>JARQOC010000005.1:111617203-111681723 GCA_033576535.1 Allobates femoralis
CCTGCAGTCATATGACCAAGTGGAGCAAGTCAACCAAATCTAATTGAACTTCCGGAGTATTTCATTAACAAACACCTCAGCAACTGGATCAAGCTCCTGCTTAGGGTGGAATTCTTCTATAGTAATCATGTCAGTGAGCCCTTCGCCAATTTTCATATCTTCATAGTTTATGGACAACCACTGAAAGTCTATTCCCCTGTGGCTGTCACCACCAGCAACCCTTCGGCCGATGCACTAATCAAGAATTTGGGCTGAAACTAAGGTTTCTCTTGAGCGGTCCTCAATTCGAATAAAAAGGCACCCAGATAAGAGACACCTGAATCCTCCTTCATTTCGGCCAGGAGACAAGGTATGGCTCTTTTCCAAATATATCTATCTCAAGATGCCGTGTTACAAGATGGATGGTTGGGTCTTTCGATCCAGAGGATCAATGCCGTGTCCTACAAAATGAAGATCATGGCCCTCCTTGTGCATCTCCAACTCCTTTCAAGTGTCTCTCGACAAGCCTGTCATCTTGAGCTCCTACTTTAGGAATCTTGATACTCTGTCTCCTCCAGTCAGTGCTGAAGACATATTTGAGGTAAAGAACATCCTGGCCATGAAAAGATGGGAGATAGGACTGTCTTTTTAGTCGACTCTAAGGGTTTTGGTCCTGATTAGAGGTCATGGGAGAACATCAATACCCCTCTTCTCGTGAAGACATTTCATTCAGACCTGAAGAAGAGGAGGCATAAAGGGGATACTATGGCACCCACCGCAGCAATTGCTTTTCCATAGCAAAGATACTAACAGCTATGGCATGGTCACCCCTCCAGCCCTCCCGAAGCATCTGTCCAGGCTCTGGCTGCTGCTCCCTGCTCCCAGGGCCTGCACTTGCTTAGGAAGCCCACATTTCTTAATGGGCCGGTGTGTCTTACAAAATGCTTCTCATTGTATGGCTTATGGCTGTAAGGCACAGAGTATTTATGACACCTTCCCCAATTGAGAAGTGCCTGAACAACATGGTCTATGGCTAGAGACACTCTGCTAGTTGTCAGATTCTCATTATCCTTGGTGTTCCTTAGTCCCATGCCTTATCTAACCTACTGTATGTTTACTAGTTGCGGTACATCAGCTAGTACCAACCTGCTGCCATATGATCTGTGCCAGCCTAAACCAGCCTGCTGCCATATCGTATTTGCCACTTACAATCAGTCCACCGGTTATACCTTCTGCTCCAGCAGAACCAGCCTTGATTACTATACCTGCTGCATCTGTCCTACCAGCTATCATGCTACACCTATCTGCACCAGAGACTGTGCCTGGCTGCATCCATGACCTCTGATGCCAGCTGTCATGGTATCAAGATCCTGTGGAGTTGGCCCTAGCGGCAACCTACGAGTACAAGCTTAACCTCTTCATCTGAAGCTAAAGAGAGAAACTCAATAGTTGCTTAGGTATGATCCTTCAGGGCGCGATCTGTCCCGCCGTCCAGTGTGTCTAATCCCAGATGCTCGCACCAAAGAGCGTTACAGTGTTTAATCGATTCAAATAAACATACATAAAACACATAAAAATGGTTGCGTACAAAAACGTGACAAAAAGGTGTATTTTGAGCAATTTTTTTTTCCTGCCAACATTCCGGTATTTCCAGGAGACCCAACCTGACCAACAGCTGCAGCTTGTTGATCAGTGTGAGGTTTCAGACGTTGCAGCGGAGGAGAGACACTGAGGAACTGTAAATCAAATGAGGGAGGTGAAGAGTAGGTTTACACTTCATATAGGAGTATACAGATTCTGACATTGATTTATAAAGGTCAAACATCTTCAGGTAAACAGATTCAATAATGTGTGTAGCTTTTATAGCGAAGTGTGGTGTCATAACCACGTTAAGATCAAAACACATATGAAATCTGCAATCCTATAATCAGCATTATGACAATGTAGCAACATAAAACTTCTGTATAACTACAGCTCTCAGCATCTGCTGTCAGCCAGTATTGCAGCCCGCTAGGAGTGGTGGCTGGATAACAGCTGGCGAGCCACTGGATGTCTCATCGTTCTTTATATAGACTGTAAATGTTTGGATTTTCCTGTTCACTGACTATCAGCACATATATCATAAACACTAAGCTGTTATAGTGCGTTTTGTGTGTTGATTCACTTTAACAGTTGTTAGTGTGAAGACTAGAAAGAAAAGTGGGTGTAATGAGACCATGTGCAGTATGCTGTGAAAACAGAGGACCTTATTTGGCATAATGGGCTGTACCATAAGGGCTATAAAATTGTGCATGTGTTAGTATCATTTTAATTATTACGGTTGCCACATGTTTAGCAGGATAGCGGAACTACTAAAACTGCTTCAAAATCCTTACGGCTGATCACTGTATTTTAATTACAAAGAAGATCATTTGGAGATAGGTAACCATAAAAGCCTTCTGTTGTCAAATGAACTAAAAATCTGATTATTGTAATTATATTCTTAAACTGTGGGTTTAGCTGTCTAGCTGTAGGGAATTCTGCTTTAATTAGTGTAGATTAAATGCAGGTGAACATGACTGTCCCTGTCATTTATTATAAATATATAAATCTCACAAACATCAGGAAAGTTATTGCATTATGTAGACATTTAATGCTTTATGGGGAAGGTATGTTATTATTATATGGCTGCTCAAGGGTAATGTCATTGTCTTACAGTATGAAAAGCATTGCTACAGACTCCTTTATATGTTTGTACGTCGAGATGGTTCCGTAGAATGATACAGTTTACAGGAAGATGACGAGCTTGATACTTTCAAACATCTCACAAGAGGCAATAGGTTGATTTGAATAAGTTGGAGATAGATGATAACTATGAAAAATTAGTTTACACTTGAGACTGTTGGCTGACACTTGCTACAACTTAAGGCCCAGTTACACACACAGATAATTGTGCAGATATTGTTCGCAGATCTCTGGTTGCAGTGAAATCATGGACACATTGTTACATTGTGTGGCTGTGTACAAATGTAACAATGTGTCCATGATTTCACTGCAACCAGAGATCTGCGAACAATCTCTGCAGAATTATCTGTGTGTGTAACTGGGCCTTTAATGACACTTGCAATGGTCTGCTGGCAATTTCCTCAGCAACAGTTCCTTCTGTCTGCAACAGTTTGTGAGTCACTCAGAACTGTAGCATACTATTGCAATGCTCGTCATATCCCATCACATGGTCACTTCTCTTGAGTAGTAATATCTTACTCAGGTTGTTTGGCACTTTGCAAACTATTGTGGACTACTGGTCAGTCACTGCATCACAGTACCTGACAAAGGAGCACCAGTCTCTTTGCTGTCTCTGCCATGACACTCCTCTCACACTCAAGCATCAGATTTATCTGATATGGCAAACTGCTCATCACATTTTGATGGTTAATCCCCTTCCACTTAGAGGCAAATTCAGTCTTTTCATGGTCCAGCTATGTCTTCAGTAACTAAGTGCTCTTTAACTCATGAACTCTTTAAGTGCAGCACCCTTGCTTCAAACAGCGGTACACCAGAGATTCAATCTGGTAATCAATGACACTCCAATTTTTTGACCTGTATGTGACTCCCATATTATCACTAGCTATTTTGTCACCATTCAGATACGTTTCACATGTGGTATGTCACCTGTGCAGTGGGTGAAATAAATATTGAGCATGTCATCAAATTTCAAAGTAAATATATTTGTAGAGGTGCTATTGACATGAATTTCTCTTCAGGAGCAAACACTACCCAGCACAACATAACCAGATTACAGCCTGCAAAACATAATATACTATAATACTGTTGAGCGCAAAGGGCTGGGGTACTCAGCAGTTGAGCCATTGATCAGGGTTCATGGTGGCTGCACTCAGTGCTATAACCCTGGCTCACACTGGTAAGGGAAAAGCAAAAATGGAGTGAAACAAATTAAAGAACAATAATAATAGTTTGTGACGCCAGTTGGAGTTTCCAGCCAGTAGGTAGCCGGCAATGCAGGGAATACCCAGGTATAGGTGGTAAGGCTGTGAAAATGTCTAACCCCCTCCAACTAGTGTAGTGCTAATCCCAAGGGTGATAATAATGATGGGAGTAGTAGTCTTTGTGCTTTACCTTTTAGTAGATGTTGCACCAAGTCCAAAGTACAAACATCACCAGATATGCAGTTCAGCCAGTCTGATTTGAGTTGGAGTCCACTCTGCTGGGTGAGAGAATTAGCCTTCCTGATGTCTTCTGTGGGTTTGTTGGATTTTCAGATGCATGTGAGCTATCCTGTATTCCCTGTTTCTTTCCCTCTCTGTGGGTGACTTCCAGCCAGGTTTAGCAATGTGGACCCTGTAAGCACCTGTGTTTTCTTACAGCTCTTTGGCCCTCTGTGCTACTGAACCTCTTACGTTCCACAAAAGTGACCAGTGAATCTGGAATTCCCATGTCTCCAGCTACTGCCCGCAGGTTCTGGAATACCCAAGCAGTCTAGGGGCTGGTTCCCTGCTGGTAGCTTGGCCTTTGGGGCGCGCTGCTCAAGCTCTCTTTTCTCAAGACCTTTTTACTTCCACACTCTCTCCCTGTATGCAGCGAACTCCTCCACCGGGCGAACCAGGAAACAGGTCCTAATGCTCAACTTGTGGGTCAAGGATCAGACAGTGTATGCATGCATTTTGTTCCTAGCATAGGGAGCTCCAATTCTCTTCAGACATGGCATTACAAATGATGTAGGGGTTATACAATTTGTGGAAGCAAAACCTCAGGGGTGCCACACTACAAAATATAATGCATGTAACATTGAATATGGTGACATATACAAGACAATAGAATGGCATTTGTGTAGCAATAAAGTAACTTGGGTAAATGGGTGGTATCTCCATTCAATGGTAACCTAGTGCAACCAATAAAAGATGTACAATTCTTGAACAGTTTACAATATACCAATCGAAGTTATGTGATTTTAGCCCTAAATCACCAGATTTTCCCAAAATAAACCAAAGCCACCACCTTTTATATGCTACTATTGCAGTTTATCGACCTGTTGCACACCCTGAACTCCCCCTCCATATGCCAAAAAATACTACATATACTCCTGGTCTATGGCACGTTCTGATCTGATGGGTGTTATTCATTTTCTCAGCGCGCCTGTGTGCAGAATTGCTTTCTTCCTAGCTTGATTGATGTGGATGACGCATCCCACATCATGCACAGATTGCTGCAAATCCACTAATGGATGGATCAGATTATATGCCCCTCTATCAGCAAGCCTTGTTAGGACTGAAAAGGTTAGCAATCATTGATGGAAATTTAGGAAAAATCAAGTGACTGGAGACTTAATATTCTGAAAGGTTACAGTAACAGTAAAAGTTATATAACTAGATGTCAAAGATGTCATAATATCTAGCACAAAGTTAGCATCCTTAATTGTAATTAAGCCCAAATTACATGATCAGAAAGCAAACAAAAAACAGTGGACAACACTTGGCCAACATAACGCTGCGCAAATTCAGCAGATCAACACATAAGACAAGTGTTAATATTTTGATCTCCACTATGTATTTTATGTCCTGTGAGCTTTCCATTAGTCTACCTGTGATTTTCATTCAATTTTCCTCTGGTCCTTCCATTACTCTTTATAATCACTAACTACACTTCATCTCTGAGTAGAGATGGCCTCCTTGACATAAAACACAGCTTGTATGTGATAGGCTAGGGTTTTTCTGCATTTTCAAAACCTGATTTCGTTTTTGGAAATTGCCATTATTGCATCCAAAAAACAATATGCGTTAACGCATGGTACCTATATGTACCATGCGTTAATGGATGTGTTTCCCATAGGGCCCCATGTTAAAAAAAATGTTATGCGTTTTTGTACTGCACCCATAAACGCAGCTAGCAGCGTTTTTTGCTGCTGTTTCAAAAACTAATAGCGTTTTTTTAGAGTGCACTTAGACACTGCATTTTTTGCATTGGAGCCTATGGATCCGTTAATGGGTCAGTTTTCCACAAACTCTAAGGCTAGCGTCACACTAAGTGCTGCATCTGCGGCAGCCGGATTCAATTACAGCAGAACTCAGCCTGCTGTAACTGCCAGCGGTAACGTAGGGAACTTCAGATGAACGCTGCCCTTAGTTACCCAATGTGTACCATAGTTACTGGCCACACACAAAGCTGCCTGGACTGCGGTAATCCGGAGCGCAGAGAAAAACCGTGCAGGCAACATTTTTCTCTGCGCTAAGGATTACCGCAGTCCAGGCAGTAACTATGGTACACATCGGGTAACTAAGGGCAGCGTTCGCCCGAAATTCCCGACGTTACCGCTAGCGGTTACAGCAGGCTGAGCTCTGCAGTAACGGAATCCGGCTGCCGCAGATGCAGTGCTCAGTGCGACTCTAGCCTAAGTTGAAAAACTAATGCTTTTAACGGATCCAGGGCTCAAGTGTGACCCTAGCCATACAATGCTTTCATAAAGGACATTTATCAAGTTATGCTGGCACCTTAGCCATTCCCCAATGTTTGCCCTATTTTACAGACTGCACATGCATCTTTCTAGTCCATTTTGTTTGGTACTATTTTTAATAGGCAGTGTACTGTCCTCACACACGTTGACACACTGTGCGCATGCAGATAAACCTTCCTGTCTTCTATTTAAGAACGAGGCTGTTGAACTATTACCTTCTTTATTGGTACTAGATATGGCAGGATGAGGTAAAACTATGGAATGATACTTCCATAGTATATACGAACACATGCTCAAACGGCACATAAAATACGTTCATTCAGCCATACACAGTATCAGACAATACAATACAAATTCTTATGTTAACATTTATACTTGAACACGCCTTAGGCTGGGGTCACACATAGAAATCTGTTTTTGGAAGTGATTTCCATGACCAATCCGTTTTTTTTTGGGTGCTTTTTGAGCCTCCTACACCCCTGAACGTTTTTGGACTTAGTCATTTTTTGACCAAAATTCTCAAAAAAATGGATCCGTTTTTCCATAGGGCCCATGTTAAAAAATAAAAAAAAAATTATTTTTTTTTTGAAAAACGGACCCCAAAAACGGACATAGCAATGTTTTTAAGTGCAGAAAAAAACGGACAGGGTGTTTATTACATCCAATCCGTTTTTCTATCAGTTTTTGGACTTAGAAAAAAAAATGCCAAAAATGAAGCCAAAAACGGACCAAGGGCTTATGTGTGACCTCAGCCTTAAAGGGAAACTCCAGTGAGAGAAATCTTTTTTAGTATAGTTCCTGCCCTACTACATGATGAAGCAGAGACATACACTGCAGTTCTAGAATTTATAGATCTCTTATAATTCAATAACATGATACCTGCTCCACTGCTCTAGCTCCCACCTCAGGGAACCAAAATCTCTATCTGAGAGCTTCATGCAGACGCTCCCCCATAGGAACATGGTAGCTTCCTATTCCTCCAACTTTCAATGGATCATCATCATCACTCCTCATTGGAATGTAGGATGATCCTGCAGCTCCCAGCATCCATGCCCCTGACACACCTCCTGTTCTTTGCTGCTGCATAAAGTTGCTGAAATTTTATGTCCCCTGAGGGAGGGGGGAGATCAAAGGAGCAGAATTGATTTTATTGAATTAAAAGTGAACTACAGATCCCAGATTGCAGTGTACAGCTCTGCTTCATCATGTAGTAGGGCAGGGACTGTACTAAAATAGTTTTTTTTACCTCATCGTAACATAGTAACATAGTAACATAGTTTTTAAGGTTGAAGGAAGACTTTAAGTCCATCTAGTTCAACCCATAGCCTAACATGTTGATCCAGAGGAAGGCAAAAAAAAACCCATGTGGCAACACTAAGCTCCACATTGGGGGAAAAAATTCCTTCCTGACTCCAGATACGGCAATCAGACTAATTCCCTGGATCAACGCCCTATCAAAGAATCTAGTATATATAACTGGTAATATTATAGTTTTCAAGAAAGTCATCCAGGCCCTTCTTAAATGTTAGTAGTGAGTCACTCATTACAACATCATGTGGCAGAGAGTTCCATAGTCTCACTGCTCTTACAGTAAAGAATCCACGTCTGTGATTATGAATAAACCTTCTTTCCTCCAGACGTAGAGGATGCCCCTTGTCCCAGTCTCAGGCCTAAGAGTAAAGAGATCATTAGAAAGGTCTCTGTACTGTCCCCTCATATATTTATACATTATTATAAGATCACCCCTAAGCCTTCGTTTTTCCAAGCTAAATAACCCCAAGTTTAATAACCTGTCTTGGTATTGCAGACCCCTTAGTCCTCTAATGACTTTTGCCGCTCTTCTCTGGACCCGCTCTAGTTCAGCTATGTCTTTCTTATACACCGGAGACCCGAATTGTACACAGTATTCTAAGTGTGGTCGCACTAGTGACTTGTATAGAGGTAAAATTATGTTCTCCTCATGAGCATCTATGCCTCTTTTAATGCATCCCATTATTTTATTTGCCTTTGCAGCAGCTGCCTGACACTGGCCACTAAATGTGAGTTTGTCATCTACCCATACACCCAGGTCTTTTTCAGTGACAGTTTTGCCCAGTGTTTTACAATTAAGCACATAATTATACCTTTTGTTTCCTCTGCCCAAGTGCATGACTTTACATTTATCCCCATTAAAGCTCATTTGCCATTTAGCAGCCCAAGCTTCTAGTTTACATAAATCCTCCTGTAATATAAAATTGTCCTCCTCTGTATTGATTACCCTGCAGAGTTTAGTGTCATCCGCAAATATTGAGATTCTACTCTGTATGCCCCCTACAAGGTCATTAATAAATATATTAAATAGAAGCGGGCCCAACACTGACCCCTGTGGTACCCCACTGTTAACTGTGACCCAATCTGAGTGTGTTCCATTAATAACCTCGGAGTTACAATGTGTTAGATCCCTCACCTATGTCTTGTTCCAAGTTAGTGTATGGCTCTGCTTCATCATGTAGTAGGACAGGAACTGTACTAAAAAGCTTTCTCTCACTGGAGTTCTCTTTTAGTCTGAGGTGAAGATGAAATGGTTTCTGTATGAGGTAACCACAATGCATTCTGGGAGACTTCTCATAATACATTGCAACTGAACTAATCAGATATATGAAATCACCTGCAGATGGTGCTGTTACTAAACAATGAAATGCTGCAACGCATTGAAGGAAACCTGTTAGCTACCTTATACCCCCCAAACTATCACTATTTTTTTTACCTGCAGCTTCCTAGTACATTCCTAATCATCCCTGTTTGACCTAATACTGTCATGTGAAAGTTGATAAAAATCATTTTGGAGCGTCATACCTGTAAGCAGCACATAGATTTTAGAATCTACAAAGAAGAACACAGTGCTTGTAAATTAGGTTATCATGCCCACCAGGGCATAATAACCATGGAATAGGGGGAACATGGACTCTGAGAGAACGTCCCATCACACCAGATTGGGCCTAATTAACATACAAAATTTTAAGTTATAAAATGATTTTTATCAACTCTCACAGTACAGTATTAGGTCAGGCAGAGATGCTTAGGAATGTACTAGGAAGCTTCCTGGGACAGATAGTGATAGCTTGGGAGCATAACGTAGCTGACAGGTTCCCTTTAATTACAGATAATACATTAAATACAGGTATTACATTAATTGCAAGTACATTATTATAATAACAATATTTATTCACTTATATAGCGCCATTAATTCCACAGTGGTATTATGAGCAGGAAAACAAACTGTTGCAGTACCAATTAGTTAAATACATCAAAGACTAATTCTAAGAGCAGCTGAATTATCAGCTGGGACAGAGCAGGCATACTTGTAAACATAATTCTTGATAGAATAGGTAAGTTTTAATAGTTGTTCTCAAGTTCTTGACATGCTTTTAAAAGGACCTGTCGTCAGCATCACGCATGATAAACTAAACGTGTGAGCATGGAGGTGCTATTCTGCTAATTTAATAGGTGCCTTAAGGCTATGTGCCAATGTAGAATGTGTACTGCGGATTTTCAACGTCAAAAATACGCACCATATTTCAAAGATCTGCACAGATAAGTTGGTGGTCTCTTGGTGCTTTTTTGCCCTGTTTTTTTTCATGCAGATTTTGCAGGTTTTTTTAGCATTGTTTTCTTTTGTGACTGTGAATGAAGCTAGATTAACAGCTGGAAAAAGGGATTCAAGATTTCATAATGTGACATGGGACTTCGCTGTATTTTCAGTCACCAGCACAGGTATAGCACGCAGGTACAAGCTGCCACCAACTCCCAGCTGCCTAGTTTTATCTGGCTGGTGATCAAAAATACAAGTGAGCCCTTTTTTTTAAATGATTTCTTAAAATAATTAAGAAAAAAATGACGCCTTCACCGTATTTTTGGCTGCCATCCAGGTACAACTAGGCAGCTGAGGCTGGAATCCTAACCAAGGGGAAGCCCAAGTATTCTTGACCCCCCCCCACACTGCAAATTGCAGCTCTCAGCCACCCCAGAAAATGGCGCATTCATAGAAGTGACATTTTCTGGCCCTATACCTGAGTCTTCCAGTTACCCTGATGCCTGTGGCAGACTGAGTATTCAGGGGGTTAATGCCAGCTGAATATTACCAGCTGGCATTAAGCTCAAGGCTCATAATGTAGGGACAATGTTAGACGTGGCCATTATAAACCTCTAAGTAAATAGTAAATAATACAACACACAATTTGTTTGTAAAAAGAACACAAATACATCCCTCTTTTCCCATCTTTGTTACTCTCACACAAACCCTCCATGATCATTAGCTATGTCCGTTCTTTACAACGGGAACCGAAACTGCTGTGATCCACGTCGCTCTAACCGGAAACTGACTGCCTGCTGTGAGTGAAGTGACATCACAGTCTGGTTCATCTGAGGTCACTGCCTGCTGTGAGTGGAGTGACGTCACAGTCTTGTTCACCTGAGGTCAGCTACAGAAACGTGGCTGAACTATGACCTTTCCCACATCACCACACAGTGGTATCCGAAACTAGTGATGCGGGAAAGGTCACCTGAGGTCAGAGCTCAGCCATGTCACTCTAGCTAACCTCAGGTGAAGCAGTCAGTAACATCACCCCACTCACAGCATGTAAACAGTTTCAGGGTAGCGTGAAGTGGCTCACAGTAGTTTCGGTACCTGCTGTGAAGAACGGACGTCACTGAGGATTATGAAGGGTGTGTGTGGGAGTAATAAAGATGGGAAAAAAGGGATGTAATTTTGCTCTTCTTACAAATTAAATGATTTTTCATGGTATTGTGTGTTATCTACTATTTGAGGTTCACAATGGTCGGGTCTTACATTGGCACGAAATTAGTGACAACTGGCAATACATATATAGCATTAACCCCTTATTACCCAGCCTGCAAACCCACAGGGCAGCTGGAAAAGTCGAGTACAGAGACAGAAAATTGTGCTTCTATGATTGTGCCATTTTTTAGGTGAAACTGCTGGCTGTGATTTGCAGTCATAATTGGCTTTGAGGATTGCTACCTTTATTAAGTGGCTTTAGAGTTTGTCTACTTCCTCACTGAAGTGACAATTTGCATATGCAATTTCCCAGAGGAGTATTGTGGCTTTAAGTCTCCTCACTGCCGGCTGGCAGAATACTCTCCACAAGGAGAATAGCTGTTCCCCCAGACAGCAGTAATACTATAATTCTATTCTTCATAGCTGTAACTCCAGAAGGAGAGCCCACCCATCTAGAAACAAGGAAATAAGGAGATTATAGAGAGGATACATTCTTCTGAACTGCTCAAGAGACAATTTGACAGTACCCCTTTACCGGGAACCAACTACCAGGATTTAACCACCTGAAAATCATTGCAGCAGGTTATCAACGGGTCAGATTTGTGATTATCACAAATTTGGGAAAGAATCGCAGCAAATTTGGAGACGTTCTAGGTCAAAAGGATGTTTTGGTAGAGCATACTCAAAGTTTGCTCTTTCTGTGTCTTGTTTAAGGATGTGGCCAGGCTTAAAGGAAATCAACTACCAGGATATATTCTTATATATAACCAAATATATTCTTTTTTATTCCTCCCCTGTTGGCTTGTCTTTCTGATGTAAGCTGAACACCCCCCCCAATCCTGGTTGAGTCTGGATGAGAGGGAGGGGATTCAGCTTACAGCAGAAAGACAAGACCACAGGGGAGGGATAAAAACAAACAAACAAATAGTGATGTCATGCTGCACACATCAATCACCTGCTGCACTGATTTACAGGTGGTTAAATCCTGGTGGTTGGTTCCCTTTAAGCCAGGCCACATCCTTAAACCAGACACAAAAAGAACAAAGTTTGAGTATGCTCTACCAAAACATTCTTTCGATCTGTAATGTCTCCAATTTTGCTGGGATTGTTTCCCAAATTTGTGATACTCGCAAATTTGACTTGTTGTTCACTTGACTAGATTACTTTTTATTAAGAAATCATCCAGATGCTGACTGTTCCTCTAAAATGATGAGAAAACTTAATTCAAAGCTTTGTTGCCTACTTTCATCCATGGTCTAAAAAACAGTTTCTCAATATCAAATACACTGTACATATCGAAAATTTGTTCCATAAGAGAGAAATGACTATTGTTTTTAGGGTATAGATGTTGATGAGATGAAGCTGCGCGCCTCTGAATATATTCCCCTCATTTTACACTGTTTGTTTACACCAAGAACAGTTTGACATTCAAATGAGTCTGCAAGGAACGAGAGCCTCATGCTTTAGTTCCTGCTTAGTACAGATGACATTGATTTGTGAGCATAATGCTTGACTACGGGATGTGTGACAGATAAATTTTATCAAAATTAAGGCACAATTAAACATTTCATCTTCCTAATTACTGGCTGTAGATTCGGCCTGATGACCATGTGCTGTAAGAAATCAGCGACCATTACACATTTTAATGGAGCACAGCTGTCTTACAGCTTGGTAATATTTGCACAGTGCCACAGATCTGTAATTTATGATAAAAAGAAAAAAATGTGTATTGGCTCTTTTTTGCCAAAACAGATTAAGGATTCATATACTTTAATGAGATTTGGAGCTTGCTTTAGATTATCGTTATAAATGATTTATGTGCATGTTGGTCGGCACTTGCACATTTGGTTGATTTGTGCCTTGCTCCACATGTGAGGCGGCTTTAAATAAGTTGTCAATATTATCTCATGCTTTTTATTCCATCAAAGTATTTATTTCTCAGATGGGAAAGTCAGAATTATGCACTTAATTTGCTCCTGCTAGACAAGGGATGATTTTCTTGTAAAACTTGAAAATCATGTAAAATTAGACATGGCGACACGGACAGCATGCTGCTTTGTCATAACGAAACCCATTAATTGTTGATGGCAGGAAAACAACATGGTTTGGGTAAGGGCAATCTGTTTTGGGGTAGAAGACAGCTTCTAACAAATACCAGAATTTCTTAAATGAGGATTTTGCATTTGGGCCTTTCTCCACCATTTTTGGTCTAATGTAATCAAATGTAACTCTATGTGTTAATAGGCAAATAGAAAAGGAAACCCTGACACCCTCTTTCTTTCTGATAGTGTGTATAATACTTACACTCACTGCCATGTTTCCCCGAAAATAAGACACGGTCATATATATTTTTTTGGTCCCAAAGATGGACTATGTCTTATTTTCGGGGGAAGGGGGGGTGTCTTATATACGGTACATCCCACTGCAGCCTCCCATACACACACAACACAAACACACACACATACCCATACACACACATACCCATATACACACACACACATACCCATACAAACACACACACATAACCATACACACAGACATATACCCATACACACAAACCGATTTTTACCAGTGTCTCCCTGCTCTCCGGTGGCCCCTGCTCTCCAGTGTCCACCCTCTCCCCGCTCCATGGTGGCCTCCGCACTTGGGATTCCCGCTGTAGCTGCAGATCTCCGCCCAGGTCAGGAGCCCTGCGCCAATTACAGCGCAGGAACCGTGAGTCAATCACAGCCCAGGAACCGCGACCCAATCAGAGGCCATGCACGACGTCAGCTGGTCACAGACTGTGCGGCCATAGGAATGATCCCACGTGTCAGCTGCCTCCTGTCAGTGCAGCTGGGTGGCAGCAGCACATGCCAGCCGGGACCCAGCTGCACTGACAGGAGGCGGCTGACACCCGGGATCATCCTGCACACCGCCACCTCTGCGCCCACCTCCTCCACACCTACGGTCTGCTGACACCACAATCAGCACCAGGTACATGAGGGCAAGCACTGGGACCGACAGGGGACAGAGAGGTGAGAGCCCGTGTGTGTGTGTGTGACTGTGAGTCTGTGTGTGTGTGTCTCAGTGTCTGGGTGTGTGTGTCTGGCTGTGGGTGTGAGTCTGTGTGTGTAAGTGTGGGGTCTGAGTCTGTGTCTAGGTGTGGCTCTGTGTGTGGGTTTGAGTCTGTATGTGGGTGTGAGTCTGCTCCTTTCTCCCCCTGCTTGTGCAGCTTCGTCCTCCGTTCTCCTGCCCCCGCCGCTTCGTCCTCCGTCCTCCGCCACCTCGCCCCATCGTCCTCTGTCCTCCCCCACACCGCCGCTTTGTCCTCCATCCTCCCCCACCCCGTTGCTTCGTCCTCCCCCACCCTGCCACTTCGTCCTCCCCCACCACGCCGCTTCATCCTCCCCCAGCCCGCCGCTTCGTCCTCTGTCTTCCTCCCTCCCTGCCGCTTCGTCCTCCATCCTCCCCCCAGCCCGCCGCTTCGTCCTTCGTCCTACCTCACCCCGCTGCTTTGTCCTCCATCCTCCGCCACCTCGCCCCATCGTCCTCTGTCCTCACCCACCCCGCCGCTTTGTCCTCCATCACTCCCCACACCGCCGCTTCGTCCTCCGTCCTCCTTCCCCCGCCGCTCTGTGCTTTATCCTCCCCCTACCACTCCATCCTCCCCCTGCCTGTGCCGCTCCATCCTCCCCCACCCGGCCGCTACCTCTTCTGTCCCCCCTCCTTCCCCCACCACTCCTCCCCCTGCCTGCGCCGCTCCGTGCTCCCCCTGCCTGTGCTGCTCCTTCCTCCCCCACCCCACCGCTTCATTCTCCATCCTCCTCCCCCCGCCGCTATGTGCTTCGTCCTCCCCCTGCCGCTACATCCTCCCCCTGCCAGTGCCACTCCATCCTCCCCCTACCTGTGCCCCTCCATCCTCCTCCCCCCCACCGCTCCATCCTCAAAGTCCCTCCCTATTCAGCCCTCACCGACTTCCCCATGCAATCCCTATTTCTATATTCTAGAATACGTGGTGCATTGGATTCGGGTCATCACCTGGTATATATATATATAAAATTGTTTGTTAATTTGGACATTTCCCGGTTTTCTTGTATGGTGGTGTAGTGGGTGAGCTGTGTAGGCTTTTGTTTAGCTACACGAAGGGGTCGTGTAGGTAGATATGAATATAGTTACTGTTACAAAAAAAAAAAATATGTATATGTATAATTATATATACAGTATATATATATATATATGTGTGTGTGTGGTGTTGTGTTGTCTGTCACAACAGCAGGGTTAGTTCTGGTCCAGAGGCAGTTTAATGGATAATGGTAGTTGGAAGGTTAGTCACTAGTAGGGTATAGGAATAAGTGGAACCCACTCAGGAGTTATAGTTTCAAGAATAATTGACACCTTTATTAGAATAAATAAATAAATTAAAACTCATACAAATAAACACAATACAAGAATTAAATGGTGAAGAAATCCAAGATTGGTACCACAATCAGGTTGTAAAACTTGGCAATAGCATATAAACAGTTAATAAAATTGCCTAGTGCTAACATTAGCCTTGTATGGAAAAGCATACATTCCATTCAAGCAGACTCACCCAGGTAGACGTAGTGGCAGATTAGGAATCCACACTATGCCCCAGTGTCCTGAACCGTGGTGACCCACCATGGTCTGACTATGCCTTTGTCTTACCCATTTGGTTAATATGAGCCCACCTGTTCTATGACTTTGAGCATCTTGACTACCCAGCCTCACAGCTAGCCCATGAATAGTGACTTGCTTCTGGCCACATTCTGACTAGACATGTCTGTGTCTGTTATCTGTTTTTACCTACCTCTCAATGAGGGATTTTCACCCTGGGGCATTTGGTGCCTCCATTCCACGACGGCTGTACCTCAAACTTCCCTATAGAGACCTGACCAGGGATTATTAGGAGGGTGCTCTTGATACCACTTAACTTATAATTAACCGATTGTGGTTTTCAAGAGGTGTCACACATTTCCTTTCTTCATTGATTCAAGAAATGCAGTAGTTCTCCAATCTTTACGCTTTTCGTCCGACCATATGTTGTTGGACTCATCAGAAGGCGGAGATGTGGATACTGACTTGCCTTTTAGAGTGCAAAGGATCCCAGGGTATGAATTATGCAGACCATCAGGAACCATACCAAAGAATAATCAAATATTCAAAGATGTTGGTGCAAAAGACAAGATAAACTGTGAATGGCAAGAGGACGGACAACAACGGTAGAGAAGACATTCGGCAACCAAAGTTCTTACTAACATACTTGAGCTCTAAATGGGGGTGGGGGGCTGAAAATCCAGTTTGGGAGACAGCCCTGTCTAAG
The DNA here is from genome assembly GCA_033576535.1 of Allobates femoralis. Classification (NCBI taxonomy): domain Eukaryota; kingdom Metazoa; phylum Chordata; class Amphibia; order Anura; family Aromobatidae; genus Allobates; species Allobates femoralis. The sequence goes on from JARQOC010000005.1 coordinate 111,633,731, forward strand.
ATGTTGTGGTTAAAATGTAGAAGATCTCATAATAGAGTCTCATGTGTTTGCCGCCATCACACCATGGTGAGATGGCGGCAAACACATGACACTCTATTATGAGATCTCCTACATTTTAACCATCGGCATCTTTTTGAACCTATTGTTCAAGCACCGGTATTGAAAGAATATAAGCCTTCTGGTCCAAAAATATAACATCTTAGACAGGGCTGTCTCCCAATCTGGATTTTCAGCCCCCCACCTCTTCAAAAACAATAATGATTTGACATGCTTTTGAAAAGTCTCCCCAGGCCCTATTCAAGGGTATTATTAGTATCATACTGAAAAATGACCTGACAGTGTCCTTTTAATGCTCATAAGTTAAGAATTAAAATGTTTTTATTTATCTTGTCAAACAGCGCAATACTTTATTAACATAGCCATGCATCAAATAATCCTACAAGTTATGAATTGTTACCTATACAGGTTCGGAACCAGTAATAGCACAGGAGTACATCAACAGCACCACCAGAGATACAGAAATACATTAACTAGAACTCCCATCAGTACAGAAATACAGCATTTCAGTCCTCATCAGTACAGGAATACATCACAAGAACCACCAGCAGCACATGAATTGTACATTAATTGTAATGTCAGGTCAGACCCATATACATTTGTATCGCAACCTACAACTTCCAGTACATCCTTAAAGATCAGAAAAAAAGTTTATCCAGTTTGTTCAGTGCTCCCAGGTAGCAGGCACCAGGCAGAGGTATCATTAATCTTCAGAAATCCATTTAATATAAAAGTAGTCAAAAATAATGCATAGAACAACGCGTTTCAGCTATATATTTGTGAAAAATAGCCTTCCTCAGGTATGATATTACTTTTCACAAATATATAGCCGAAACGCGCCCCTGAATAAATAAATGCTGCTCACTGTTTTCCCTGCAAAATATGACTTCACAATATTCACCTTTTGCTTGCCTTCCACACTTCCCTTTCCTTCCTTACTACCCAGTCTCTATACTGTGACCTCTCATCACACTCCCTCACCTCAGCATACTGTTCCTTTCTTGCTACGGCATCACACTGTCCTCCCATACCTTGTCCACATACATTCCAGATCAGAAGGGAGAGCTCTAACCCGGGTTCAGGGGAGCTCTCCTATAAATTTTGGCCTGGGAGTGGGGTTAGGTAGTTTAGTTCCTGGGAGGACGTTGAAGAGGTCCCATGGACTGGAGCAGAGTAAGACTCATCCTGGGCAGAGACTAGCAAGTGTGAGCAATCCATATGAGAGGGTCTGAGGAAGGAGAGAAGGCCTGGAGAGTGGAGCCAGTGAACGGGCACACCCCAGTGCAGAGCGCCAGCAGCGGACACCGAAGTCTGAGGTTGTGAGAGATTCTAGGCCCAGCAACCAAAACCGGAGGGCGGGAGATTCCAAGTCTCCCGTCCACAAGAAAGCCCAGGAAGCACAGCAGCACCAACGAGCTCAGGAATAGTGACCAGAGGAGTGCCATCCGAGAACGGCTCGAGCTGCATGTCATACGCAGGATGAGAGGGTCACAGCCAGCTACAGGCAGCCAGGACCAGCCAAGAGTAGCGCAATAGAGAGGCCTCAGAACTCACTGGGTGATGAGATTCCCAACTTGCTTCCAGGTCACCCGGATTCCCGATATCTTTTGTGGACGGTACCCTGGACTAAACCTGCTACTACTGCCATTAAAAGGTAATGAAGCCTTCAACCTGTGTGTCTGTCGATTATTCTGTGCCCTCAGTCCTGCACCCCAACAGCCTACCACCACCTTAGACTTTACTGGCTGCCCTGGGGAACTGCTCCACGCGTGGGCAGCGAAACCACCACAGCTGCACTCCCATCATCCCCAGAGGTCCCGTACTGCAGCACCAGCCATTAATAGCTGCATACCAGGAGTGGCGTCACGACAATCATCCCTAACTCACTATCCCCCCAGAATCATTAAACTCGACACCCAGGGCCACGGAGCTGGGCCTAGACCCCCGTAACTCCCACAACAGAACTGTTAGCTAAATTCCGAGTACCCCATGGCCCCGGGGCACATGACACTCACCTCACCCCCTTGCTCAGCAAGCTGTGTCTACACCCATCTTACCCCCTCACTAACAATACTGTGTCTGCACCAATCCCCACTAACATTTAATATTGTGTCTGCATCCATCCCGCTCCCCCACTCCTCATGCTGTGTATGCATCTATCCCCTTTCACTCCCTATACTGTGTCCCCACTCATTTTGCTCTTTCACTCCCCATACTGCGTCTGCACCTATCCAACCCCATAACTCCCTACACTGTGTCAGTACCATCCAACCCCATCACTTCTCATACTGTGTTTGTACGTATACCATCCCCCTCTCTCCCCATACTGTGTCTGCACCGTCCCATTCCCTCAATCCCTATACTGTATCTACACCCATTCCGCCTCTTTACTCCCAATATGGTGTATCCACACCCATTCTACACCCTCACTCTCCATACAGTGTCCACATCCAGCCCATCCCCTAACTCCCTATACTATGTTCTCACCAATCCCATCCCTTTGCTCCTCTTAATGTGTCCTCAAATTTCGTCCCCCCTTGGTCACCATACTGTGCCTGCTCACATTACGCTTTCATAGTGTTTTCACACGACTACAGAATGTTATTCAACTCCATCCTAGAACACTAGTTTGAACAGACCCCATTTAGAGGGCAATGAAATTTTGACACTTCTTACGTGCACTGTAGTGATAGGCGATTCCTAAATTACTCGGAATCGCTTGACTCTAGCGAGTCCGAGCCCGGGACTCGCTACTCGTTGCGAGTCTAGCGAGTCCAATGTTAATGAATGGGGAAGCGAGTAATAGCGAGTAGTGTGCAATTTACAAATCACAGATGTGTCTCGGAAGCTTCAGCCTGAAACAATCCTAGTTTTGTCAGAGACTCTGACAAAACTAGGATTGGCATTGACTTGCATTGGACTCGTTTACTGTGCAAGTAATCGCTGGGAAACTCGCACAGTAAGGAGTCAGGCTGTCTGCTCTGTGCTGGCTGCCGCAGCTCCAGGGTCCTAGAGCCCGCCTGCTGCCTGATGTAGCAGAGCTGAGATTGTTCTCAGTCTGCTCATCCCTGTGCATAGACATCTATATCTATGCAAAGGGATGTAGCAGAGAGGACATCGCGTTTTGGACTGCGTCGGACGGAAGAAGATTTTTTTAATTAAAGATGGAGTCCCTAATGGCTTTTTTTTTTATTTCTAATAAAAAATTTTCTCTGTGTTGTGTTTTTTTTAAAACAATTTAATAGAAATTCATGGCGGTCATGTCTAATATTGGCGTGACCGCCATAAATTTCGGGCTTAGGGCCAGCTGATAATACAAAGCTGGCCCTAACCTCTTTATTACCCAGCGTGCCACCGCCACCAGGGCCGCTGGAAGAGCGGGGTTCAGCGCCAGAGGATGGCGCCTCAATGAACGTGCCATCTTCTCGGGCGGCTGCGGGCTGCAATTTGCAGCGGGGGGTGCCCAGAAAGCTTGGGCCTCCCTGCGCTGCGGATTGCAGACCCCAGCTGCTTAGCTGTACCTGGCTAGACATAGAAATTGCGCGGAGCCCCACGCATTTTTTTTTAATTATTTCATGAAATTCATGAAATAATAAAAAAAAAAGGGCTCCCCTATATTCTTGTGTCTGGCCAGGTACAAATAGGCACCTAGGGGTTAGGGGCAGCCCGTCACTGCCTGCTGGATCCGGCTGGTCCCAGAAATACGGCGAAGCCCATGTAATTTTTTTTCTGAAAAATCAATAAAACAATCCTAAAAAAGGGACTGCATCTTTATTAACCTCTCGCCCATGGTCCAGGGGTTAATAAAGATGCAGTCCCTTTTATTTACATTGTTTTATGGATTTGTCAGTAAAAAATTTCACGTGGGCTTCGCGCAATTTCTATGTCTAGCCAGGTACAGCTAAGCAGCTGGGGGCTGGAATCCGCAGCGCAGGGAGGCCCAAGCTTTCTGGGCACCCCCGCTGCAAATTGCAGCCCGCAGCCGCCCCAGAAGATGGCGCGTTCATTGAAGCGCCATCCTCTGGCGCTGAGCCCCGCTCTTCCAGCGGCCCTGGTGGCGGTGGCACGCTGGGTAATAAAGGGGTTAATACCAGCTTTGTTATACAAGCTGGTATTAAGCCCGAGATTCTTAATGTCAGGCCACGTTTGACCCGGCCACTAAGAATCTCCAATAAAGGGTTAAAAAAACACAACACAGAGAAAATTTTTTATTAGAAATAAAAAAAAAAAGCCATTAGGGACTCCATGTTTAATTAAAAAAATCCTCTTCCGTCCGACGTAGTCCAAAACGCGATGTCCTCTCTGCTACATCCCCTGTGCATAGATATAGATGTCTATGCACAGGGAATGAGCAGACTGAGAACAATCGCAGCTCTGCTACATCATCTCTGTGAGCAGGCGGGCTCTAGGACCCTGGAGCTGCACAGAGAAGACAGCTGGACTCGGCTCGCAAAGTAACAGCAGTTACTTTGCGAGTTTCCCTGTGATTACTCGCACAGTAATCAGACCAATGCAAGTGAAAGGCAATCCTAGTTTTGTCAGAGTCTCTGACAAAACTAGGATTGATATTGATTTGCATTGGACTCGTTGCTGTGCGAGTAATCGCTGGGAAACTCGCAGAGTACCGAGTCCTGCGAGTCCCTTACTACTCGCCGAGTAACGAGTCCTAGCGAGTAGATTCGCCCATCCCTAGTGCACTGTCTTTTTTGATTTTACATCCCCAGCTCTTCTCCCACTTCCAAGACTGACTCTGCTTTATGTCACCTGTCGTATTTACTGCATCATCCTACCCTGCATATGTATATACAGTCATAAACATGTAAAGCGCCATGGAATATTATGGCGCTGTATAAATAAATAATAATACTAACAATATAGGGTGCACCTTGTTGCAGTTATCAGGCTCATAATCATTGATCAATACATTAGCTAAGCGTCTCCTTTGACTCAAAAATACCTAAAGCAGTAATGCTATGTCACATTTTCTCTGTTCTATTTTGCACTAAGCTACCGTATATACTCACGTATAAGCCGAGTTTTTCAGCCCAAAAATTGGGCTGAAAAGTCCCCCCCTCGGCTTATACGCGAGTCACTGTATACTGTATACAATGTATACAGTATACAGTGCCCCCATCTATATACAGGCCCCCCACTGCAATCCTGTAAAGGAATAGATTAGTATACTTATCCATCCTCTGCAGCTGTCCCGCCGCCATCGCGATCCAGCATCTTCCGTCTTCCAGCGTCTCGCGTCTTCTTCCGATGGTCGCAGGCAATGACGTCATTGCCTGTGCGACCGAGGAGGAAACCGGAAGAAGACGCGAGACGCTGGAAGACGGAAGATGCTGGATCGCGATGGCGGCGGGACAGCTGCAGCGGATGGATAAGTATACTAATCTATTCCTTTACAGGATTGCGGCGGGGGGCCTGTATATAGATGGGGGGGCCTGTATATACCTCTGGGGCATATATATGTGGGGCTGCTGTATACTACCACTGGGGCTGTATTTACCTGTGGGGCTGCTGTATACTACCACTGGGGCTGTACTTACCTGTGGGGCTGCTGTATACTACCACTGGGGCTGTATTTACCTGTGGGGCTGCTGTATACTACCACTGGGGCTGTATTTACCTGTGGGGCTGCTGTATATTACCACTGGGGCTGTATTTACCTGTGGGGCTGCTGTATACTACCACTGGGGCTGTATTTACCTGTGGGGCTGCTGTATGCTACCACTGGGGCTGTATATACCTGTGGGGCTGCTGTATACTACCACTGGGGCTGTATATACCTGTGGGGCTGCTGTATACTACCACTGGGGCTGTATATACCTGTGGGGCTGCTGTATACTACCACTGGGGCTGTATATACCTGTGGGGCTGATGTATACTACCACTGGGGCTGTATATACCTGTGGGGCTGCTGTATACTACCACTGGGGCTCTATATACCTCTGGGGCTGCTGTATACTACCACTGGGGCTGTATATACCTGTGGGGCTGCTGTATACTACCACTGGGGCTGTATATACCTGTGGGGTTGCTGTATACTACCACTGGGGCTCTATATACCTCTGGGGCTGCTGTATACTACCACTGGGGCTGTATATACTTCTGGGGCTGCTGTATACTACCACTGGGGCTGCTGTATATACCTCTGGGGCTGCTGTATACCACACTGTTGAGGGCTGTATACCTGTGCTGGGGTCCACCCTCGGCTTATACACGAGTCAATAGGTTTTTCCAGATTTTTGGGGCAAAAGTAGGGGGGTCGGCTTATACACGGGTCGGCTTATACACGAGTATATACGGTAAATGTATTTTTCCCTGTTTTTCTAATGTTCCACTGCAGTAATGCTAGGCCATAGTTTCCTTATTTAATTCCAAGTGTTCTAGTATGCAGCTGAATAACTTTCTGTAGGCATGCTGTTTTCACATACTCTCCGATCTCCCCCTTGGTCATAATATTATTTCCTTAAATTTCTCCAGTACACCATATTATGTCCACACCCATCCCTTCCTTGCCCCTCAAACTGAGTCCTAAAAATTCCCCCACCCCCATTACAGTAATTGTTTGGCTCCAGTAAAGTACTTACTATAAATGCTTTGTGTGCCTCTGCAGCGTCGAGGAGTGACGTCAGCAGTGTGATCAGCTGACCTGATCATGCTGCTGACATTGCTCTGACCCAGAAGTGCCGGCAGTCAAGGTTTCAGTTGTACTGATCTGAAAGATATGAGTACAATTGAATGGAGGTAGTCGGTCCCACACCTTCTCTGAGCCTGCTGGATCCTAGAGTTGTCACCATGGCCTTGGGCAATGTTGGCAATGTTCAAATCCCACCAACATCTGCACAGTTTGTATGTTTTCCCCATGTTTGCATGGGTTTCCGTCCAGACTCCAAAGACATATTGATAGGATGTTTAGAGCATGAGCTCCAATGGAGACAGTACTGTTATTCTCTGTAAAGTGCTGTGGCATTTAATGACACTTCTATATAAGCAATGAATAATAATAAAAATAAAAAATGATATGACATGAAGAAGAGCAAAACAGGAGCATAGCTCTGGATAGAAGTGTTCAACCTATGTAGGCATGTCACTATTAGGCTCTGTGACCAAGAGAACTTTAGCTTTGTCTGGGTTTAGCTGTAGCCAGCTGGCTTTCATGCAGTCTTATAGTTCAGCTAATAACAAATTATTTTACCCAATGCAACAACTGAAAAAGATTTAATTTACATAGTGTAATCAAACACAATGGGTGCAAATGATTAAATCTTAATAGTAATTATAGCACTTGTACAGTAAATTACAGGGAAATCCACAGTCTCATCTGTTGGCCGAGATACAAGATTCTGAATGGAAATACCATATTAAAACTAAAAATCTATTTAACCCAATCATAACCACTGGACATGGCCTAATACATAATGTACAATGGCAAATTTCATATCAAATAGTGTTTCTTCCCATTCATTGAGATTTCCATGTAATTTGTTGTTCAGTTTTTTCCTTGATAAATGTGATAATACATCTATACTTGTAGTTTATATGATCAGCATACACAACATTAACTTGCCATCTACAGTATATTTAACTGGGTAAATCATAGCTTCCAGTCATCAATATGAATATACTGACTTTTAAGCTAGTGGTGTCTATATAAGTGCTTCTGTTCAGCACTAGATTGAGGTGAACAGCAATGCTTTTATACACAAATCCTATCATACTTCAGAATGTGCCCCTTTATGTCGTGATGTTGTGCTTGAAGTTAGTATAGGAAGTGAGTAAGGGGCTGGTACTGGTCCTCGAGTTGCACTTCGCTCCCACCCTTGTTGTCTGTGTCTGCCTCCTTCATGTGTTTGTCATCCTCATGTACCTATACATTTTTGCCCTGTCCTGTCTCCTTAGTGTTTGTTGCTTCAGGTACCTGTACATGTTTGTCGTGTCCTGTCCCTGTCCATGTGGTCAGCCCTCTGTGATTCTATTTCAGGTCTCTATGTTTTTGCAGTGCTGCCAAATAGGTGTGATGGGTGAGCAGAGCATGAACAATGACATGACATTTACGCTCTGCATGTATTCTGTGCTATAGTATCAATGACCTGTTGCGTCCATTCCATACATTCACAACGCACATTGCACCTTCTCCTCTCCACCCTATCTCCGCATTGGACACAGCAACTGAATGATAAAGACCCAGGACAAGTCAAAATATTTTCCTGTATGGTTGCCTATGTCCCCACACTATTGTTCATTTGTTTGGTGCTTGACACACCAATAAAGAAAAACCCTTGGAAAGCTTTTGAAACACACAATGTGCTTGGTTTTATTTTCTACGTATTATTAGGAGTGTTCCCAGTTCTTCCAGCACCTACATACAAAGGCGAGTGCACACCAGCACTCCACTACCTGCTGCAGAGAGGACGAGGAGAACATTATTGTTGGAATATGTTTAGTGCAACAACTCCATTCCTCTATTTGAGTGTTTAGTTGCTAGATTTGTATTTTGTAGACAAAAACTCCCAGATACTCACACAGGAAGAGTATGTGACCGTATCCAGTTTCCTGTGTCTGTGTATGAGAGAGAAGCAGCTGCAGACACTGCACAGAGACTGAGACCCAGAAGATATGTTTTATTCCTGATTTATTAAGCTTATCATATTTGTTCCTGTTTATTGCTGAATAAAGAAGCTCTGGTTTCACACGCTGGGAGAGTATCTTGAATAATCCGCTGCCAACAATTAGTTGTTGTATAGCTTGTTTACTTCGAATTATGAGATTTAGAGATGACATTGAAGGTCTCACACTTTCTCTGTGACAGGGGATCTAGAGGGTTGGGGGTTACTACTGTGTATTCTGGGATCTTTAAAATCCAAAATTTCAGACTTGAATTTGGCTAGAAAGGTAGTTAATTTTGGAGGCTATAAGAGACTCTTGCCAGCAGTTATTTAAAAAAGATGTTAATTACTAAATAGAGGGGAAGGCAACCAGACCCGTGCGGGAAAGGGTCTGCCGACACTGGCACCATTGTTAGCTGGATGAACATCAACATCTAAGGACGCAGATTCAGCTAAAGTGTATTGCAGCACAGAGACCCGCTGAACTGCAATACAAGCCATCAACTAATCAGAGGCTTGCACTGGAATCAACGAGCCCATCACAGGGTGCACATGGCAGTCATGTTATGAACTGCTAGCGGAACCCAAGTCAGCTTTTGGCCTGTCCACTGGCTATGGAGGATGCCGCACATTGTAGGAACGAGAAAGTTAAGAAGAATCATTTTTTTCTAAATGTGTTGAGAAAAAGCAGCTGAACAGTGGACATTATATTAGGAAGAGGTACAGGATGGGGGATATTTTTTATAGGCTACGATCCAGGATCAGATGAGGACATTATAAGTGGATGGCCCCCGGGATGGGGGACACTTCATACAGAATGCGACCCAAAATTTGCACATTAAGATAGGAAGGGGCTCTGGATGGGAGATATTTCTTACAGGGTTGAGGGCATTTCTTAAAGGATCTGGCCCAGGATGGCAAAGTTATGATAGGAAAGGGCTCAGGATGGAAGACATTTCACACAGGATGCAGTTTAGTATAGGGACTTTATTACAGGATACGGGCCTGATGGGGGACATTTTAATGGGAAGGAGCCAAGAGTGGGGGACATTTCTTAAAGGATGGGAAAATTATGATAGGAAGGGGCCCCTGCACAGTATAGCCTCCCCCCCACTGTCCCCCCGCAGTGATCCATCTCACCCCCTCGGTCTGCATCCGGGTCCTCCAGCTGCTCCGTCTGCGTGCCCCGCGGCTTCTAATACCGGCGTCCTCCCCGCTCTTCCTGCTTGAATGTAATCATGTGACCCGTGGTCACATGATCGCAATCAAAGAGGAAGTGCGGGAAGGACGCCGGTATTAGAAGCCGCGGGGCACGCAGACGGAGCAGCTGGAGGACCTGGGTGCCTGCAGACCGAGGGGGTGAGACGGATCACTGGGGGGGTCAGACAGCAGGGGAGCTGTATTACCACTGCTGGGGCTGTATTACCACTGCTGGGGTTGTATTACCACTGCTGGGGATGTATTACCACTGCTGGGGCTGTATTACCACTGCTGGGGATGTATTACCACTGCTGGGGCTGTATTACCACTGCTGGGGATGTATTACCACTGCTGGGGATGTATTACCACTGCTGGGGCTGTATTACCACTGCTGGGGCTGAATTACCACTGCTGGGGATGTATTACCACTGCTGGGGATGTATTACCACGGCTGGGGCTGTATTACCACTGCTGAGGCTGTATTACCACTGCTGGGGATGTATTACCACTGCTGGGGCTGTATTACCACTGCTGGGGCTGTATTACCGCTGCTGGGGCGGTATTACCACTGATGGGCCTGTATACCACTGATGGGCCTTTATACCACTGATGAGGGGGCCTGTATACCACTGATGAGGGGCCTGTATACCACTGATGAGGGGCCTGTATACCACTGATGGGGGCAACTGTATACTAGTTATGGCCACTATATACCAGTGATGGCTGCTATATACAGGGATGGTGGGCTATATACCAGTGATAGGGGGCTTTATAACAGGACGGTGGTCTGCTGCATTGATAGTTTACTGTTTCTATTTAAAATAAAAGTTCAACATTTTATTCGTATCTATTTTCATTTTTAAAATTTTTCAGTACCGGTAGCTGCTGCATTGTCCACCCTAGGCTTATACGCGAGTCAATAGGTTTTCCCAGTTTTTGGGGGCAAAAGTAGGGGGGGTCGGCTTATACACGGGTCAGCTTATACACGAGTATATACGGTATTACAGTTTTTGGAGCAATGGAGAGTTTATGCCCTTATAAATAATCCGCAACCAGATAAGCCTGCTAGTGCAAAGTCTCTTTATTAAGAAAACACATACATAGTGGCTATCAGAAATGTTGCAAGTTACATACAGTATAAAAGTTTGCAGAACAGTTAAGAAGTACAAGAAGTTGTATTACCAACAAGTAACATAAGATCATGGTGTACAGAAACATAGGTAGCAGGAATTCTATATACCCAAACCTAGGGTCATATACAGTCATAGCCTCCTTATGAGAGGAATCTCCTTATACAGATAGAATCTCCCTATGGAGACTCCCTATATTCCCATTAGAGCCAGAACAGAAAAGCCCTGTTGTGATAATCCTGCTTACCCATTTGTTCTGTGATCACTGTGTCACGGTTGTGGGGACGCCCCAACACGTTTTCCAATGAGCTTCCTCAGGGTGCATGCTCCTCCATAGTTGTGCCTCTTTATGTACCCCCAAGGACAGGTGAGCGGTGGTCAGGCTTAATTACTGCATCGGCGCTATTTCCCGGTGTCTGCTTCCGGCCTTCCGCAACCGGAAATGTGTGATTTGAAATGCGCCACTTCCGGTCGTAAGGAAGCCTTGTGCCATCGCCATGGAGACACAATCTTTGCTGAGGGTTGCCCTCAACATGTAACTTTTCATTTGGAGCGCTCCTTTTACTTAAACAGGGTAGAGGGCGGTTTTAGTATGGGATAGATCTATTCACTCAGCTATGGCTTATATTCCCACTTAAATATGGCGGTCAGTTTTTTATTCCACCACATTAATAAGATCCAGAACTGAATTTGGCCAGACATATACCCTAAATCCTCCCAGGATTTAATAGGAGATTCATATAAAAAATTACATATTTATAAAAATCATTTTAGTTCACACATTGTTTAAAAGAACATAATAAATGCCAACAACAGTTACTATGATACAATATGTGTGAAGAGAATCAATAAAGAGCTCCTTTTATAAGAATTCTCCTCTTCTTCCATTCTCCTCATGTGCAAATAGCGAGCCTCCAATCAGGGGAGAAAAACTAAAGGTTAAAAACAAAGGAAAGAGAGCAACAGAAAAAGAAAAAGACAAAGTAGTTAAAACCAAAATTATTAAAGGAAGAGGCCCAGGATGAGGGCATTATTATAGGAAGAGGCCAAGGGTTGAGGCTTTTTTTTTTTTACTAGATGATGGCCTGGATGGGTAACTTTATTACAGGAAGGAGATAAGATTGGGGATGTTATTACAGCAAGGAGCCCAGGTTGGGGACATGAGTACAGGAAGAGTTCAGAAGACAGGACATTACAGGAAGGGACCCATGATGGGGGAACTTATTTCAGGATGGAGGCCAGGAAGGAGGACATTATTACAGGGAGGGATCCATGATAGGGGACATTTTTACAGGATGGGTGACAGTACGAAGGCCATTATTAAAGAAATGGGCCCGGAACAGAAATCATTATTATATGGATGTTGTAAAGGCCAATACAACTAACCAACATGCAGGTAGGGGCCCAGGTCCACATTTTGCATAGGGGCATATTGGACTCTAGTTTTGCCACTTTTGGAATCACTAATCTGAGGATGGCTATTGTTTTCTAAAATGAATAGCCACAGAATCAAGATAGGCACTTTTAAAATTCATGGCCTCACTGCAAGGCAACAATGTTAATTAATGTACAACTGAGTCAACTATGCTCAAACGCTGACTGCCAAATCTCCATCTATCTACCGGTAATTATTCTGATATTAGATACTGGTAATGTGACCGCAATCTTGCTGTGTTCCTAAATTTCCAATACATAATAGATAGATATTGGGCAAATGATGTCTCTCCCCACTCCCGCATACACAGGAGCACTCTCACTGTGAGAGTCACAACCAGACTCAACTAGCAGCGGCTCATCTCCCATAGATGAATAAGATCAAGGACGATCACAGATCGGGGGAGAGATCAAAGACTGTTTCTCCTACATGTATTAAAGTAAAAAAAAAGAGAAAAACCTTGTCTTCAATTCCACGACGTGGTCCAATTGTAAGGCATTATCTAAAAAACATGAGATAACAAAATATAAATGGTAACTTTGTTTGCAAGGAGGTGCTCAGCCAATTGATAAAGCAGATAGAAATGTCCACTTCATTCCAACTGCACTCGCCAAATGTGATAAAACCTTTTTTATTCCAACATTGGAAAAGCAGAAGTATTACTGGGGAGTCAATGAAAAGTGAGATGAATGTGGCACTAAGCGTTACCTCTGTCAGGTCCGGATAATCCTCCAGTTATGGCATGTTCCCAACCGGCGGTGCACTGCCAAAGCACCAGCGTTTGAAAAGCAAAAAAGAGAAGGCGGCACTCACCGGAATACACAGGATAGTCCTTTATTCCAAGAACTCGTGGAAAAACAGAGTGCAGGGAGGGGGCACGAAGGGCCAACGGACTACGACGCCGTTTCGCGACGCGTGTCACTTCTACGGGTCCGAGTAACTCGGACCCGTAGAAGCGACACGCGTCGCAAAACGGCGTCGTAGTCCGTTGGCCCTTCGTGCCCCCTCCCTGCACCCTGTTTTTCCACGAGTTCTTGGAATAAAGGACTATCCTGTGTATTCCGGTGAGTGCCGCCTTCTCTTTTTATTACTGGGGAGTATTAGCAACACAAGTTCAGGCCATTCAGTGAAAAATGTCTGCCTTTCCCATTCTGCATCAATACCTGTAGTATGCACAGATCAATTATTTGCCATTGGCGCTCTCCTGTCATCTTTTGTGAATTGGACTTGTCTATCTGCTTGATTAAGTGGCTGAGCAACTCTTTGCAAATAAAGGTAGATTAAATGTTTGCAGATAATGCTTGACAACTGAACCACAGTACTGAGTGGGAGACAAGTTAGCGCCAAGTTTTTCTCTTATTTTTCTATTCTATAATCTATTCAGCATAGACATGGGGATGGCAAGTAGTTTATCTGTACAAACTATTGCAAGGTAAAGTGTTGATGCAGGAAGGGAAAATACAGACATGTTTTTCACTGAATGGCCTGAACATGTTTTGTTAATACTCCTCAATTTTTTTAATGTTGGAAGAAAGAAGAATTTATTGCATTTGGTGAGTGCTACAGTAGCTGATATTGGCAGGTTCAGCTAACATTGGTCTAGTGTGTATGGACCTTTAGTCCAGATCTTGCAGTTGGGGAAGGATTTGCGGCTTTCATAACACATTGAACATTCGCTTGCATTATGCGCATCTGAAACTTGTCTTTTGATCAGGAAAATCTAGGGCTGCCATTGGAGCCAATCAGCGGCTAAGTCACGTCAGCCGATCCATTCTTACTCAAGTGCAGGTAAATATTATTACTTTGCTGTATGCAATCTTTTTTAAACTAAAGTGGGCACCTACAATGGGTACGGAAAGTATTCAGACCTCTTTAAATTTTTCACTTTTTGTTTCATTTCAGCCATTTGGTAAATTCAAAAGAGTTCATTTTTTTCTCATTAATGTACACTCTGCACCCCATCTTGACTAAAAAAAACCCCAGAAATGTAGAATTTTTTGCAAATTGATTAAAAAAGAAAAACTGAAAAACTGAAATATCATATGGTCATAAGTATTCAGACCCTTTGCTCAGACACTTATATTTAAGTCACATGCTGTCCATTTCCTTGTGTTTCTCCTTGAGATTGTTCTACTCCTTTATTGAAGTCCAGCTGTGTTTAATTAAGCTGATAGGACTTGATTTGGAAAGGCACACACCTGTCTATATAAAACCTCACAGCTCACAGTGCATGCCAGACCAAATGAGAATCATGAGGTCAAAGGAACTGCCCAAGCAGCTCAGAGTCAGAATTGTGGAAGACACAGATCTGGCCAAAGTTCTAAAATAATTTTTGCAGTACACAAAGTTCCTAAGAGCACATTGGCCTCCATGTTCCTTAAATTGAAGAAGTTTAGGACCACCCGTAGTCTTCCTAGACCTGGCCGTCTATCCCAACTGAGCAATCATGGGAGAAGAGCCTTATTGAAAGAGGTAAAGAAGAACCCAAAGATCACAGTGGCTGAGCTCCAGAGATGCAGTAGGGAGATGGGAGAAAGTTCCACAAAGTCAACTATCAATTCAGCCTTCCACCAGTCGGGTCTTTATGGCAGAGTGGCCCAATGGAAGCCTCTCATTAGAGCAATACATATGAAATAGAGTTTGCAAAAAACACATGAAGGGTATGTGCCCACAGGAAGGTTTAACGTCGGTTTAGCAGCGAAAACCGCCGGCGGGTCAGCATAGGTTTTATTTAAATTTATGTAAATCCTAAGCAGCGTTAGGACTTACAAGTAACCCTATGTAATTTAGAAACCACTGTGCACACATAGTCGGTTTATGTGAGCGGATCTGCCCGCGGTTGAGCGGTTTCCCAGCGGTTTAGCAGCATACAGCATGTCAATTCTTCTCAGCGGTTTTTGATCGGTTCCATGAACAAAATCCTCCATAGAAAACCGCCGGAAAAAACGCTGGAAAAACCGACTGAAAAACGCTGTGCACACGCTGGAAAAAAACGCCGGAAAACCGCCGGAAAACAGCTGGAGACTTCAGAGCTCAGAACTGATAATTTCCAGCGGTTTACTGACGATTTGAACGCCACTAAGCCTTCCTGTGGGCACATACCCGAAGAACTCCCAGACTATGAGAAATAAGATTCTCTGGTCTGGTTAGATGAAGATAGAATTTTTTGGTGATAATTCTAAGTGGTGTGTGTGGACAAAACCAGGCACTGCTCATCACCTGCCCAATACAGTCCCAACAGTGAAACATGGAGGTGACATCATCATGCTATGGGGGTGTTTTTCAGCTACAGGGACACGACGGCTGGTTGCAATTGAAGTAAACATGAATGAGCCAAGCACAGAGATATCCTGGATGAAAACCTCTTCCCGAGTGCTCTGGACCTCAGACTTGGCCAAAGATTCACCTTCCAACAAGATAATGACCCTAAGCACACAGCTAAAATAACAAAGGAGTGGCTTCAGAACAACTCTGTGACCAGGCCCGGACTGGCCATAGGGAGGGGCGGGAAAATTCCCTATGGGCCGCCCCCCTAACTGCAAAATGGGCCGCTGGCCCTTTAAATTTCACCTCAGAGTCCCTGTGTGCGCGCACGTCCTTGCTGACAAGGGCCGCTGCAGCGCGCACAGGGCTCTCTCTGTGTGGCCAGAATCAGCGCCGAGTCTTGTTTTTGTGGGCGGAGTTCACCCTCTGCTCACCAGTCCCGGGATCCTTCACTGTCTGCTTGATTCATTGCAGGCTCTAGTGATTGCTGATCTACCAATCAGACAGCAGGAAACAATCACTAGAGACTGCAATGTCTGCTACCTGCTCTCTGATTAGTGCACAAGCCGTCACTGTAGGTTACAGTGTGCTGTGTTCTGCATCAATAACTGGAGAGCAGGAAGCAGTGAGCTGACTGTGCAGCACGCTGAGGAGATGCTGCTCCACAGGGGAAACTTCATACAGAGCTGTGAGTAACAGCAAAGTTAACTCTCCCTGCTGCTTAGGTGTGTGTTTGTGTGTGTATATGGGAGTATGTATGGGGGTATGTGTGTACATGGGGGAGTGCATGTGTTTATGTATGGGGGGGGTATGTGAGGTGTATATGGGTGTCTGTGTGTGTGGTGCATATGGATGTCTGTGAGTGCATGTGGGGGGTATATGGGTGTCTGTGTATGTGTTTGTGGTGTGTATATATGTGTGTGTGTGTGTGTGTATGTGGGGTGTGTATATGGGTTCGTGTGTATATATGGGTGTGTATGTGGGGTGTATATAGATGTCTGTGTGTGTATGTAGGGTATGTGTATATGGGGATGTGTATATGTGTGTGTGTATTTATAGGGGTGTGTGTATATATGGGAGTGTATATAGGTGTCTGTATGTGTAAATGGGGCTGTATATGGGGGTGTGCATGTGGGGTGTATATGGGTGCCTGCATGTGTGTGTATGTGGGGTGTGTGTGTATGTGGGGTGTGTGTATGTGGGGTGTATATGGGTGTCTGTGTGTATGTGTTTGTGGGGTGTATGAGTGTGTTTATGGGTGTGTGTGTGTATGTGGGGTGTATATAGATGTCTGTGTGTGTATATAGGTGTGAGTATATGGGTGTGAGTATGTGGGGTGTATATGGGTGTCTGTGTGTATGGGGGTGTTTGTGTGTGGGAAGTTGGTGTAGATGGGGTGAAACCCAGCTAAAGGGGTCAGACAGGCAGAAACAGGAGAGGGATTGGTATACTTCATTCTGTGTGATTAATGCAACCTCAGGTCCTTAACTGCGGTGTGTGCGCATCTGTGTATGTTTTGATGTATGTGCATGCGTGTGTCCGTGCCCATGGTGATGTATGTAAGTGGTGACATGTGATGTGTGTATCCGTAATTGGTGCATGTGTGATGCTATATGTATGTGTCCATGCACATGGTGACAATTGTGCGTCGTGTTTGTTTTGACAAGCTTATCTTCCCGGACAATGTGCAGTAACCCGGTGTGGCCCCCAGCTTCATCCAGACACTTTGCCAGTAAGATAGCGGTGACACAGGACTCAAGCAGCTGTTAGCGCCAAGTATACAAAACTCCGGGCTGGCTGTGTCCTCCGTGTCCACTCTGCCCCCCTGAGCCTGTGCAGTGTCCTTCATGTCCGCTCTGCCCCCCTGAGCCTGCGCAGTGTCCTTCGTGTCCGCTCTGCACCTGGGAGCCTGCTCAGTGTCCTCAATGTCCACTGTGCCCCCCTTAGCCATCGCAGTGTCCTCCATGTCTGCTCTGCCCTCCTGAGCCTGCGCAGTGTCCTCCATGTCTGCTCTGGCCCCCTGAGCCTGCACAGTGTCCTTCATGTCTGCTCTGCCCCTGAGCCTGCGCAGTGTCCTTCATGTCTGCTCTGCCCCCCTGAGCCTGCGCAGTGTCCTTCGTGTCCGCTCTGCACCCCTGAGCCTGCGTAGTGTCCTCCATGTCTGCTCTGCCCTCCTGAGCCTGCGCAGTGTCCTCCATGTATGCTCTGCCCCCCTGTGCCTGTGCAGTATCCTATATGTCTGCTCTGCCCCCCTTAGCTTGCGCAGTGTCCTTCATGTCTGCTCTGCCCACCTGAGACGGCGCAGTGTTCTGATGAAGCTCGGGTGCAGATGAGAAGCCACCAGGCCGTAGGGTACTCGAGACCAGGCAGCTGCTGTCGCTGGGGAGTCACGGGGGTCGTGACCCAGTCCCGTGGCCTGTGCTAAGTCCAAAAAGGGGTTATATACAGGGGAGTTTGTCGTGACCCCACCTGTGATATGTGGTCAGGTTGACCACCGCTGCCGTATTCCTGCTGGGGGATGGTGGTGAGGGGCAGCGTAGATGTTAAGCTCTTATAGGTGGGGCTGGGTGCCCCCAGTACATGAGTAGTGGATAATGGCGTGCTCTGGATGCTGCACTCGTGTGTCTCCCAGCAGTGTCTCCATCCAGCACGCAGGGACAGCAAAGATGCTCAGCAGGTGGAGGTCTCTGCTGCAGTGTAGTAATGAACAGTCACAGGCACTTTTACCAGCACTTTACTGTTCCAAAGTTCTTAAAAGTCAGTTACAGTACAGTTCACCGTTCTTACACTTGTCAGGGACCCGGGTGCCACTGCAGCTCAGACGGTTCCTCTGCATCGCTTCCCTCAAAGTACCTTCCAGGTCTCTACTCTGTCTCTGTCCTGGCAGATGGGTTTGGTCCGGCCGTTATGGGCTTTGTAGTGATGTCTCTCTCTGCTTTAGGGTCACTAGCCCTAGTCCTACTCCGCTGCGGTACTTTGGTCACGGGCCTTAGAGTCTCCGTAACATGCCAGGATGCCTCGTGATTAGGGTCTTGAAGTCTCCCCGGTCACCTCTACAGAGCCAGCGCTCTAGTTGTCCTGGCCTAGCTCTCCAGTGACCCAGGTGTAATTTGGGCTCACCAGGCTCCCTCTTTCTCTCCGGTAGTCAGCTCTGGGTCCTCAGGTCAGCTATGTCAGTTGCGACTGCTGGGCCTGTTGTTCTACCACTATTCTCAGTGTGGTGTCTCGGCTTGTGGTGCTTCTTTCTCGCCTCCTCTGCTCTTCCAACGTAGTGTTCCTAGGCCCAACTCGTGTCTAGTTCCTCCATATACTTGTCCGTGTCTCTTTCTCTCCACCCACACTTCTCCAAACTCCCGCCACCCCTTGCCTGACATAGAGTTTCTAGGCGTTGGGTCGGTGTGTGTGTGTGTTCCTCAGTCAACCGTCTGACCTCGTCTGGCTGCAGTCCACCCTGTGGCCGCCCTGGTTGCAGGGGCGCCACACAGACGCACTGCCTTCATCATGGGAGGCAGAGATGTGCAGAGCAGGCGTTGATGCTGGTCTTCATGTCACTAACAGCTACAGGGGCATGATAACATTAGTGGGATCATCTTAGACTATATTCATATAGGGCGCTTTTGCAGTGTTTGTTTCTGCAGCTATCGCATCGCACTGCCCAGAATCAGCCGGCGGTTAACCTGACCTGAAAATGTCAGTTGCATAGAAATACATGAAGCCGTCGTGCTCAGATCAGGAGAGCCTCCAGGCGGTGCAATGCAATTTTTGCTTGAGTTATATGCTACACTCTGCACAGTACCACTTCTCCTATCCTGTATACTGGGTGTAATCCTCAGTATCTGTGTTATTCTGTATATATACACTGCACAGTACCACTTCTCCTGTCTTGTATACTGGGTGTAATCCTCAGTATCTGTATTATTCTGTATATATACACTGCACAGTACCACTTCTCCTGTCCTGTATAATGGGTGTAATCCTCAGTATCTGTATTATTCTGTATATACACTGCACAGTACCACTTCTCCTGTCCTGTATACTGGGTGTAATCCTCAGGATCAGTATTATTCTGTATATATACACTGCACAGTACCACTTCTCCTGTCCTGTATACTGGGTGTAATTCTCAGTATATACACTGCACAGTACCACTTCTCCTGACCTGTATACTGGGTGTAATCCTCAGTGTCTGTATTATTTTGTATATATACACTGCACAGTACCACTTCTCCTGACCTGTATACTGGGTGTAATCCTCAGTATCTGTATTATTCTGTATATATACACTGCACAGTACCACTTCTCCTGTCCTGTATACTGGGTGTAATCCTCAGTATCTGTATTATTCTGTATATATACACTGCACAGTACCACTTCTCCTGACCTGTATACAGGGTGTAATCCTCAGTATCTGTATTATTCTGTATATACACTGCACAGTACCACTTCTCTTGTCCTGTATACTGTCCTGCTGTCAGAGACGTGGTATTGGACTTCGGGATTTTCAGCATTTATATGTTGTTTAAATTATCTTGAATAAGGAAGTCATCACTTCTCTTCTGCATAGGTGATGACTTTCTCTTCCCTGTGGATCTGACCGCTGGGACCCCACAATCCTGAGAAACTGTAGCTTTGAAGAGTATCATGTGAATGGAGCTGTGGGTGAGTACTCCCTCTGTCTCGCCACTCACATGTGGCTCTCCAAATAACTCTTGTAAAACGGTGATGAGGGTCACGCCAATGTAAAAACAAAATTCACTTATTGTGACTGATAGATGATATAGTGTGTGGGCTGGAGGGTCTTTACTTCCCGGGCTGATTTTTGGTCCCAGTCCGGCCCTTGTCTGTGACTATTCTTAACTGACCCTGCCAGAGCTCTGGCCTAAACCCAATTGAGCATCTCTGGAGAGACTTGAAAATTGCTGTCCACCAACATTCACCATCCAACCTGACGGAACTGGAGAGGATCTGCAAGTCAAAATGGCAGAGGATCCCCAAATCCTGGTGTGTAAAACTTGTTGCATCATTCCCAAGAAGACTCATGGCTGTAGTAGCTCAAAAGGTGCAAATACTCAATACTAAGCAAACGGTCTGAATACTTATGACCATGTGATATTTCAGCTTTTTTTTTTTAAATCAATTTGCAAAAAATTCTACATATCTTTTTATTTTCAGTCAAGATGAGGTGCAGAGTGTACATTGATGAGAACTTTTTTGAATTTACCAAATGACTGCAATGAGACAAAGAATATAAAATGTAAAGGGGTCCGAATACTTTCCATACCCACTGTATATTTCTGGGTCTTAAATACACAAATATACATAGAACATTCCAACCAGATAGAAGAGAGCTCCTAATATTTCAGTCTAATAACTATTACTACACTTTTAGTTGTTTATTAGTTTAAATGAAGCACTTTATGTTTTACTTCATATGTATATTACCGTAATCAATCTGGCTATCTATCTATACATCTGTCTTTTCCATCCGTTTATCTCAAGCTTTATGGCATAATGCTATGAAACACAGTGAAGTTTACATTGAGAATAGCATTTTACTTTGCCTTTATTATTTTTCATGTGCATTGCCTTTCTGTATAACTATTATATTTCAGATATTGGCATGTCAGAATCTTTGTGGAGCATTCTTTACCAGATAATCTGTCAGATGGCCTAAATGAATAGGGAGGTTTTTTCTTTTACCAAAAAAGTTCACACTTCAACGGAAATTTCAGATCCAGCCTTCTGGCCCAATTCTTATCCATCTGGATCTCTGTGCCAATGTGTGCCAAGAAATGAAAGATCGGAACAAGACTGTATTGTGACAAGGACAATGCTGCAATTTTCGGTCTGTTTTCAGAAACTACAATCATTTTAGATAAGCTATATTGCAAAGATGACCATACTTTTCTACTTTATTCAATAGAAAGCTGTAAATGTTATCATTGATTTTGCATTATTGTATTTTTATGTATTTTTATGCGTATATATATATATATATATATATATATATATATATATATATATATATGTGTGTATTCTTGGAAGAAGAATGGTATTTGACTTGGGATATGATAAAGACACATGGGGCAGATTCTTCAAGGGTGCAGTAGTTCATGCTCACATCACGCCAGTCTTGCTGGAGGATGCCATATTCATTGAGGAACGCACACCATGTAATGAATTTGATTCCTCTTCTGAGTGGCGTTCTCCTCAATACACCGCACTAGAAATGCTACTCTAGTCAGCGACTGGAGTATTATTTCTGGTGCACAAAACATCCACTCTGGCTCCTCCCCAGCTTCACCTATTTTGGCAGAGCAGTTTCAATGAAGGGTTGCCTATAAGACACCCTATTACTAATCCTGTAAGTCAAAATAATAAACACAATAAAAACACAGACACAGAAAATTATTTATTTGAAATTAAAAAAACACACACCCTCTTTCACCAATTTTTTAAACCCCCAACACATTCCTTCAACACTGACGTACTCCACATAATGTTCCACAACAATCTTTGGCTCTGCTACATCTAGAGGCCAAAAACACAACAAGAGAACCAACATGGAGATGTTCCACCAATTACTTATAATTATGTAAATTACTAGTCCAAACCACTGTCTTAAAATGTAACCTTTATTATAACGTATTGTCATAAAAAAGAGGACAGACATTTACAAATCCAGGGGTGTAGACAATTACAGATAACATGATATGACATAATTAGTAAATAGTAAAGCTCAGGTATAGAAATAAAAAAAACTGAAAAAGTAACCTTTTCACGGAAGAAATTTAGGACTAAGAAGTAATTTGAAATGCCTGGTGAGCAATATATTTCCTTTAGACTAACAATAAATCAGAGAATCAAAGAATAAGGTACATCCCTGTAAGGGAAGTTCAAGTATGTAGCACTGTATTGATATTTCCGTATATCAGCACATAAATAACTAAAGGTACCTTTACACGCTGCTACCGAAGGTTAGAAACCACCGGGTGTCGGAGACAATCGTATCTTGTACCGTCAAAACACCGCGAGGTAGCGGCGTGTAATTCAGGTTGTTGCCACCGGTCACTGTCGACACCTGTCTTTCAGCCGTGCTCAAAAACAGGTAGGTATAAACCCTATGGTAGCGGCGTGTAATCGAGGAACAGGAAGGTATTTTCGTTACCTAGTGAACTCCCTGGGGCGTGACACAGCCTCCGGGATACCACGCCCCATCAGCGATCATTGGTGGAAGCTCCTGCGTTACGATTGGCTGTCCCTGCATAGGGCAGCATATTTAAGGAGCTGACCAGTCACACTACACAATTGCAATAGCATCATGTATTAGCCAGCCTTCCTGCGCTGGCTGGCCAATCATGATGCTATTGCTTTGTCCAATCACCGTACAAACTCTGGCACACCTATGTGTTGTCCCTGCTGCCCCAGGTTCTCCCATATTCTCTTGTGGTAGCGGCGTGTAAATGAAGGAAGGTGCTCTACAGAAGGTAACCTGCGGCACCCGTCAGTGCTTCCAGGGATAGAAAAAACCTTCTGTAGAGCACCTTGTAGCGGCGTGTAAATGCGGTATCAGGTACCGTTAGGAACCGTTGAAACGTGCTCGTGCACGTGAGACACCCGGTAGTTTCTAAGCTTCCATAGCGGCGTGTAAAGGTACCTTAATTGATATAATGTTAGTCACAGAGTGTCATATAAAGCTATACATAATTAAATGTAACAAAAGAGTCACACCGTATGACCATACTGCTGTGTATGGCAATGGGTCTTCATTAGGTATCCCAATGCTATTACAAAATAGTACTAATAGGACAAAATTAAAAACATAGTGTCCACACAATTCTGTTTTGGTGAATGAAATATATGAAAAATTCAAAGCTCAACCATTTTAGTAGTAAAGTGCCCGTGCTTCCACTAGGGGGAGCACCTATGTGTTTCGCTGCTTGGCTTCCTCCGAGGGCTAGAAAGGCCTGCCCTTTCTTTATACCCTGACATCCAGGTGTGCCCTCTTGAGTTGACACAGTCGGTGCAACACGAGAACATGCCCGCCGCTCATTGTCACCAGCAATCCCTGGACAGGGATACCGTGTTTCCCCGAAAGTAAGCCCCTCCCGATTGTAAGGCCGCCTAGGGGTAAAGGGGGGGCCTGCTAATGTAAGGCCTCCCCCAAATATAAGGCCTTACAACCGGGGGGGGGGCTAATGTAAGGCCCCTAGCAGAGGGGGGGGAGCGGGAGCGGGTCGCACGTCACGTGCGCCCGCTCATTACATATGCACTGCATCCCCCTGTCAATCAGCGGCAGGGGGAGCAGTGCATTATATATGGGCCCCCTCCTGCTGGCACACTACCCCCCTGTTCTGAGGCCCCCCCTGCTGCTGCTGCACACATCTTACCCTCCAGGGTCTTCTTGCAGCAGCCAGCGCGTCGGTCCTCCGTCTTCGGCTGTCTCCCGGATCATGTGACCGGCTGGTCGCAGTCGCGATGACGTCATGCGTTGCGACGGGTCACATGATCCGGGAGACAGCCGAGGACGGAGGACCGACGCGCTGGCTGCTGCAAGAAGACCCTGGAGGGTAAGATGTGTGCAGCAGTAGCAGCAGCAGCAGGGGGGGCCTCTCTACACCAACTGGGGGGGGTAGTGTGCCAGCAGGGGGGGCCTCTCTACACCAACTGGGGGGGGTAGTGTGCCAGCAGGGGGGCCTCTCTACACCAACTGGGGGGGTAGTGTGCCAGCAGGGGGGCCTCTCTACACCAACTGGGGGGGGGTAGTGTGCCAGCAGGAGGGGGGCCCATATACATAATGCACTGCTCCCCCTGTCGCTGATTGACAGGGGGATGCAGTGCATATCTAATGAGCGGGCGCATGTGACGTGCGACCCGCTCCCGCAGTGTGCCAGCAGGAGGGGGCCTGTAGGCCACACTGCTGGGGCACACAATATAAGACCCCCCCGAAAGTAAGACCGGGGGCCACTTTTGGCCCCCCAAAAAATGTAAGACAGGGTCTTACTTTCTGGGAAACACGGTAGGTCATCAAACATGACTGCAACCCAGCCAGTAAGAATGCCTTAGACCAGGTCTCAAACGCGCAGCCCATGGGCCAAATGCGGCCCCTGGGGCTTCACTGTGCGCCCTGCGGCACCATGAACAACTTCAACATGCCGGCAGTACAGTGCATGGGGGAGCCACAGTACCCGCTGTGTTATGAATTCCGGCTGTGGCACTGACAAGCTCTGCCGCTCAGCAACATCAATGCAAGCCTCCAGCCAATGAGAGGTCCGCATCTGCTGTCAGTGTATGACGTCACCTGCCGGCCTCTCATTGGCTGGCGGTTTGCATTGATGTTGCTGAGTGGCAGATCTTATCAGTGCTGCGGCCAGAATTCATAACACAGCGGGTACCGCAGCTCCCCCATTCTTAGGTACCACTGGTATGTTGAAGGTTAGAAAACTGTGTGTGACAGAGTGTGAGAGTGTTTGTGAGTGTGTGAGAGTGAGTGTATGTGAGTGTGTGAGAATGTGTGTGTGAGTAAGAATATGTGTGTGACAGTGAGTGCGGATATGAGAGTGAATGTGTGAGAATTGTGAGTGTGATTGAAAGTATGTGTGTATATGAGTGTGAGTGTGTGTTTGTGAGTGTGAAAGTGAGTGTGTGTGTGAGATTTAGTGTGTGTGTGAGAGTGACTGTATGTGTGACAGTGAGTGTGGATATGAGAGTGAGTGTGTGAGAATGTGAGTGTGTGAGAGAATATATGTGTGCATTTGAGTGTGAGTGTGTGTTTGGGAGAGTGAAAGTGAGTGTGAGAGTGTGAGTGAGTGTGTGAGAGTGAGTGCGTGTTTGAGATTGATTGTGTGTGTGACAGTGAGTGTGTGTGTGTGTGAGTGTATGAGAGAATGTGTGTGTATGTGAGAGTGTGTGTGAGAGTGTGTGTAAGAGTGTGTGTGTGATAGTGAGTATGTGAGAGTGAGTGTGTGAGAGAATGTGTGTGAGAGTGACGCACCCAGGGCAGGGTACTCAGATCTCAGGCTGGCAGTCTGGAGGTCACGGGTGGCTGCCTGAGACTGTGGCCCTGGTAGTCAATGAAAAGGGGCAAATTATAAGACAAAAATAAAGTTTGTGATGCCACCTGCAGTACCTGGTGATGCTCACCAGCGCCGCGACAGTCCTCCGGTGGTCGGTGGTATTGCGGCTGTGATGATATAGTCTTCCGCAGGCAGGACTGGACCGCCGGGGCAGCGTTTCTGTGAAAGGAATCAGTTCATGCAAGGAAAGATGCAGCAGAGTCAAGAAGTCACTTCACCGGGTACTTTACTGAAAAACCTTTTGTAAACATTACAGTCCTTCAGTGCAGTAAGATGTTATTGGTACAAATGGCTACGGGCGCTGCAAGTGGATTTTTATGGTTGGTAGATGGATCCCTCCCTGTGTGCCTTTCTTGTTCTTTTCTCTTCCCTTGCCTCCCAGTTGCGGTGAAGTCTGATCTCATGTAGATTAAATCTGACCTCCTGCTGTTCCTCTTTACCTCCCTTACTCTCATCGGGTGAACCTTTTCTTGGGCGCTGCGGGCTGTTTTGCAGTTCCTGATTCCCTTCTAATGGGTTCTTTAGGAGTCAGGGCCATATCTGAAGATACCCCCGGTCAACGGATTTTCTGTGAGCCTTGAAGGTTATCACAGGTGCGGGCTCCGATACCCGGTTTCTTTCCCTGGGGTAAACTATCCGATTACTTTGCGCCCCACTCCTTCTTATCTGGGATCTGTTCTGTCCTTTCCAAGGTCCCTCAGCCGAGGAGACCCTCCTTGCTCCTGGTGAGCCTGTACCTTATCTGGTCCAGACCCACCATCTGGCCGCCTTTCTCCCCGAGTCCTAGACTGACTCTAGACTAGACTAGTGCCCCCGTGGAGGTGACTATATACCCTCCCGGGGTCCCTCCCACTGTGTGACTAGAGTGGGGTGTGGGTATAGGGTTCCACCTACTGTCCATTACTGTCCATAACTCCACTTGCAGTGGGGTGGCTACACTGCTTTTATGGGTGCAGTACCCCTTTTGTGGCACCTACGTGGTGGGGTGCCACAAGAGTGTGTGAGAGAATGTGTGTGAGAGAATGCATATGTGAATGTGCATAAGAGTGAGTGTAGGTGTAAATGTGTGAGAGTGAGTGTGTGTGAGAGTGGGTGTGTGTTTTTGTGTGTGAGTGTGTGAGTGTGAGAGTGAGTATGTGTGAGAGTGAGTGTGCTTGAGAGTAAGAGTGAGTGTGTGAGAGTGAGTGTGTGCTTTTGTGTGTGAGTGTGTGAGTGTGAGAGTGAGTGTGTATATGAGAGTGTGTGTGAGTGTGAGTGTGAGAATGAGTGTGAGGTGTGAGAGAATGTGTGTGTGAGAATGTGTGTGTGTTAGTGAGTGTGTGAGAGTGAGTGTGTGTGCTTGTGTGTGTGAGTGTGAGAGTGAGTGTTTGAGTGTGTGAGAGAATGTGTGTGGGTGTGTAAAAGAATGTGTGTGAGTGTGTGAGAATATGTGTGTGCAAGAGCGAGTGTTTGTGTGAGAGTGTGTGAGAGAGAATGCATGTGTGTAAAAAGAAGGTAGACCAGGTTGGGGACATCAGTACAAAAGGGGACCAGCATGGGGGACATTACTACACTATGGGGGCCAGGATGTGGACATTACTACAAAAGGGGTCCAGGATGGGGACATTACTACAAACGAGGGTCAGGATGGGGGACTTCACTACAAAAATGGACCAGCATGGAGGACATCACTACAAAAGGGATCATTATGGGGACATCACTACAAAAGTGGTCCAGGATGGAGGACATCAGTACAAAAGGGGAACAGGATGGTGGACATCACTACAAAAGGGGACCAGGATGGGGGACATTACAAATGGGGATCAGGATGGAGGACATCACTGCAAAAGGGGTCCAAGATGGGGGACATCACTGCAAAAGGGTTCCAGGATGAGGAACATCACTACAAAAGGGGACCAGGTTGGGGACATCACTACAAAAGGGGACCAGGATGGGGACATTACAAAAGGGGATCAGGATGGAGGACATCATTGCAAAAGGGGTCCAGGTTCGGGGACATCACTACAAAAGGGGACTAAGATGGGGGACATTACTTTAAAAGGGTATCAGTACAGGTGTATTACTACAAAAGGGAATAGGATGGGGGACCTCACTACAAAAAATGACCAGGATGGGGGACATTACTACAAAAAGGAAATCAGTAAGGGGGCATTTCTACAAAAGTGGACCAGGATGGGGGCCATCACTACAAAAGGGGACCAGGATGGGGGACATTACTACAAAAATGGAACCAGGGTGGGGACATTACTACAAAAAAGGGATCAGTATGGGGAACATTACTACAATATGAGGACCAGGATGGGGGCATTACTACTAGATGGGGATCAAGATGGGGACATTACTACAAGAAGAGGGCCAAGAAAAGGGACATTTCAACAAAAGGGGATCAGGATGGGGCATTACTACAAGAAGGAAACCAGGATGGGGACATTACTATATGAGGACTAGGATGGGGACATTACTACAAGAAGGGGTTCAGGGTGAGACACATTAATACAATATGGGGACCAGGATGGGGCATTACTACAAGGGGACCAGGATGGAGACATTACATGAAGATGAAGCCCAGGGAGAGAACATTACTACAAGAAGGAGATCAGGATTGGGACATTACTACATGATGAGGGCCAGGATGGGGATATTACTACATGATGAGGACCAGGATGAGGACATTATTAGATGATGAGGATCAGGATGGGGACATTATTACATGATGAGGACCAGGATGGGGAAATTACTACAAGATGGGGATCAGGATGGGGACATTACTACAATATTGGGACCAGGATGTAAGACATTATAAGACATTACTATAGGATGGGGATCAGTATGTGGACATTACCATAGGAAAGGGACCAGGATGGGGACATTACTAGAAGTGGAGCAGGGTGGGGACATTACTAAAAGAAAAAGATCAGGATTTGGACATTACTACATTGAGCAAAAAATGCCAGTGTTACTAAAAATGTCACTTAGTCCTATAAGCAATGCGGCCCCTGATATCAATTTTTTTCTATGTGTCGCCCACCAATGCAGCCGAGTTTGAGACCCCTGCCTTAGACATTTAGACTAAGAGCGGTGGGGAAGTGCGTGCAGTGCATGCGGATGGTGGCATCCATATCAAGTATGGGGAAGCAAGGATAGAAAGTCCATGATGGATATGGGCAGAGAAAGGTTCTAACATCTCAATGTGGATAATAATAATATTAATTCAAAACATAGAGTTACAGAAGTGGAGTAGAGTATCCAATTGTCTAACCTAATGGTACATTTACACGCGGCCAGAGGAAGGTAGGAACAGGCAGGCATCGAACACAATTGTGCCTGTTGCCTTGAAAAGACCACGATGTAATTCAGGACTTTCCTTCCTGTGTCTTCCCTGAAGTCCTGAATTACACGCCGCCACATCGTGGTCTTTTCAAGGCAACAAGCACAATTGTGTCCGATGCCTGCCTGTGTCTACCTTCTTGTGGCCGCGTGTAAATGTACCATAAGGTAGTTAGACAAAAAGAAAAAAAGACAATTTTCCAGTCCAACATTTCCAAAAAATATATTATCAGGAGTATGAGTTACAATCACAAAGGTAAAAAAAATGCATGCAGATTGATATCCTAATACATAATATAAGTGGGCACTGTGAGTGGGAAGCAATTGCAAAAGCTCCTCTGTATTACAAACCAATCAAATATACCATACTCACTCATAGTGAACAATCCTTGCACGTCTGTCTGTACCTACCAAGAAAACCAAGGAGACACATGTCATGCAGATGATACAAATCTAACCAGGTAACCCCACAACAGTGTCTACCCATTATGTAAACCTACACAAATGTCACTTCTGTTACGGTAATTAAAATTATAATAATCCCTATATAAAGAACAATAATGCCTCAATTAATCCCGTATTCAATCATCTGCTATTTATCGATATTTCTCCTCTCTTTAATTCCAAAACAATCTCTTAATATTGTTGTTTCTCAATTTGATTTTGTTTTCTTAGGCTACACCACCATACGATGTAGAGAAGTGATGGATGTGAATGGGAGGATGTTGTAGTAGGGCATGTCCAAGAAATACAGAAACAAAAAGTGGAAAGAAATCATGTATAAAGAAAAAAATAATAATAATCTTCATCTAGACAATATATAGTAAAATAAGTGATTAACCCCTTCACCCCCGGGCCTATTTTGACCTTAATGACCAGGCCATTTTTGTCAATTCTGACCAGTGTCCCTTAATGAGGTTATATCTCTGGAACGCTTCAACGGATCCTAGCGATTCTGAGATTGTTTTTTCGTGACATATTGGGCTTCATGTTAGTATTAAATTTAGGTTGATAATTTTTGCGATTCTTTGTGAAAAAATCAAAAATATGGCAAAAATTTTGAAAATTTTGCAATTTTCAAATTATGAATTTTTATTCTGCTAAACCAGAGAGGTATGTGACACAATATAGTTAATAAATAACATTTCCCACTTGTCTACTTTACATCAGCACAATTTTGGAAAAAAAAAAAATTTTTGTTCGGACGTTATAAGGGTTCAAAGTTCATAAGCAATTTGTCATTTTTCCAGCAAAATTTACAAAACCATTTTTTTTGTGACCACATCACATTTGAAGTCCCTTTGAGGGGTGTACATGACAGAAAACACCCAAAAGTGACACCATTCCAAAAACTGCACCCCTCAAGCTACTCAAAACTACATTCAAGAAGATTATTAACCCTTCAGGTGCTGCACGGGAACTAAAGCAAAGTGGAAGGAAAAAATGGTCATTTTAATTTTTCTAATAAAAATGTTCTTTTAGCCTCAATTCTTTCATTTTCACATGGGCAACAGGATAAAATGGATCCTAAAAATTGTTGGGCAATTTCTCCTGAGTACAGCGATACCTCATATGTGGTCATAAACCACTGTTTGGGCGCACGGCAGGGCTCAGAAGGGAAGGAGCGCCATTTGACTTTTGGAGCTAATTTTCCATTCAAAAAGTCAAATGGCGCTCCTTCCCTTCTGAGCCCTGCCGTGCGCCCAAACAGTGGTTTATGACCACATATGAGGTATCGCTGTACTCAGGAGAAATTGCCCAACAAATTTTAGGATCCATTTTATCCTGTTCCCCATGTGAAAATGAAAAAATTTAGGCTAAAAAAAATTTGTATGGAAAAAAAAGTACTTTTTCATTTTTACGGATGAATTTGTGAAGCACGTGGGGGTTCAAAAAGCTCACCACCCATCTAGATATGTTCCCTGGGGGGACTAGTTTCTAAAATGGGGTCACTTGTGGGGGAGCTCCAATGTGTAGGCACACAGGGGCTCTCCAAATGCAACATGGTGTCCGCTAACAATTTGAGCTGATTTTTCAGTCAAATTGTTAGCGGACACCATGTTGCGTTTGGAGAGCCCCTGTGTGCCTAAACATTGGAGCTCCCCCACAAGTGACCCCATTTTGGAAACTAGACACCCCAGGGAACATATCTAGATGGGTGGTGAGCATTTTGAACACCCCAGTGCTTCACAAATTAATCTGTAAAAATGAAAAAAGAAAATTTTTATGGAAAAAAAAGTACTTTTTAATTTTTACGGATTAATTTATGAAGTACCTGGGGGTTCAAAATGCTCACCACCCATCTAGATATGTTCCCTGGGGCTCTAGTTTCCAAAATGGGGTCACTTGTGGGGGAGCTCCAATGTATAGGCACACAGGGGCTCTCCAAACGCGACATGGTGTCCGCTAACAATTTGAGCTGATTTTTCAGTCAAATTGTTAGCGGACACCATGTTGCGTTTGGAGAGCCCCTGTGTGCCTAAACATTGGAGCTCCCCCACAAGTGACCCCATTTTGGAAACTAGACACCCTAGGGAACATATCTAGATGGGTGGTGAGCATTTTGAACACCCCAGTGCTTCACAAATTAATCTGTAAAAATGAAAAAAGAAACTTTTTATGGAAAAAAATGTACTTTTTAATTTTTACGGATTAATTTATGAAGCACCTGGGGGTTCAAAATGCTCACCACCCATCTAGATATGTTCCCTGGGGGCTCTAGTTTCCAAAATGGGGTCACTTGTGGGGGAGCTCCAATGTATAGGCACACAGGGGCTCTCCAAACGCGACATGGTGTCCGCTAACAATTTGAGCTGATTTTTCAGTCAAATTGTTAGCGGACACCATGTTGCGTTTGGAGAGCCCCTGTGTGCCTAAACATTGGAGCTCCCCCACAAATGACCCAATTTTGGAAACTAGACACCCCAGGGAACTTATCTAGATGGGTGGTGAGCATTTTGAACACCCCGGTGCTTCACAACATAATCTGTACAAATGAAAATGGAAATTTTTTGTGGAAAAAAAAGTACTTATTCAATTTTACAGATGAATTTGTGAAGCACTTGGGGGTTCAAAATGTTCACAACCCATCTAGATATGTTCCCTGGGGGCTCTAGTTTCCAAAATGGGGTCACTTGTGGGGGAGCTCCAATGTTTAGGCACACAGGGGCTCTCCATACGCGACATGGTGTCCGCTAACAATTGGAAATATTAGCGGACACCATGTCGCATATGGAGAGCCCATGTGTGCCTAAACATTGGAGCTCCCCCACAATTGACCTCATATTGGAAACTAGACCCCCCAAGGAATGCATCTAGATGCATAGTGAGCACTTTGAACCCCCATGGGCTTCACAAATTGATCCGTAAGAAGGAAAAAGTACTTTTCTTTTCCCACAAATTTTCTTTTTTAATTTTTACGGATCAATTTGTGAAGCACCTGGGGGTTCAAAGTGCTCACTATGCATCTAGATATGTTCCTTGGGGGGTCTAGTTTCCAAAATGGGGTCACTTGTGGGGGAGCTCCAATGTTTAGGCACACAGGGGCTCTCCATACGCGACATGGTGTCCGCTAACAATTGGAATTATTAGCAGACACCATGTCGCATATGGAGAGCCCATGTGTGCCTAAACATTGGAGCTCTCCCACAATTGACCTCATTTTGGAAACTAGACCCCCCAAGGAATGCATCTAGATGCATAGTGAGCACTTTGAACCCCCATGGGCTTCACAAATTGATCCGTAAGAAGGAAAAAGTACTTTTCTTTTCACACAAATTTTCTTTTTAATTTTTACGGATCAATTTGTGAAGCACCTGGGGGTTCAAAGTGCTCACTATGCATCTAGATATGTTCCGTGGGGGGTCTAGTTTCCAAAATGGGGTCACTTGTGGGGGAGCTCCAATGTTTAGGCACACAGGGGCTCTCCATACGCGACATGGTGTCCGCTAACAATTGGAATTATTAGCGGACACCATGTCGCCTATGGAGAGCCCATGTGTGCCTAAACATTGGAGCTCCCCCACAAGTGACCCCATTTTGAAAACTAGACCCCCCAAGGAATGCATCTAGATGCATAGTGAGCACTTTCAACCCCCACGTGCTTCACAAATTGATCCGTAATAAGGAAAAAGTACTTTTTTTCACACAAATTTTCTTTTTTCGGATCAATTTGTGAAGCACCTGGGGTTCAAAGTGTTCACTATGCATCTAAATATAGCGAAGCCCATTTTTATTTTTTTTCTAGGACTAATTCTAGAAAAAAAATGGCGTGAGGCTCCGCCATATTTTTGGTCCAGCCAGGTACAACTTGGCAGCTACGGACTGCCAGCAACCCCCAGCTGCCTCATTGTACCTGGCTGGCAACCAAAAATACAGCGAAGCCCATTATTTTTTTTCTAGGACTAAATTCTAGAAAAAAAATGGCGTGGGGCTCCACCACATTTTTGGTCCAGCCAGGTACAACTTGGCAGCTACGGATTGCCACCAACCCCCAGCTGCCTCGTTGTACCTGGCTGGCTTCCAAAAATACAGCAAAGCCCTTTTTTTTTTTTCTAGAACTAATTCTAGAAAAAAAAATTACGTGGGGCTCCGCCATATTTTTGGTCCAGCCAGGTACAACTAGGCAGCTGGGGGCTGGAATCCGCAGCATGGAGAGGCCCAAGCGTTCTGGGCCCCCCAGGCTGCGAATTGCAGCCCGCAGCCGCTCCAGAAAATGGCGCATTCATTGAAGCGCCATTTTCTGGCGCTGTACCCAGACTCTTCCAGTTGCCCTGGTGCCGGTGGCGAACTGGGTAATAAAGGGGTTAATGCCAGCTTTTTATTGGCAGCTGGCACTAAGCCCGAGATTCATAATATAGGGCCAATGTTAGACCCGCCATTAGGAATCTCTGGTAAATAGTCAGAAAATACACACAGAGAAAAATCTTTTTATTTGAAAAAAAAACACAAACAAAATTCGGACTCCATCTTTATTATAAAGATCCGACGTAGTCCACAACGAAGGTCCCACGACGCTCGATCGCCTCCGACGTAGTCCACAACGAAGGTCCCACGACGCTCGATCGCCTGTGCTCAATCCAGAGACTGCAGCAAGGGATCAAGTGTCCTCTTCCTACAGCCTCTGGGGTCAGAGTTATGGTGCACTGTATGACAATGATCTGTCATACAGTGCACCATGACTATGATCCCAGAGACTACAACAAGAGGACACTTGATCCCTTGTTGCACCCATCCATCCACCTATGCACCCATCATCCACGCACGCACACAACCACGCACGCACATCCACGCACATCCACATCCACGCATGCACGCGGACATCCACGCACGCACCCACATCCACATACATCCACGCACGCACATCCACGCACGCACATCCATGCACGCACACATCCACGCACATCCACGCACGCACATCCACATCCACGCGCATCCACGCACACACATCCACGCACGCATGCTGACATTCACGCATGCTGACATCCACACACGCATGCTGACATCCACGCACGCACATCCACGCACACATCCATCTATGCACACGTCCACGCACGCTCATGTACGCTCACGTCCATGCACGCACACGCATACACCCCCCATCCATCTATCCATTCACCCATCCATCCATCCATCAATTCATTCATACATACATAGATACATGCATACATACATACATACATACATAGATACATGCATACATACATACATACATACATACATACAAACATACATACTTACCTCCCTCTTGATAGACCGATCAGCAGGAGGAGGCCGGGAGAGGAGGCGGGGAGAGGAGGCGGGGCCACCGACCGGCCGGCAGAGGAGCTGCACAGCCGGACGCAGCGGCGGGTGCACCGATGTGTGCAGCCCGCCGTAGGAGGTGAGGGGTGGGGGATGCCTGGAGGGGGCTGCCTAGGTGGAGCCTGCCTAGGGGGAAGCCGTAGGAGGGGACCAGGCACTGTGGTCGGCGGGCGCAGCCGCGGCTGCAGCCCGCCGACATATACATAACAATAGAGGGGGGCGGGCGGTTCTGGGGGGGCCCCTGTAGGTCCTGGTGCTGGAGGGGGCTGTGGAGGGGTGGGCACTTGCCGATCCGCCCCTCCAGATCTGATTGGAGAGCTTCAATCAGATCTGGAGGGGTGAATCCCTGTGATTCCCTCCGATTCCCTCCGATCGGCAGTTTCACTTTTAAACTGCCGATCGGAGGGGTCCTGGGCACGGGGGGGTTAATCCACCCCCTGTGGGGTCATCTGCAGGTTGTCACAGAGCAGCAGCATCTGTGACACCTGAGCGACCCCACTCACAGGAGCTGCAGCAGCTCAAATCTGCCAGGACGTTGTGCAACGTCCTGTGTCGGGAACGGGCAGAAACACAGGACGTTGCACAACGTCCTATGTCGTTAAGGGGTTAAAACACCTAAAAAATGAAATATAAAAATAGGCTAATGTATGGAGAATAGGTGGAAAAGAATCAAACATCATAGGAACAGTGCAAAACTTACTTTTTTGTTTAATACCTTCAGTTTAATGATGCTAAGGTGGACTGTCCATCTACACTCACATTTTGGATATACATCTAGCTCTTAAGTGAACATTTTTTTTGCTCTTTTTGTCAATTGAATATTCTATCCATTTCTGTAACTCTATGTTCTAAATTAATATTATTATTATCTGCCTTGAGAGATATTAGAACCTATCTATAAGTAGTAGGATTTTCTATCTCTGCCCATGTCCATCATGGACTTTCTATCCCTGTTTCCTCATACTTGACATGGTTGACGCCATCCACATGTGCTGTGTGCACTTCCCTGCTATCCTTGGTAAAAGGCATCCTTAGTGGCTGGGTTGTGGTCATGTTTGACGACCCAGCCCTGTCCAGGCATTGCTCCCACCTAGCCAGAATCCTACTCCACATTGATGAGGGGCATTACCCCGAAACAGCTGTCTGTGGATGGATACCTATCTCTGTTAGTTCCCTTGTCATATCCTTAACTCGTAACTGAGTGGAATATTGACTAAAAGGGCCACTTAATATGGTGGTTATGGTGTTCTCCGCAAGGATTCCACCCCAGGGCTAGGTCCTTCCCTGGAGGGATATCTGGCTAGTCCCGTGTTTGAGACTCTTAATCGAGGCTCCACGGACTCCATTTGCATATTCAAATTTCCAGGGGGCAATGCATCATGGATTTCACTGTGTTTGAGCGCTTTAGCCGGCTGCCCGCAGTATTTTCCTTGACTGGTCTCCCTGAGATCAGTGAGTGCTTTGTGATGTTGGTCTACCAGGCATTGCTACCACCTAGCCAGAATCCTACTCCACACTGATGATGGGCATTACCCCTAAACAGCTATCTGTGGATGGATACCTGGCTCTGTTAATTCCCTTGTCATATCCTTAACTCGTAACTGAGTGGGATATTGACTAAAAGGGACACTTAATATGGTGGTTATGGTGGTCTCCGCAAGGATTCCACCTCAGGGCTAGGTCCTTCCCTGGAAGGATATCTGGCTAGTCCCGTTTTTGAGACTCTTAATCGAGGCTCCACGGACTCCATTTGCCTGTCCAGGGGTTGTCTGTGTCGCTGGACGGGTGGCACATGTGGAAGTGATGGCACCGATCATGTCAACTCAAGTGGGCACACCTGGATGTCGAGGTATAAATAAAGGGTAGGTGACATAGGTGTTTATAGCCCCACGAGGAAGCCAAGCAGTGAAACGTGTAGGGTATCCCCCCAGAGGCACTTTACTAGTAATATCGGTGAGCTTTGAATTTTTGATATATCCATGGATCAAAACAGAGTTGTAAATGACACTAGGTATTCACTTTTGACCTATTAGTCATAGCACTGGGATACGTTATGAGGATCCATTGCCATGCATAGCAGTATGGTCATATGGCGTGTCTCTTTTGGTACACTTAATCATGTATAGCTGAACCCAAACAGTATCACAGATATACAGTTAGAATTCCATGTTCGGGGTTCAACACTGGATACTATGCGTCCAGTATGAACACGGAGCTTTACAGTTTGGGTTTGCTCATCCCTAGTCATAGACCTTTCATCCATTACTTATAACAAAAAAGTGGCTAAATCAGAGATAGTGTGAGGAGACTTGAAAATCGGTTATTTCCTTTATATTTGTGTGACCCGTCATGTTAGTTATTCTAGGATTGTAGGGAATTTTTTCTTGACAGTTTTGCTTGTGTCATGATGATTAATAAGTTTGGGGCAACACTACTCTTCAAAGTGGTACTTAAACTTTTTTACTCTTCCTCTTACTAGTGTAGCTAAACATGCCCATTTTCCTACTACTTTTGCTTTTTAAAACATAACGGATAATATAAAAGAGTTACACATTTTGGTTCAAAAATAGGGTAATTGGTCCAATAAACTAACACAAAAGATATGATCTTTCTTCCCCTCCTCGCCATGTGCATATAGCTTGATGTGAACTCAGAGTGAACCCACAAATGAAAGTCAGAGAGTCAGCTTTTGTCCATATACTGTAGGAGAAATATGTCTATAATAAAAAAGATATATATTATGATAAAGATTCCAAGCATGCTAGCAATACTAGATGTGGGAGCGATGCTATCGCATTGAGAGGGCTGTGACATCATGATGGGGCAGACTCTGTGGCACTGGGCGTGGTGACTATCTACCCCCTGTGAGTTCTCCCTCTGGGTGCTCTCTCTCTCTCCCCATGCACTTACCTCCCCCTGTGCACTCTCTCTGCCCCCCTGTGTGCTCTCTCTGCCCCCCTATGTGCTCTGTCTGCCCTCCTGTGCACTTGGCTCCATGTGCTCTGTCCCTCACCCTGGTGCTCTCTCCCCTCTGTGGTGTCCAAAGATGGCAGCAGCGTAAGTGTGCATGCATGCACTTGATAAAACTGATGTCTTCTTTGTATACCCAGGTGTCCAAGATGGCATCCTCCTGAGTAAATGCGCATGCGCGCTGGGTATATGCATGTGTACTTACTCAGGCTACGATGAGTCAGCGGTGGCAGCTGCGGGCAATGGTTTTGGATGGCGGAGAATTTGGGTGGCTGTGGCACCTCTGGCGGTACTGCTCAATGTGTCATTACAGTCAGTGGGCACCATATTTTCACATCCTTCACTCGGTGCCCCCATGTGTGCTCTCTCTGCTCCCATGTAATCTTTCTCTGGCCCCTGTGTGCTCTCTGTGCCACCTGTGTGCTCTATCTGCCCTCTGTATGCTCTCTGTGCCCCCTGTGCACTCTCTCTGCCCCCTCTGCGCTACCTGTATTCCCGTATTCCCCTATGCATTCTCTGTGCCCCCTATGTGATCTCTGTGCACCCCTGTACACTCCCCGTGCCCCCCTGTGCGATCTCTGTATCCCCTTTTACGTTCTCTGTGCCCCCTGTGCACTCTCTTTGCCCCCTTGTGTGCTCTGTGCCATCCTTGTGTGCTCTCTCTGCCCTTGTACAGTCTGTTCCCTCCTGTGCTTTCTCTGTGCCTCCCTGTGCATTCTCTGTGCCCCCTTGTGCTCAATGTGCCACCCTGTGCGCTCTCTGTGCCCCTTTATTCAGTCTCTGTGCCCCTCCTTGTGCTCTCTCCCTGCACAGCCATTACTTGGGTGCGCACATATGGCTGCTGCCGAAGCGTGATGGGAGGACACTGAGAACTTGATGATAGATGCCACAGTAAAAATATTGGGTTTTACAAGGTTTGTGTGACGAAATAGACTCCTTCAATATATAACATAGGATGATTTCTTATTTAGCCAGACAATTCTTT
Organism: Allobates femoralis; assembly: GCA_033576535.1. Lineage (NCBI taxonomy): Eukaryota > Metazoa > Chordata > Amphibia > Anura > Aromobatidae > Allobates > Allobates femoralis. The sequence goes on from JARQOC010000005.1 coordinate 111,672,592, forward strand.
GTATTTTGTGCTCTACCTTGTGATAAGCACTTATTGTTTCTACAGGTCTTGTAGATGCTTGGTGATATTTACCGTGTGTAACGTAATTATCTCACTTCTTTGTCATAGAAGGCCAGAGAACTTCATCCTCCTATAGGTCCATTTATTACATATTACTATATGAACTGCTAGATGCTATGTAAACTATGTAATTGAGTCTTCTTTACCAGCAATACAAAGCAACTAGAAGTAGTTTATATACAGCTTGAGATCAAGGCAATGAGAGCACAGCCTTATTCCACCAATCGTGAAGTCCCCAATATCCTGCAATGAGGGCTCAGGGTATATAAGGAGGACTGTTCATTTGACCAGCAGACTTGATACAGGCAGCTAATCCAGGATCTACGGATCCGATTGGAAGGCCATAACCCCAGGCTAGGCACTTTGGTGCCGACCAAGGGGATCAGAACCTGGATTATAATACTACAAGGACTTCAGCATCAGATTTGGCTGGGATATCAAAAGACTGTATAAGGAAGCAACACAGGTTGGGACAATCCAGTCACCTGGCTACAGACTTTGTTGTACTAGCTCAGCTTCCTAAATCTGTCATTATTCCTTTCTCGGTGGGTGCCTGCAAAAAGCAGGGTCCACTGGTTTGGAGTAAGTAGCCCCGGAAGACCTGAGGCATGAATATTCTAAACCCTGGTGAGCCAACTGAAGGGTGAGACTCTGTTGCCTGTTACATGTTATGTATTGCTGGTTATGTGTTATATGCTGGGGATCCAATAAAGTCTTAATATTGTGGTTACCTCACCCTGTGTTGTCTGAGTAGTGTTCCGCCCACAGTTAAGGAGCTCAGGCATTCAGTTCGGGGATGAGCCCTGTTCCACGCTGTCTTTCGAAAGGCGGCTGGGCCAGCGGACGAGAGCACCCGCTGACCCCCTTGTCTCCACAGTGAGTACCACAATGACCTTTCTGTATAGCTTTAACTGTAGATCCTGAATTAGATTATGAAAAGGTACTTTTACGCACAATTATTTTCTTGCAATTTACTTTTATGTCTGGAAATTAATCAAGTTTTCATGAGATTCAGTATAATAATAAATCAGTAATAATTTAGGATTCTTACAGACGTGTCAGTTCAGTTAGTTATCTCTGGATGGTAATATGATCTTGTGTCCTGTCACATTACATGACTTTATCTAAGCTCAGCCGATGAATGAATGTGGTATAATAATAGTAAGCGCTGAGAGCTAAAACAGGATACACAATGCTCTTAAATATATTACCTTTGAGTTTTATTCATTCAACAAATAAAAGCCCTCCTGCCACAACGCGTTTCGACGCTGACTGCGTCTTCCTCAAGCTCAGGTCAGGCTGATCTAAAGCAATTATTTTTGTCTCCTGGGATCAGGTCCCCCTAACACAGTGATGGGCAACCTTTTGAGCTTGGTGTGTCAAAATTCGCCAAAAAACCGAGCATAAATCTGGAGGTGTGTCACCTTGAGAAAAAAAAACCTAATTTTACGATATTTATAGTTTAAATAACAAATATGTTTAATATTTAACTTACCTGCTTAGTGACTTCTTTGTTAATCTGTCAGTTGGTTTCTTTTGTTGGTCTTGCTGTTATTTAACTTGTGTGGGGTGTCATGAACTAAGATAAGTGAGGGGAGGGGGAATTCTTCCAGTGATGGCGAACCTGTGGCAGTCCAGCAACAGCTGGACTGCCACAGGTTCGCCATCACTGATTTAGTGACTTTTTTGTTGCTGAATTTCATTGGCTAAATGTTCAATTGAAGGTTGGTATTTTGTACACTTCAAGGCCAAGCAAGCGCTACTAAGGTTATCTGTCAATCTGTTTCTTTTGTTGGTTTTGATATTATTTAATGCTGAGAATAAGGTCTCACAAAAGTACGTAGAGGGAAAAATAGTAAGTAAAGCCATTGCTATATTTTTCAGGGTGCTAAAAGTGTCTGGTAACCGATTCCAGGCACTCCAAATTTCCTGTTCATAGTGGCACTCCTCTTGATTCTCCAAACGGCACCTTTCTAGATTCTCAAGCTTTGACCTCAAATCAACAAACACCTGACCCCAGATGCTGTCCTGAAATTCGGCAAGTTGCATCTCCAAATCATCAATTTGTATCCATTGGAAACCATTTAATTCCAAACTACTGTAGACTACTACATCAGGATACTTAATTATTTTCATGGTCTGTTCTAGGCTTCTAAATTGATTAAATCTATCACTGAACTGGTCAAGTAAGGAGTCTAAAACATGCTGGTACTTTATATGCAAGGGCTCCATTTCATTTTGTACAGCTGCACTGGCCTTCTCAAAATACTTTGTTACTCGAGGAAAATACTTATAAGTTTTAGTTTCTACATCTCGCTTGAAAATTTTAAGTTTACTTTCAAAAGCTTTTATGTATCCAAACATAACGTCAATACTTTTGCCAAAACCTTGTAGCTTTAAGTTCAGTTCATTAATATGAACAGAGAGATCTGTAAAAAACATCAGGGTGTTGACCCACTTATAATCATAGAGCTGAGGAAAGTTTCCCAGATCCTTATCCTCAAGAAATACCTTAATTTCTTCAAAGCACTCGACAAAGCGCTCAAGAACTTTGCCTCGGCTCAGCCATCTTACATTATTGTACATCAGCAGTCCACTGTAGGTGGAATCAACCTCCAGTAAAAGTGCAGAAAATTCTCTCTTGTGAAGGGGGCGAGCAGCTATTAAATTAACTATTTTTGTAACAACTGACATTAAGTCGTTTAAGTCAGTGAATCCTGCCTTGGCACATAAAGCCTCCTGATGGATAATACAATGAAAAGGCACAATCGGGTGTCCAATAGCTTCTGTAAACAATGTAACAAATCCAACTTTTTTCCCCACCATGTTTGGTGCCTCATCTGTCGTCACTGACACAACTTTAGAGATATCAATGCTTAGGTCACAGAATGTTTGTTTAACAACCTTACATATTTCGCTTCCTGATGTACTTGTTGGCACTGATACTAACTTTATCAACTCTTCTCTCATTGTGAGACCATCAGAATATCGACCAATAATGGCCAACTGAGCATGTGACGTGACATCAGTAGTTTCATCAAGAGAGATCGAAAAATATTTACAATTACTTATGTCTTCCTTTAATTGATGTTGTACGTTTGTGTTCAGTCTCATTATTCGGTCTTTTATGATATTTCTACTGAGTGGTAACTCAGATATTCTCTTACTAATTGCATCTTTATTCTGCATATCATGAAATAGAACTGGTGCACATCTTAAGAGAGTTTCTTTAATAAATTCTCCCTCACTGAGGGCTTTTCCATGCTGAGCTATGGAGTGAGCAATGCTCAGACTTGCAGATGTTAAATTTGTAGAGCTTTTTACAAATTTAAGGATGGAATTAGATTGGCTCTTATGAAGTTGTAGCTGCCTGGAAATGTATTCCTTCCTTTCATCCTCACTTTTTTTCAAGAGCTGGGAATGAGTAGTTTCAAAATGTCTATTTATATTCCACGTTCTGCTTACTACCGTTTCACTACATAGAACGCAAAATGATCTGCCATTTTTTTCTATAATGCCATACATCTCAGTCCATGTCTCTTGAAAGGGTCGGCTACTGCTACTACTACCACTTCCTTTACTTAACCTTGGTTTTTTTGGCTTCTCCATCAGAGGGACAGTGACAGAAGATTTATAGATAGCCCTGCAGGCAATTAGGGGTTAACTGTCTTTTAGGAAAGGTCAGAAATAGGGATTAATAGGGTGCGCAACAATAATATAGTGGTGAAATGGAGTCTGTACTATGCTGCAAGATGGCGTTCCTTATGTAAATTAATGGCGGGAAACGGCTCCCATAGCACAGGCATCTTCCAGCCTCCCCCTCACTTATCTCAGTAATGGCCAATCACACATTCATGACACCCAGATTCTGCACAGAACCTTTCACTGGAGGATGGTTGCTGTAGTAATCACTGGACCTCCAGACAGACCTCCAGACAGCGATCACAGGGCCTCAGATATGCGTCCCCCACAGCGTTCCGCTGCTCCCTGCTGCGCCAGCTAACCAGCAAGTTCCGCCTGCCCTACCGGAAGTCCCAGGACTAGACGCTCTGTGCCGGAGCTCTCGCTCTTCTGGCCTACAGACCTCCAGCACATTTTTTTTTCCTCAGCTACTGCACCTGGCCCTGTAGTTAGTGATGGGCGAGTCCTAAATTAGTCGGAATCGCTTGACTCTAGTCTAGCGAGTCCGAGCCCGGGACTCGCTACTCGTTGTCTAGCGAGTCCAATGTTAATGAATGGGGAAGCGAGTAATAGCAAGGTAATGTGTGATTTACAAGCGCTCGCATTGCCGTGTCGGAAGCCCCACTCGCAACAGTTTTTTGCTGCCGTGTCTGTGGTTTTTATCCAAATAGCGAGTCTAGCGAGTGAGAAAAAGTAAACTCTGACAAAACTAGGATCGCAGAGTACCGAATCCTACGTGTAGTTTCTCCGGCGGCCGCGTGTCACTGAAAATGGCTACGCGTGTCAGTGCTGACACGCGTGTCATAGGTTCGCCATCACTGCCCTAACATGTCATGGGGGAATCTTCATACTAATTCACAAGTGAAGTAAATATTTGTTAGAGCCTTGGAAGTAGCCGTGATTGTAAGGCCTGGATAAGAAACATCATAGAAATGTTTCTGTTCAGGTTAAAAAAGTATAGAAAAGGGGTGTATTACCATGCTACCGTGGGCAATAACATAATAATCTTTATTCTATAGATTTCAATGTACAAGACCCCTTCTTCAGGAAAAAATCACAGATGTGCAATGTTTCCTGAAGGGGTCTCATACTCTGAAATGTGTAAAATAAATATCACAATATTGTTTCATTTGATATAAGGAAAGACAGTTGCACCACAACACCCTCACAGATAGCCCACACAACCACTAGATGGCAGCACCCAACTCGGAGCTTGGGAACTCTAGGCGGGCAAGGGTGTGTGGGTTTAGAGACAGTGGGTGGGCCAGCAAGCAGGTCAGGTGACAGAGGGTAGATAGAGAGCAGGGGGGGACGGAAGGAGTCAGTAGGCCGGTGTAGGCTGAGATGAAAAGACAAGAAGCACACGTCCTGGAAGAGTGGGGTGGAAGGAGCGCAGAATCTGGAGAGCCAGTGTGAGCCACAGTGAGAAAGCCCATCTGGAGCCAGCACCCCAGGAGTGTGAGGGACGAGAGGACCAGTATCACTGGGTCCTAGAAACACGGCTGAGACGGCAGAGTGCAGGCGGAGTAGCCCTCCTATTGAACCCAAAGACACGGTTAGAAGGAGCCTGGTAGAGCCTCATCCAGGAGGACTATTGGAGGCTAGGCTAGCAGCAAAGTGTCGGCTCTGAAGGGGACCGTTGATCTACCCGGTATCCCCAGATTAACCGATGGGGGATTCTAGCTTCAAGTTAGGGTTCCTACCCCAAAGGACAGGCAGCTCAGTGGCAACCATGAGGGCCCACTGGGGTCTGAGCCACCACCATACCGTCCGGAGACACACACACCAAGTAGCAGAGAGAGTGAAAACCTGGAAAGGACCGAGAAAGAGTGAGGGGTCATAGAGAGGAACAACCTGGCTGCAGGAAGTAAAGAAACCCGGAGGGGAGAGTTGTGCCCGTGTAAAGACTTGTACTGTGAATCTTGACTGAACTGTAACTGAGAAAGCAGAGAAGTAAACACGGTGAACCCTGACTCTGACTCCCTTGCATGATTCTGCCTGCACATGATTCCCTTCAACAGGTCTGCAGAGGATTACAACCCGAAGAGCCACAGCCTGTCAGCTCTGAACCCTGAAGATTCTGCAGCATCCGGACAGTAAGTGCACTGCACCCATCACAAGCCTGCACCATACACTACACCATAGACTTTATCATCACTGCCCCGGGGAACCAGTTCTACCCGTGGAGAATTATTCCATCCCAATCTGCTATAACATCATCCCCGGAGGTTCTGCAGCAGCGGTGGTCCCCAATATTGACCACAAGCCATGGGTGGCGTCACGACAAATTCAATCCCTGTAAATATTCCCTTATTATTGCCAGGGCCCGGGACATGGTCTGGACCAGGGCCACCCGTGACGTTCCCCAGCAGCAGACCCGGTCCGGTACCGAGTACCCCGTCCCAGTGGGCTCGACATACCTGGCGTCACGAACAGGATTTACCCGGTCCAAAAGAATTGGACCTTGTGTACCTAAAGAACGTGTTCTGGACTTTCCCGCCAAATCAGGGCTTAATGGCGGCCATAGAAGCCTAACGCCATGTGAAGAGGAGGCGTGCCCAGGCCCCCCATCTTGGGCCAGCCCGTTCCAAGGCGCGAAAAGAAGGACCCGCCCTGGCTCCCATTAACTCCGGGGGAACCAGCTATCAATCCCAAAGAAGAGCCTCCACCCCTAAACCCTGCTACCAATGAGAAGCTGGCGGGAGAAGAACAGGAAATCGTCATCAGGAAGAGGCTGGACGGACGACCGGAAGAGAAGCAGTCGCCATTGCAGTACACGAGGACGGAAGCAGAGGACGCCAAGGAGAGCGCTATAATCGGAAGATCTACAGTGATCCCAGAGGGCCCACGGAGCGAACCGGTGGAGGAACTCGGCCAGAGAAAGAACTATAGTGACCGAGACAGCATGGCAGAAGGCGGCAGAGAGCGTCCGGAGATCCGAGACACCCGAAGAGGTGTGCTGCGGCTGCTGCCCTTGCAGATGACCCGGGCCCAAGAAGAGCACAGGACCCGGATTCAAATAGATATCCGACACAACCAACAGACTTTGTCCACGCAACCCGGCTGGGTTGGCGCTACCCGTAGTTGCACAGAAAGCGAGGAGAGATGCTGCACTGCGACCTTGGTTGATCTGTCCGTACCCAGAGCTGCACCGCGCCCTGCAATGAAAGAGACTGACCCACTAGGAGCCCTGGAGGAGAAATGGTTGTCCCTACCGGAGCCCCTGATACCAGCACCTACATCCTCAAAGGTGAGAGGGGAGCAGCTCCGCTGCTGGTGGGAGAGAGGTGAGGGCTGTGAAGCCCTAATGGGCTTTCTGGGAGATCCAAGCGGTACAGTAGGACCAGCAGAAATAGTGACACGGGAAGAATATATACGGAGATGTGTACGGAAATGGGAAAAGGAAGAGGTAGAGAGACAAGTCCAAAAGCAAATTATGATAGCTCGCGCCAAGGAAGCTAAGAATGCAGCAAGGTGGGATAAAGAGGTACAGAAATCCCCAAGACATGAAGGGCAGATCGTAAAGATCATTGAAGAGAAAGGTTTCGCCTTTGCCAGAGAACCAGGTGCACCAAGAGATATCTTTATTAACAGACGAGAGGTAGAAGAGCAACTACCCTCAGAACACCCGGACAGGAGGGTCACCATCGGCGAATGGGTATCATACCATGCCATACAGGGAGAACGCGGCCCATATTAAGTTAAAGTTAAGAGACTCTGCCTAAATGCATCAGAGGAAGATGAAATCCCTGCCTTAGAGAATCCAGAACCAGTTGCTTGCCCAGCTTTGTCAAAATACACGGATTTTGCGACTAACACGGATCCTGTAATTATTGTTGAGACTGCTGCATCAAAATCCACGTTGGATGCTGTTACCCAGACTCCAGAGAGATATCTGCTTGTTACTGCTTTGCAAGACCTGGAGATGTGTACCAGAAGGAGGACACGGCAGACGTTACCCTGGAAGCAGAAGACGTGAAGACCCGGATCCTGAAAGAAGAAGACTTGTAAGTGTGAATGCGATGTAATCCTTGCTGTCCCCATCCCAATCCTGAATGAATGTTGGCTTTCCCTTGTCTGTCTTATATGTTATTTGAACAATTGCTACCACGAACAATGAGCTGGTACGAACTTTCCCTTGTATATAGTTGAGCACCTTGCATACTCCCCTTTGGTTTTAAGACCAGCTTAGCACTTGAAAGAATGTGCTTGAACTTTGAACTGAACGGTAAAGTGCTAGTGTGCAGTAGTGAAGCACTCGAGAACTGTTTGAACTATTTTTGAACTGCTTGAGACTTTTTGAATTTTTGAGACTTTGAACTTTTGCACTTTTTGAATTTTTGAGGAAAAGAACTTTTATACTTTTGCTGCAAAGTAATGTTATTTATATGTGAGTAGTTATGCAACGTTTAAAGAAAATTGTACCTCCCGGACGGGAAGAACCAAGAATGCTTACTGTTTAATGTTTATAAAATAAAAATGTTTTCAGGGGGATCCATGCCGGGCAGCGTTAGGACACGCTGGTTTAACTCTGGGGGAATGTGGCGTCCCTGCGACCAGGAGGCCACAAAGGGAACTGCAGCCAGGTAGGAGGAAAGACAGTTGTACCACAACACCCTCACAGATAGCCCACACAACCACTAGATGGCAGCACCCAACCCGGAGCCCAGGAACTTTAGGCGGGCAAGGGGTGGTGGGTTTAGAGACAGTGGGTGGGCCAGCAAGCAGGGCAGGTGACAGAGGGTAGATGTAGAGCAGGGGGAGACGGAAGGAGTCAGTAGGCCGGTGTAGGCTAAGATGAAAAGACAAGAAGCACACGTCCTGGAAGAGTGGGGTGGAAGGAGCGCAGAATCTGGAGAGCCAGTGTGAGCCACAGAGAGAAAGCCCATCCGGAGCCAGCACCCCAGGAGTGTGAGGGACGAGAGGACCAGTATCACTGGGTCCTAGAAACACGGCTGAGACGGCAGAGTGCAGGCAGAGTAGCCCTCCTATTGAACCAAAGACATGGTTAGAAGGAGCCTGGGAGAGCCTCAACCAGGAGGGCTATTGGAGGCTAGGCTAGCAGCAGAGTGTCGGCTCTGAAGGGGACCGTTGATCTACCCGGTATCCCCAGATTAACCGACGGGGGATTCTAGCTTCAAGTTAGGGATCCTATCCCAAAGGACGGGCAGCTCAATGGCAACCACGAGGGCCCACAGGGGTCTGAGCCACCGCCATACCGTCCGAAGCACACACACCACAAAGCCGAGAGAGTGAAAGCCTGGAAAGGACCGAGAAAGAGTGAGGGGTCATAGAAAGGAACAACCTGGCTGCAGAGAGTAAAGGAACTCGGAGGGGAGAGTTGTGCCCGTGTAGAGACTTGTACTGTGAACTGTGACTGAACTGTAACTG
>JARQOC010000005.1:111681823-111707884 GCA_033576535.1 Allobates femoralis
CTGCAAAACACCAATTTTAGAGGTGATACACTTTTTTGCAAATAAAATAATTCACTTGTAAGCAAAAAAAGAAACTCCTTTGTCTCCTTGTTTGCATTGTATATATGGAGCTTTTTTGCTAAAGGCCATACTGGGCAGGGATATATTTCCCTCTAGCCTTGAATATGATTGTTGACCATATAGAACTATTTCTTATAATAGTTGTTAAATAGTGTAGAGTGGGAACCGTAGGGAAATATTAAAGGTAGTATATTAGAAAATAGCTTAGATTATAGGGATAAATTAGATAGAAATTTAGGAAAAAAGTTGCTGTATCAGACTAACCCTTTAACTATTACTGTGCATCAACCATGCCGATGTAATCATGTTGATATAATGTATTTCTAATAATGGGTAAATATCACAGGTGTTGTAAATATTTCCTGCAATGACATGGTCTGGCCACTAGGGGTCACCAAACGTTATGTAAAGGAAAACCCAGGGTGTGTTGTGAGTAACCGAGATCTGTGACCGGTCACTAATGGTACAGTTATCTACGGAAGGGTAGAAGAGAAATTTTCTGAATGTATTCCTGCTGATGAACTGACCAGGCTTGGCCTAGGGATTGTCAAAGATTCAGTACACTGGGACTTTGATCATGTGCATGATACAGAGGAGCCCCGTAGTGAATTACATCGTGGAATTGAGAGCGATTCCAATTCTTGTTTGACCAGCCTGTGCTAGAAAGCCTGGTGAGAAAAAGAAGTGATGTTATCCCATGGCCAGAGATTAAGGTTAAACGAAAATTGGTCTGCTATCTGTTGTGTTATACCACGTCCGAGGGATATATGTTTGCTCCTGCAGGAGGGGACGTTGTATACTGTGTAAATAACTTGTGGAATAGATTCACATAAGTGGTAATAGGTTAAATAAAAGGGGTAAATAAGGGTACCCGGAACATATTGTAATTGACGTGGGAGGGGAGTGTAAGATTATATGCCCTAGAGGAACACGTGCTGCAGCCGCAGTAAATTCCTGGGTAGGTCTGTAAGTAAGGGTGGGGGTGGCATAGCCAAGGGGTAGTCGTGTCCCTCCCTGCGAAACTGGCAATTGAGTCTTCTCGGGCTGCATAACTTGTATCTTGTGATTGGGCTGTTGTGGCCCATAGTTTGTAGAGAGTGCAACCCTGATATTTGTTTAACAATTGTAGTTCGACACTAAACTTTACTGAAGTCGGAGTAATTCATAGCAGCACCATATCTCTCATACACAAACAACTGGCCTCCCGGTCGTTACACCGACAGCCACAGTGCCTCCTAAGACGGGAAAGTTGTTCAGATCTTTCCAGGGAGCATGTTCACATGTATAGCTAGGATTGTCAAACTTCAGACACATGATATAATAGGATGAACTAAGAATCTACAGTCAGATCTTGGTTAGAGCTGTGTCCACTGATTGGCTGTACTGGTCCTTATGACCAGAAAATAATGTAAAAAGGCCAGCAAATGCACCAGAGGAATAATTGGGAATTAGAAGAGTACCGGTATATTTACATTTAGGTAATGCTGGGTTACAATTTTAAACTCTATCTTTCAAACAGAAAAAGTAGTTTACAGCCGCTTAAAGTAGTAACAGAAGCATGTCAACCTCCAATGGATGTATGTAGATATTTTGAAAATATATATTTATAAATTGTTTATAATCATTATCACTTGTTTTTCAGCAGCACAGAATGTTAGTCACCTAAAGGCCTAGTTCACATCTAAGGCTAGGGTCACACTTGGCATGCGTTTTTTAAAGTGCTTTTTGGCACTAAGAGTGTTTGCGTTTAGAACACATGCATTTAAGCGATGTGCAAAACGCATGTGTTTTTAGCATGCATTTTTGCAGTTTAGTCATTATTAATGCATGTGTTAATGCGATGGTTGCGTTTTTGTTAAAATATGATGCGTTTTTGTCTGTGTTTTGGATTGCATTTTTAAATTGGCAATTAAAGTAGGTACAGCCCTATAAATCCAGATGATTTTGATGGGCTGAGTTGTTGCCATTTTGTGCACATTACCTGTGCTGGTTGTGTGGCGCCCTGCTCATACAGTTAACCACAGACTCACATACAGCAAGGATGGGTTTCCACAGTGGGTACACGGACGCAAACAACACTTTCCATCCCAGCACAGTAGGGGAAACTCAACTTGCGGCCCGTAGGCAAGATCCCCTATAAATACTGGTGCTGGGGTTGGAGTTAGTTGGAGTGTGCAGATGCTACAAGAGCTGTGAAGACGTACTGTTGGTCAGTATCGCGTTAGGCCTGAGCCGGTGACCCGGAACAGCCTTCGAAGTAGTCCTGCAGGGCCCAAGAGTGGGGTCGGAAGGCAAGGAGAAAAGAGAGAACAGAGTAGGAACCAGCGTTAGGTTCATCCAAACAGCACCCGGACACCGGAGTCCGAGTCTACTGGAGAGCACCTGGCCCAGTAGAGAATACTGGTCAACCGTGGAGACTTCAGTCTCCCGGGCATCTGCGCAGTCACTCACCAGGGAGCCAGGCACCGCGGAGAAAGGAATAGCGGTAGTCCATCAAGGGTTTCCCGACGACAGCACAGGTGGTAAGAGAGCAGAGGAGGCCAGCCAAGTCTCACTGAGGCAGGGGCTTCATACACATGGGAAAAGAGACAAGGAGGCCTTATACCCACTCAATATGGAGACCCAGAAGTGCATCCTGAACACCCGGCAGTGCCCTGGATGTTTACCTGCAATCTCACCAGTAAAAGGTAAAGAAACAACTAGTGGTGTGTGTCGGTTCCTTACCCACACCCCGGCCATCCACAGAGACTGTCCCATTATCCAACAGCCCGGTCAAATCCCTGCTCCATCCCTCATCATCATCACCAATCTCCCCAGGGATCCAGCTCCGCCTGTGGGGAGCTTCAACACCTAGTGGCTCATCCATCATCCCTGGAGGCCCCACGCAGTGCTGGTGCAGTCACCATAAACCACAGGTGGCATCACGATAAACCTACAAACTTTTATTCCCATTTCAACTACCCTCTTTTTAGTTGACCACCAGGGCCACGGGTCTGGGCAGGCCACCAGTGACATCCCAACCGCAACAGAGGGCCCTGATACCTGAGTCCCCATACCATGGGCTAGTCAGTTGCACAATGTGTGCTGCAGTGATCCTTGCCCTCTGACTGCATTACAATTTGTTGATGCCAGGCAGAAAGGTACTAGTCCCGATTGTGGGTGCATGAGGAGAATTTGTTGAGTCCACAATATGGGGCATTCCATCGCCTCTACACGCAATTGCGACTGTTCCCCTGCAAATTCCAGCGGTATGCCCGGATGTCTGTGCCCACATGTGATATCCTGCTGGGGGTGGTTGAAGATGATATCAGACATGAGAACACCATATTCCATGACAGCATATGGCTGGGGTCAGACTACCCTTACTGACATCCGCTAAAAACTTAGCCATTTTTCATCAGTGCATATGTGCTAGTCTGCGCCACTGCTGTTAGGTGGCAGCTACACTGGAAAGCGCATATGCGCTGCTGAAAAAAATTACTAAGTTTTTAGCGGATCTCAGTGACATCTGCTAAAAACGGTAGTCTGACCCTAGCCTATCTCCAGAGGAAAAGTTATTTGTGACCCTGAGATACGTCGTTATTTATTATCTAATACTATTGTGACTAGGCAAGTTTAGATTTCCCTAGTGATTGTGCTCATACTGAATTTGCTTATGCTGTGTCCTGGCAATTATTTTTTTTTTCTTATTTTGGTGTTCTTACACGTAACTGAATGTGTACATTTTGGTAGTTATCCTTTTTCACAAACCCACAGATTCCTGGCCACGGGAGAATCGTACTCGTCGCTGTATTACCAGTATCGTCTGAGGACCTCAACTATTTGTCTCATTGTTAAAGAGACATCCCAAGTGCTGTTTGACACCTTACATGGCATTGTGATGCCCGTACCAACCACAGAGCAATGGCTGGCCATAGTCAAAGATTTTCTGATAACCATGAAGTTCCCTAATTGCGTAGGTGCCTTAGACGGCAAACACATAAGTATCCAAAAGCCGACACATAGTGGCACTTTATACTTTAATTTAAAAAAATATTTTTCCATTGTGTTGATAGCAATTGCAGACTGTCACTACAGATTTATTGCTATGGATATTGTTTGTATGGGCATGTTCATGATGCGCAGGCGTTTCGCAACAGTGATATCTGGCGCAGTCTAGTGCAAAACCAATTGAATATGCCACCTCCCAGCCATTACTGGGCACAGATGGTCCTCCTGTACCTTTTGTATTAGTGGCAGATGCTGCCTTCCAGCTGAGCCAGTGTGTTGAGGCCATATTCCACTCGTACACTTAACAGTGAGCGCCGCTTATTCAATTCACAGTTAGGCTGGGCTAGGCGCTATGTTGAGTGTGCGTTTGGGCTAATGGCTCCAAAATGGCAGGTACTCCTGACCTGCATACAACTCAAGCCAGACAACGTGATCCGTGTGGTGATGACCTGCGTTTATCTTCATAACTTTCTGGCACAGCATTAAAGCCACCCCTTTGATGCCGATGGCTATGTGTCAGAGCTGCATAGTGTCCAGCATCCTGCTGTCCATGCCACTAATGATGTCATGTCGATTTGCAACCTTTTTGCTATTTATTTCAATACAAATGCTGGCCAAATGGAGCAGAATCATATCTATTTCTGATTTGTGTTGTGTCCCCTAATTCCTCATTATGTTGTGCAACACCTATGTCATCTTGTGTCCCTGTGTTGTAATCATTGTGTACATTTTCAATGCAATGTCATACAGAGGTAATGTAATTTTTTGGGTATTTTATTTTGCCTTTTTGGGTTTGCTGATCGTGCTATTATTATATTAGAGCATGTGTGGGTTACACACGTTTCACCCAATGCAACATATTTTGCGTTATTTGTGCCACACTACACACTCGTGTCAATACTGTGTACCATACTGTGCTTCACCCTCTTAAAGTGGACCTGTCACCAAACCAGGTATGGTGATCTAATTACAGCACTGGATACAGCATGTCTGCAGCATGCAGGCAAGGGGTCACCCAGCACTTGAGCAGCCCTGTACCCCGAGAAAATAGACTTAGAAAACTTACATGCTACAGCCACTAAGGAGGTGGCTAGGGGCTGCAGCCAAGGGCAGATTCACACCCCCTGCATGTGTAATCTGCCCACCGCTGCCAATCATTCTCTCCCTGTCTGCAGCATTTAAACATTTAAGTTTTTTTTCTCTCCCGTTTAGCCCCGCCCATCAGGGGGCGGGACTAACAGACTTTCTGGGAGAAAAAAAAAAAAAACTCTGTTTAACCTCTTAATGACAGCCGTACTTCTCTAGACGTCGGCTGTCATTACCCGGTGTTTGACGTGAGCTCCGGCATGGAGCTGACTTCAAACCTCCCACATCTCAGCTGATCTCACTAGCTGAGATGTGGGAGTAACAGCACCAATCTGTCCCGCCATCCGATCGGTGCTGTTAACCCCTTAGATCCCGCCCTCAATCTCTGAGAGCGGGATCTAAGGGAGCCGGAGCGGGCAGCGTGCGCTTACCGGGCTCAAGGGGAGATCTCGCGATAATATCGCGGGATCCCCCATGCTGACGTCACAGGCCAGGGTCCTGGCTTGACCCTGGAACCTGTCATGGAGCATTTTCGGGTTGTGGTTGGCAGGGGCTGCCAACCACAACAGGTCCTCGATTCTGACATATACAGAGGAGCTGCAGCTCCTCTGTATGTGTCAGAAGTGATCGGACTGTGCAGCTGCATGCCTCTCACAGGGGCTGTGTAAAAGTAAGAATCAATAAGCAAATAAAGTTTTTACAAAGTTGAAAAAAAAACAACAAACATAAAAGTTCAAATCACCCCCATTTTCTCCCATCCACAATAAAAGTATTACAAAAAAAAAAAAAATACACATATTTGGTATCGCCGCGTTCAGAATCGCCCGATCTATCAATATAAATAATTAAATAATGAGATCCGTAAACTGCGTAGCGCAAAAAATGGTTCAAACGCCAAAATTACGTTTTTTTGATCACCGCAACAATGCTAAAAAATGCAATAACGGGCGATCAAAACAGCACATCCACCCAAGTATGGTATCATTAAAAATGTCATCTTGAGACGCAAAAAATAAGCCATCACCCAGCCCAGATCCCGAAAAATAAGGACGCTACGGGTCGCAGAATATGGCGCAAAAAGTGCAATGTTTTTTTTTTCATGCTTTTGAATTTTTTTCCACCACCTATATACCAATAAAGGTATACATGTTTGGTATCTACAAACTTGTGCTGATCCGAGGCATCACACGGTCACGTCGGTTTTACCATATAGTGAACACGGCGACTACAAAACCCAAAAAACAAACGTCTTATTGCACTTTTTTTGCAATTTCACTGCATTTAGAATTTTTTTGCAATTTCCCTGTACACTATATGGTAAAACAAATTATTGCATCAGAAAGTACAACTCATCCCGCAAAAAACAAGCCATCATATGTCTGTGTCGACAGAAAAATAAAAACGTTATGGCTCTTGGAAGCAGAGGAGCGAAAAAACGAAAATGAAAAAAAATGACAAATTTCTTCGTCACTAAGGGGTTAAATGCTGCAGACAGGGAGAGAATGATTGGCAGCGGTGGGCAAATTACACAGGCAGGGGGTGTGAATCTGCCCTTGGCTGCAGCCCCGAGCCACCTCCTTAGTGGCTGGAGCATGTAAGTTTTCTAAGTGTATTATCTCGGGGTACAGGGCTGCTCAAGTGCTGGGGGACCCCTTGTCTGCATGCTGAAGACATGCTGCATCCAGTGCTGTAATTAGATCACCATGCCTGGTTTGGTGACAGGTCCTCTTTAAATGTCAGTTTCTCCCACAAAATCAACTCATTACTACTCTGCATCTGTTCTTGGCGTGAAGTCACACAAGGACCTAGAATGCCAGGTTTAATGTCCAACACATCCCTTGTAGTAAGCAATATGACTCATTGACTTCATATGTATGGGTGACATTGTAACATGCGCCCAACTGATATAGACAATTGTGTGTGCAACTCTATTCATATATATGTACATGTTTCTTCAATTTAAATATAGATAAAGGACACATTTGTTTAACAAAATACTGGTTTATTACTACCAACTCTGTATTTGACGCAAAAAAAAAAACCTTTGAAACAGGGTTGCTTTACACAATGTGTAATGAATCTGACCTGCACATTTGCAGCATCTGGCAAATGAAATATTAATTTCAATGTCATATAGGAATATCAAACATTTTAAGGTTGTTTAAAGAACCAAAAACCTAAATACCTGTTTAGGCCAACAAGGAGAATGAACAAATTGTTTGCAAAGGTCTGTAATACATGTTTGTATGCCTCATAGTAACAAAACATGCGTACAATTACATTGTAGTATCACGTAAAAGGGACAGCATATAGCAACTAATGGAACACAGAGCTCTCCTCAACCCTGGTAAGACCAAAACAATTTCCAAACAAAAATTTGTGGCAATCTAAATATTGTCCCCTGAATCCAGGTTTGAAGGGAACTCTGTGCCACTGTCAGTAGGCTTACGGGCCCCAAACTCCTCCACAAGTTGATGAAAGCGACCACGGAATTTCAGATGTCGCTCTTGTGGTATGTCATCCAGTATGTCAACGTAAGAGGTGAAAGACAGTGGCCAGTTATTGCCAGAGTACAGGGCCACCTTATTTTGTAACTCCATGACTTTCAGCTGTGTTTCTTTTATGTTGTCCCTTAGACGCGACTCCAGCTGTTGGACTGTGTCTATAAATATAGACTCAGTTTGGTCGAGTCTACGACTAGTGGTTCTGGGGGTGCGCTGCTGCCTTATGCGCGTGGGCTGATTGGCAGTGATGGATGTAGTTGGATCTTGGCCTGGTCTGACAACATCGATCTCTTCAAGTACATTGGCAGTTGGTGGGGCAGAATGAACCACAGATAGTTTGACACTTACTCCAGGGCAGCCGGGCACCAGCGAGTCGACACAGAGTTCTCCTCTCCCTTCTCTCAGGGCACACTGTGTTTCTCCTCACAGCTCTGCTGGATTTCCTGTCCCAGGGTGCACTTCCAGGTTAAAGATAGCGTTACACAGAACATTCATCCAGAGAATAGCAGCAACTCAGGTTTATTCCATAAAAGCAGGTGGTTTTTCAGGGGTAGTGGAGAGAGGATGGGGGTCACCACTTGGCAGTTGGTGGGGCAGAATGAGCCCCCGATAGTGCAACGACACTTTCTTCATCTTCAACATCTTGCTCCTCAACTTTGCGCTGCGTGGTGCTGCTTGTGGTCCTGTATGTTAATGAAATAGGTATGGTATTAGATTTAGTGTATATTAATCGGAGTGTCAAAGATACCTGCAGAAGTATGACCTAAATACCTTAAGGGTTGGAGAGTTTTTGCCAGAAAATATAATTCCTCATAGTACAAATAGAGGGTGAGTTTGTCCGAATGCAGCCCTTTCTGGATTTCCATGTTTTGCTTGTAATCCCTTACAAAACGGTCCTTCATGGACTGCCACCTTTTCATTATGTGGACTCCTGGGAGTGTGAAAGAACCAAATAATGGTCTACGTAAACACATTACTACTAGGGATGGGCGAATCTACTCGCTAGAATTTGTTACTCGGCGAGTAGTAAGGGACTCGCAGGACTCGGTACTCTGCAAGTTTCCCAGCATTTACTCGCACGAGTCCAATGCAAATCAATTGCAAACGCTGACAAAACTAGGATTGCCATTGTTTGCATTAGACTCGGCTACTGTGCCAGTGATAGCAGGGAAACTCGCAAATAACTGCTGTTACATTGCGAGCCGAGTCCAGCTGTCTTCTCTGTGCAGCTCCAGGGTCCTAGAGCCCGCCTGCTCACAGAGATGATGTAGCAGTGCTGAGATTGTTCTCAGTCTGCTCATTCCCTGTGCATAGACATCTATATCTATGCACAGGGGATGTAGCAGAGAGGACATCGCGTTTTGGACTACGTCGGACGGAAGAGGATTTTTTTAATTAAAGATGGAGTCCCTAATGGCTTTTTTTTTTATTTCAAATAAAAAATTTTCTCTGTGTTTTTTTAACCCTTTATTGGAGATTCTTAGTGGCTGGGTCAAACGTGGCCTGACATTAAGAATCTCGGGCTTAATACCAGCTTGTATAACAAAGCTGGTATTAACCCCTTTATTACCCAGCGTGCCACCGCCACCAGGGCCGCTGGAAGAGCGGGGTTCAGCGCCAGAGGATGGCGCTTCAATGAACGCGCCATCTTCTGGGGCGGCTACGGGCTGCAATTTGCAGCGGGGGGTGCCCAGAAAGCTTGGGCATCCCTGCGCTGCGGATTCCAGCCCCCAGCTGCTTAGCTGTACCTGGCTAGACATAGAAATTGCGCGGAGCCCCACGCATTTTTTTTTTATTATTTCATGAATTTCAGAGTCAGAGTCTCAGAGTCAGAGTCTCAGAGTCAGACTCAGAGTCTCAGAGTCAGAGTCTCAGAGTCTCAGAGTCAGAGTCTCAGAGTCTCAGAGTCAGAGTCTCAGAGTCAGAGTCTCAGAGTCAGAGTCTCAGAGTCTCAGAGTCAGAGTCTCAGAGTCAGAGTCTCAGAGTCAGAGTCAGAGTCTCAGAGTCAGAGTCTCAGAGTCAGAGTCAGACTCAGAGTCAGAGTCTCAGAGTCAGAGTCTCAGAGTCAGAGTCTCAGAGTCAGAGTCTCAGAATTTCATTAAATAATTTTAAAAAAATGCGTGGGGCTCCGCGCAATTTCTATTTCTAGCCAGGTACAGCTAAGCAGCTGGGGGCTGGAATCCGCAGCGCAGGGATGCCCAAGCTTTCTGGGCACCCCCCGCTGCAAATTGCAGCCAGCAGCCGTCCCAGAAGATGGCGCGTTTATTGAAGCGCCATCCTCTGGCGCTGAATCCCGCTCTTCCAGCGGCCCTGGTGGCGGTGGCACGCTGGGTAATAAAGAGGTTAGGGCCAGCTTTGTATTATCAGCTGGCCCTAAGCCCGAAATTTATGGCGGTCACGCCAATATTAGACATGACCGCCATGAATTTCTATTAAATTGTTTTAAAAAAAACACAACACAGAGAAAATGTTTTATTAGAAATAAAAAAAAAAGCCATTAGGGACTCCATCTTTAATTAAAAAAATCCTCTTCCGTCCGACGCAGTCCAAAACGCGATGTCATCTCTGCTCATCCCTGTGCATAGATATAGATGTCTATGCACAGGGAATGAGCAGACTGAGAACAATCTCAGCTCTGCTACATCAGGCAGCAGGCAGGCTCTAGGACCCTGGAGCTGTGGCAGCCAGCACACCGAGCAGACAGGACTCTTATCTGTGCGAGTTTCCAAGCGATTACAGTTGCAAAGTAAACGAGTCCAATGCAAATAAATGACAAAACTAGGATTGCTTCAGGCTGAAGCTTCCGAGACACATCTGCGATTTGTAAATCTCACACTACTCGCTATTACTCGCTTCCCCATTCATTAACATTGGACTCGCTAGACTCGCAACGAGTAGCGAGTCCTGTGCTCGGACTCGCTAGAGTCAAGCGATTCCGAGTAATTTAGGATTCGCCCATCACTAATTACTACATCATCCATCCTGAATCATTTTGAAGCTCAATGGTATGATGAATGTTATTAATGCACATGTACAGGTAAACATTTTACACGTACCTATATCTTTTTGACCGTGGACGAGAGGGTCTTGAAGTTTTGGGTGCATTTTTGAGAAAAAATTTTCCCAAGCACATTTGACACAGATGTGGTCACTACAGTATGTCGGCTGTGGGTTTTATCCCATACACATCCATATTTATGAACAAGCTATATGAGCACGTTGTTATTAATGGCCCAAGCTTCTTTTGTGCCTGTGGTCCTTTGTTTTTTGCTAGTGCATTTGGTCTGTAAAAAATATTATACAGTGTCAAATGCATTAAGCAAACACAGGTACATCACTGTCATATGGCACAATCCAAACAAGCTTCACACAAATGTGGGCCACAAATGAGCACATGGCACTGAAATATAATGTTTGCCAAGGTACACCCTTGCTACATTAGGCAAAGAGGCACAATGGTCTTGGGAGTCTACATATATATTGTAGATTGGTGAAAACTTTAAAGGAGGGGCAAAACATACCAGTTGAGAGGTGGGCACTTCAGGGCTGGTGTTTTGTGGCATTTCTTTTTTTGGTAGTTTGGTAACCTTAAACGTGTAAATTAAATAAAAAAGACAATTGGACATTGTTCCCCACAAGTGAAAAGCAAAAGAAAGACTGATCAAATACATTTACCCTCCATTCCCACCAAACCAAATTTTAAAAATAAAAATATACCTGTGCCCTGCTGGTTGAACCCCTCGCCTTATTTGGTCTGGCAGGCTTGGCCAGATGTCGTCCTCTAGTGGCTGGTGCAGGCTGTTATGATTACCGAGGAATTGTAGGTTATCCAAAAACTTTTTTAAAAAATGAAAAAAAAACAACTGAAAAATAACACTCCTCAGCCTTCAGTATGGCACACACCAAACGCAACAATGGCCTTGGTGAACTGGCCCACATGTGTTGCATTACAAAGCTCAACAACACAGAAGCCCCATAATAACTATTTACATTCTATGTCAGCTGAGAGACATGTATACTCACATTGTCATCACTATCCTGTGATTCTGTGTTTGAAGAGTCCTGCTCTTCTCACCACGGTCACAAACGTTAAAGAAAAAAAAAAAAAAATTACTACATACTGTCACAAGAAACATAGCAGTTAAGGCTGCGTTCACACTTTGCGCATTTTTGAGCGCCTTTTTGCATGCGCTTTTCAAAGATGCGCAATGTGCCTTTGTCTGCCGGCAAAGTGAATGTGAAATTCACTTTGCCGTGCAGACAGTGCGTAAAAATACACAGCGCTTTTCTGGGAAAAAGCGCCTGTGTAAAAAGAATCGACATGTCATTTCTTTATGCAGCAGCGGCGGCGCTTTTTCCCATAGGAGGTGGCACTACTGCATTTGATGTCACATAGGGGAGGAAGAATCCTGCTTCCTCCTCCCCTCTGTGACATCTGTGACCGGCCCCATTTGATTTTGCAGTGTATTAATAATATACACAGCAAAATCAAAATTAAATAAAGGCAAATGTGTGTAAAATAAACAAAGAATGAATACTTACCCTTTCCGACGCCTTTTCGCGGTCTCCTCTACAGAGGCAAGGAGACGTATCATCCTGGCAGGACCTTCCGTGATGTCAGAGTGATGTTACGAGCGCTGATAGGCCGCTCGCGGTCATGTGATACATATTACATGACCGCGAGCAGCCAATCAGCACCCGTAATGTCACTCTGACATCATGAAAGGCCCTGCCAGGACGATGCATCGCCTTACCTCTGTACCGGAGACCGCGAAAAGGCGTCGGAAAGGGTAAGTATTCATTCTTTATTATTTTACATACATTTGCCTTTATTTATTTATGTATATTAATACACTGCAAAATGAAATGGGGGCGGTCACAGACGTCACAGAAGGGAGGAGGAACCAGGATTCTTCTTCCCCTCTGTGACATCACTCCTCCCCCTGGGCCATAATAAAACGTACTGTGTGAACGGCACTGTTTATTTTTTTGTGCTTTTTTGCACGGGTAAAAAACCGCTGGTAAAAGCGACCGCACAAAAAAACGAAAAAAAGCGCATTGTGTGAACATAGCCTTACACTGATAACAACTGCAATGACTTTGGCCACATGAACCAAGCAGAATATCATTTATAGCATTTATAACTCATTAGCAGCCTCATTATCTATACAAAGATTTA
Organism: Allobates femoralis; assembly: GCA_033576535.1. Classification (NCBI taxonomy): domain Eukaryota; kingdom Metazoa; phylum Chordata; class Amphibia; order Anura; family Aromobatidae; genus Allobates; species Allobates femoralis. The sequence continues at coordinate 111,694,643 of JARQOC010000005.1, forward strand.
CTTCACAAAAGTACTTACAACAAGAATTGACCTAGGGGCATCACTCCCTGAGGATGGATCATGCTCTACAGAATCACTCATCTATGCAGAAAACATAGCACAATACACAAACATGTGATGTCAACACATGTACTAAAACATAATTTCACAGTCGCAAATCATTGCAAACATGAAAAAAACAACTTACATCCAAACTGTGTGTGAGTAAGGCACAGGAGCCGTCCAGCACAACTGCTTCTTAGATTGCTAAGTAGACACAGGCATCATGTGATCTGTGATGATGAGGATCACATGTGGCCAATTAACCAATAGAAAAATGCACAGAAACACATGGGAAAAACGCAGACAAACTCACAGGTGCATAAAGGACAGATTCGTTCATCTTAACAACAATTCATTTCTCAAAGGCTGCAATTTTTAAAAAATGCAATGCACTACCATTGCGTTTCACAGAACGCACCTAAAAACGTTGCAGGCAGTGTTTCGCCTTGCGCTGCAAAAAATTCAACACCTTGGTGACACAAAAATTGCTTGCATTACAATGCGTTTTTGAATGGTGGTCTATGGGTGCGTTTTACTGCAATGAAAGATCAAATCTAGAAACTGAAGTTATGATTTTATTCACTAAGTGCCAATATGTTACTGCCTTTGCTTAATATATGTAAATCCTGGTGGTTGGCTTATGTCCTATATTCAGAATCACCATGAAAGAGTGTCTCTCCTTGGAGGAGCCATCTTTTATGATACAGATAACACAATAATGTGAATGGACGTGTGTGCCTTTGTGTCTGTGTGCGTGCTTGTTGTATACATGTGTTTGTGTGTTCTGTGTATACATATGTGTGTATGTGCTCAGTGTATTTATATGTGGGTGTGCTTGGTGTATATATATATGTGTGTGTGTGTGCTTGGTGTATACATATGTGTGTAACATACAGTGTTTCTGTCACATATTGTGTGTTGTGTGTATGTAGCATATATGTGGCGCCACTGGACTGGTTGCCACAGTAGCATTGCACCTACTCCACAGGTGTGGTGTTACCGCTCTCATGTGAGTGGGGTTGCCTAGCCATGACACGTGCACTTACACCCAACACCACCAGGCCTAGGGATCTGGGCTGAACCTTTTGAGGGAAGGCCCCATCTGCAGGGTTGAGGAGGGAGTAGGTAGAGGGGGTGGGGAGAGTGAAGGAGTGGAGAAAATGGAGAGTTAGGAGATGGAGTTGAGATCTTGAGCTGGCAGGAGACCTGCAGGGAAGAGGAGTCCTAGGACACACGGGAGTGGAGGAACCACCTCTATGCCCCGAATCTGGCCAACCCGAGTTAAGCAGAGAGACAGGTTGCAGATGGGACTGGCCCAATGTAGTGAAAGCACTGCAAACCTTAGCTAGTAAAACCGGAGAGTGCTGGCTTGCATGGGCAGCAGCCACAACCATGGATATTCCTCAAGACGGTGACCATATTGGGTCAGGGGACATCTTGAAGTCGCATGACAGGGCCCGCAACATCTAGATTGGGACCCTGTTGCACTATGACGCAGGGCAAGAGAGGAGAGTAGCCAGCATGGGAGATGGCCTGTAAATACTCATGAAAGGTGTCTTGGTGAAGTTGCCCCGTATCATCTGAGAGCTAGCCAGACTGCGCCATGGAGGACTTTAGTGATCGTCAAGTAAAGGTAAAGAACGACAAACTTGGTCTCCTCCGGTTATTTCCCACTCCCTAATGCACTGCTACACAGATACCACCATCACCACCATCTGGCCTGGTTCTAGGGGTGGTCTGGATAAGGTCATCAAGCTCCAGCCTATGAGAGGGCACTGCACCCTTCAAATACCTTGGAGCCTGTCCTGCAGGCCACCAGATATACTCTTGGTTTCCCCAGCAATCTAGTGTGTGTTTGTATTTTGACTCTGACCTTTTGCCTGGATTTTTGACCCTTCTTTTGACCTTTGACAACAGGTACCAACCACCCTTCTTCTGATAGAATAGCGAAGCCTGCGCCTACAAGATGCCTCTGCAGGAACCTCTCTTCTGGTACCAGCATCACCCACAGAAGAAACACGGCGATGCCCAGTGATAGAGGCAGGTGTCAAAGGAGCAAGTCCATATGAGGACCCAGCCCTCCTGTCACCGACACCGCCAGCCTTCCTGCAGCCAGGGCAGGAACACCAGCCACCAAGTCCAGCGGCGACATGACAAGATAGATGTGGTCTGAAAACTCACTGACTGAACAATTGTCTAGTGATTGATTGTGTCCCAATGCAGCCATACACATTAAAGTCCATTTTACAATTATAATTTTGACAGTTGTTAAACCTGGCACCATAAATCTATACTGAAATCAAGTGAACCAAGAATGATTTTTATGGTAACATTCAGTACTTTTAAGGAAAGATCTTTTGCCCACCGAAAAAATGATAGCCCTGAAGTATAACAGAAGGAGGGATACGCCCAGATGTCTCCAGGCTAGTAAGTTTATAAACTCTTTATATCAGTTATACTAATGCAAGATTTTACACAAAAACAGTGCTGGAAAGGTATCCTTAGGGTGCAGGGACATGTACTAACTGTGTATTAGGGTGATCTGAGGTGCTTGGTTCCCTTTAAGTATGGACACCTTAACTGTGCTGGCAATGCCAGAGGGCCACACAGAATTATATTAGCAAGATGTTGGAGAATAACTCTAGTGGGGATAAATAGAGGAAAAATATGTTAAAACTTGTAATATACTGCAAGTAGCAAAGCAATAGTAACTTATGAATGTAATCAAATAAATAGCTTAAATGGTTTATTTTAATGCGAGTTAACCAACAAAACTGTGGAAGAATTGCTTTATAGAAAAAATGAAGTAAAAATCATGAGCTGAGAGAAATGTGGGTCAAATATTCAACCCCTTTCAGCGGAAAAGTGTTAAAAAGAGAAGGCTTAAAATCATTGTTTCTTTCTGGCAATCTTCCATACAGTAGGAAATCTAAAGAATACTTACAGGAAATGTAATATCTCTATACGCACAATACAGAACATTTCTCAAACCGGTCAGACACTTCCAAAAGTTTGAAATGTGAAGTGTGAGAATTGTGAAAGTTCCTGGAAGTGAAAGGCAATGTGACTTCAACAGCATAAACAAAGGTTTAATACAATTAAAAGAATTTAAATAAAAGAATGATTTATTATTATGTATTTATCTCACTGTTAATTTTATCATCTAATCAATCTTAAACATATCTATAATGTAGTGTAGTTACAACTAAATACTTACCTTTCACCGACTTCACTCATTTTAATCTTCACTTTGCTGGACTAGGTGAGTTTAAAGGAAAACTATCAGGCCATAAATCCATATGTAACTGGTATCATATTCTAATTCCTTTCTCTAAGCTCTCTCTATTCATGCATTTCTAATATTTAGGTTCCCCCCCTATCCTCTGTAAAGTGCAAAATAAAAGATTAATTCCCTCTGTCAATTACAGTGCGTCTCTGCTGCCCACTCCCCAAGGAATGAATATTCATGCTTCATTACACTGCCCTGTGATCTGTCTGTTGTATGACGTATTCACTGCAGACAGAGAAGGGAGGGGGAAGAGGAGTGATCTTTGCTGCAGTGTTGAGCTCTTCATGTCATTGTGTGTATCTGAGATGTGTAGTGTGTGCATTCTGAGGTATTTCTATGTGATTATAAGAATATTTGATCATTTGCTTAGCAAATTAACACATTACTTGTCTGCAGGAAAACCAACCTTTATATAAAAGAAATCTTACAGAAAGCACAGTGCAGAACAAAACACATCTCCCCTCCCAGATCAGAGCAGAGAGGGCAGGGAGTGAACAGCCTGGATGGGTGTGGATATTTAAATAACACTTATACAGCAGCCGGACTAATCGACTGGTAATATAATGGAGAAGACTAATCCAGGAGCTGTATTAGGGTCTGAAGATACTGATAACATGGAAACTACAAATGGTTATTATTAATTTTACATGTTTTTAACCCCTTCATGACCTTGCCATTTTTTGCAATTCTGACCAGTGTCCCTTTATGAGGTTATAACTCGGGAACGCTTCAACGGATCCTAGCGATTCTGAGATTGTTTTTTCGTGACATATTGGGCTTCATGTTAGTATTAAATTTAGGTCGATAATTTTTGCGTTTATTTGTGAAAAAATCAAAAATATGGCAAAAATTTTGAAAATTTTGCAATTTTCAAATTTTGAATTTTTCTTCTGGTAAACCAGAGAGTTATGTGACACAAAATAGTTATGAAATAATATTTCCCACATGTCTACTTTACATCAGCACAATTTTGGAAAAAAAAAAAATTTTTGTTCGGACGTTATAAGGGTTCAAAGTTCATGAGCAATTTTTCATTTCTCCACCAAAATATACAAAACCATTTTTTTTAGTGACCACATCACATTTGAAGTCCCTTTGAGGGATGTACATGACAGAAAACACCCAAAAGTGACACCATTCCAAAAACTGCACCCCTCAAGCTACTCAAAACTATATTCAAGAAGATTATTAACCCTTCAGGTGCTTCACAGGAACTAAGCAAATTGGAAACAAAAAAATGAATATTTTAATTTTTCTAACACAAATGTTCTTTTATCCTCAATTTTTTTAATTTTCACATGGGCAAAAAGATAAAATGGATCCTAAAATTTGTTGGGCAATTTCTCCTGAGTATATCGATACCACATATGTGATCATAAACCACGGTTTGGGCACACGGCAGGGCTCTGAAGGGAAAGAGAGCAATTTGACTTTTGGAGCTAATTTTCCATTCAAAAAGTGATATGGCGCTCCTTCACTTCTGAGCCCTGCCGCGTGTCAAAACAGTGGTTTATGACCACATATGAGGTATCGGTGTACTCAGGAGAAATTGGCCAACAAATTTTAGGATGAATTTTATCCTGTAACCCATGTGAAAATGAAAGAATTGAGGCTAAAAGAACATTTTTGTGAAAAAAAAGTACTTTTTCCATATTCACAGATCAATTTGTAAAGCATGTGGGGGTTCAATATGCTCACCACCCATCTAGATATGTTCCCTGGGGGGTCTAGTTTCCAAAATGGGGTCACTTGTGGGGGAGCTCCAAAGTTTAGGCACACAGGGGCTCTCCAAACGCGACATGGTGTCCGCTAACAATTTGAATGGAAAATCACCTCAAATTGTTAGCGGACACCATATCGCATTTGGAGAGCCCCTGTGTGCCTAAACATTGGGGCTCCACCACAAGTGACCCCATTTTGGAAACTAGACCGCCCAGGGAACATATCTAGATGCATAGTGAGCACTTTGAACCCCCAGGTGCTTCACAAATTGATCCGTACAAATTAAAAAAGAAAATTTGTGTGAAAAAAAAGTATTTTTATCTTATTATGGATCAGTTTGTGAAGCACCTGGGATTCAAAGTGCTCACTATGCATCTAGATAGGTTCCTTGGGGGGGTCTAGTTTCCAAAATGGGGTCACTTGTGGGGGAGCTCCAATGTTTAGGCACACAGGGGCTCTCCATACACAACCTGGTGTTTGCCAACAATTGGAATTGTTAGCGGACACCAGGTCGCGTATGGAGAGCCCCTGTGTGCCTAAACATTTGAGCTCCCCCACAAGTGACCCCATTTTGGAAACTAGACTTCCCAGGGAACATATCTAGATGCACAGTGAGCACTTTGAACCCCCATGTGCTTCACAAATTGAGACGTAAAAATGAATAAAGAAACTTTTTGTGAAAAAACATACTAGTCTAGTAGTTACAATTCGCAGCATAGGGGACCCTATACATTTGGGTCTCTCCATGCTGAGGATTCCAGCGCCCTAGCTGCCAAGTTGTACCTGGCTGGCAACCAAAAATACGGCAAAGCTCCATGTCATTTTATTTGTAGAATTTAAAAAAAAAAAATGACATGGGGCTCTGCCATATTTTTGGTCCAGCCAGGTACAACTTGGCAGCTACGGACTGCCACCAGCCCCCAGCTGCCTCATTGTACCTGGGTGGAACCAAAAATACAGCGAAGCCCTTTTTTAATTTCTAGAACTAATTCTAGAAAAAAAATTACGTGCGGCTCCGCCATATTTTTGGTCCAGCCAGGTACAACTAGGCAGCTGGGGGCTGGAATCCTCAGCATAGAGAGGCCCAAGCGTTCTGGGCCCCCCATGCTGCGAATTGCAGCCCGCAGCCGCCCCAGAAAATGGCGCATTCATGCCATTTTCTGGCGCTGTACCCACGCTCTTCCAGTTGCCCTGGTGCCGGTGGCTAACTGGGTAATAAAGGGGTTAATGCCAGCTTTTTATTGGCAGCTGGCACTAAGCCCGAGATTCATAATATAGGGCCAATGTTAGACCCGCCATTAGGAATCTCTAGTACGGTAAATAGTCAATAAATACACACAGAGAAAAATCTTTTTATTTGAAAAAAAAAACACAGACACAATTCGGACTCGATCTTTATTATGAAAAGATCCGACGTAGTCCACAACGAAGGTCCCACGACGCTCGATCGCTCCAACGTAGTCCATAACGAAGGTCCCACGATCACTTCCTGCAGCTAGATCCTCAGGATCCAGCTGTAGAAAGTGATCTGACAGATCCAGCACAGTGATCACATAATGGTCACTGTGGATCACTGTGCTGGCGCTGTCAGATCATTTCCTGCAGCTAGATCCTCAGGACCCAGCTGTAGAAAGTGATCTGACAGATCCAGCACAGTGATCCACAGTGATCACATAATGGTCACTGTGAATCACTGTGCTGGAGCTGTCAGATCACTTCCTGCAGCTCAGGATCCAGCTGTAGAAAGTGATCTGACAGATCCAGCACAGTGATCCACAGTGATCACATAATGGTCACTGTGGATCACTATGCTGGAGCTGTCAGATCACTTTCTACAGCTGGATCTTCAGGATCTAGCTGTAGAAAGTGATCTGGCAGCTCCAGCACAGAGCTGTCAGATCCGGAGGCGGTGAAGAGGAGGAGGAGGAGCGGGACGCAGTGGAGACAGAGCGGCCGCCGGAGGGGTGAGTGGGAGAGGCGATCGCTGCTCCGGTGATCGGGGGCGCAGGAAGGGGAAGAGGGGGGGTGACAGGAGAAGTAGGGGGGCACTTAGGAGGAAGTGGGGCAGGCAGGAGGAAGCGGGCAGCAGGAAGAGGAAGCGGGCGGCAGGGACAGGAAGCAGGTGGCAGGAAAAGGAAGCGGGGGGTAAGAAAGATGAAGAGGGGGCAGGAAAGAGAGGTGGGGGACAGAGGGGCAGTTAGAGGATGACAGGGGAGAAGATTGGAGGGTAGGGATAGCAGCGGCAGGCAGGGAAGCATTACAGGCGCGGTGATTTTCACTTTCACTTTTGAGTGCCAATCACCGCACCTGTAGCCGGGGGGGTGGGGGTGGGGGCAAATCGATTCCCCCTGGGGTGTTGTACAACTCCCCATGTACATGCAGGCCGAGTGACAGGTCAGTGACACCCTCACTCGACCTGCAGGAGCCTGATCATTCCATGGCCCAGGGGGTGGGCCAAGGGTCTGGCACTATTCAAGGGTAATATTAGTATCATACTGAAAAGTGTTCTGACAGTGTCCCTTTAAAGGAGTTCCCCAAGAGTTGTAATAAAATTAATAAACACTGTAAGCTAAATAAATAGTATGCATTAAAATTTTAAACCTTTTTCTTAATACCTTTGTTTATCAAAAGGGAATGCTTCATCTATTGTACTAGTATTTTAAACATAGCATCTGCTAGGACATGCAGTAGGATGGGTGAAGTGCAGCGAGGGACAGTAGTCTTGAGTGACAGATTAACTCGGATGCCCTGGGACACTACATAAAAGTCATAGTTCTCGCTGGGTGTGTGAATTTGTGTTGTGTGTGTTGTATGTCAGTGGAGGCTGCATGGTGCTGATGGCTTCAGCCAGCCAGGATCAAATGATGACTCAGACTGACAAGGAGACTACCAGTTCACTTCAAATGACAAAACTTTACAATACTGTTCCTCAGTATCAACTTTGTAATTCAGATAGCAGTCACATCATGTTCAGCCATCAGACGTAAGGTCCTGGCAGGCCAGATTATGTGTTCTTTTCGGGACCCGGGACAGCCTTGGAATAGGTGAGTATGTTATACTTTTTTGACACCTTTTATTAACTTTTATTTCATTTTCACAGTGTATATAGATACACTGTGAAAGTACTTGCATTTCCATTTGACTTACATTGGAATTGCTACTTGTAACGAGTACCCGAGTATTAGGACCTACTCGTTACGAGTATAGCGAGTGTGAATATTTCACTACTCGCTCATCCCTAAGTGCAGTATGTACAGTGGGTATGGAAGGTATTTAGACCCCTTTACATTTTTCACTCTTTATTTAATTGCAGCCATTTGGTAAATTCAAGAGTTCATTTTTTTTTTCTCATTAATGTACACTCTGCGCCCCATCTTGACTGAAAAAAACTGAAATGTAGATATTTGTGCAAATTTATTAAAAAAGAAAAACTGAAATATCACGTGGTCAAAAGTATTCAGACCCTTTGCTCAAACACTCATATTCAAGTCACATGCTGTCCATTTCCTTGTGATCCTCCTTGAGATGGTTCTACTCCTTCATTGGAGTCCAGCTGTGTTTAATTAAACTGATAGGACTTGATTTGGAAAGGCACACACCTGTATAAATAAGACCTCACAGCTCACGGTGCATGTCAGACCAAATGACAATCATCAGGTCAAAAGAACTGCCCAAGGAGCTCAGAGATAGAATTATGGCAAGGCACAGATCTGGCCAAGGTTACAAAAGAATTTCTGCAGTACTCAAGTTTCCTAAGAGCAGAGTGGCCTCCATAATCCTTAAATGGAAGATGTTTGGGACCACCAGAAGTCTCCCTAGACCTGGCCGTGCAGACAAACTGAGCAATCGTGGGAGAAGAGCTTTGGTGAAAGAGGTAAAGTAGAACCCCAAGATCACTGTAGCTGAGCTCCAGAAATGCAGCAGGGAGATGGGAGATAGTTCCACAAAGTCAAATATCACAGCAGCCCTCCACCAGTTGGTCCTTTATGGCAGAGTGGCTCGACAGAAGCCTCTCCTCACTGCAAGACATATGAAGGCCTGCACAGAGTTTGCAAAAATACACACACGAAGGACTCCCAGACTATGAAAAATAAGATTCTCTGGTCTGATGAGACGAAGATGCAACTTTTTGGTGATAATTCTAAGCAGTGTGTGCAGAGAGACCCAGGCACTGCTCATCACCTGCCCAATACAATCCCAACAGTGAAACATGGTGGTGGCAGCAGTATGCTATGGGGGTGTCTTTCAGCTGCAGGTACAGGATGACTGGTTGCAATTGAAGGAAACATGAATGTGGCCAAGTACAGAGATATCCTAGATGAAAACCTCTTTCACAGTGCTCTGGACCTTAGACTTTGCCGAAGGTTCATCTTCCAACAAGACAATGACCCTAAGCACACGGCTAAAATAACAATGGAGTAGCTTCAGAACAACTCTCTGACCATTCTTGACTGACCCAGCCAGTGGCACGTATTGACTGCCTGCAGTCAATAGGTGCTGCTGCTGTAGTTTAAACAAAGCCTTTTTTTTTTCGTCAGTCAATTTGGCTCTGCAGGTGGAGGTTGCTGAATGTTTGGTGGAAGTTACTCATAGCTCAGGTGAGGAGTGTGTCTAAGCCTTCTGCTCTTCACCCCTCGACCATAAATAATTCAGCTTCCTTCCACCAGATGTCACTGATTTAGTTCATTCCTGATCTGAGACTGTGTGCAGACGTTTCACTGGAGCTGCTGAAATCCCCTTCATTTGAAGCTGCTGGGTTTCCCTGGTCCATGGGTGGAGGTAGGAGCCTTGTGTCTAGGGCTTTTCAAGAGCTTAGGAGAAAGGGTGGTGAACGGGGTGAGCTAGGGACCCCCAGTATCTGGGTCATATTAGCTTCCCCTGAATCTCTTCGCCCACCTCACCATCCAATTCCTGATTTCCTCACCCCCTAAGCGTGACAGACAGAGCTCTGACCTAAACCCAATTGAGCATCTCTGGAGAGACCTGAAAATGGCTGTCCACCAACGTTCACCATCCAACCTGACGGAACTGGAGAGGATCTGCAAGGAAGAATGGCAGAGGATCCCCAAATTCAGGGGTGAAAAACTTGTTGCATCATATTCAAGAAGACTCATGGCTGTACTAGCTCAAACGTGTTCTTCTACTCAATACTGAGCAAAGGGTCTGAATACTTGTGACTATGTGATATTTCAGTTTTTCTTTTTTAATAAATTTGCAAAAATTTCTACATTTGTTTTTTTCAGTCAAGATGGGGTACAGAGTGTACTGTACAGTAATGAGAAAAAAATGAACTTTTTTGAATTTACCAAATGGCAGCAAAGAAACAAAGAGTAAAAAATGTAAAGGTGTCTGAATACTTTCCATACCCATTCTGTAAAGCATACCTTTTTGCTATTGAAAGATATTTAGAAAAATGTTTACTATTTAAATGTGTATTATTTTTACTTAAGTATTCTTGTACATTTCTCAGAAAAAACTTCTTTAAATCAGACTAGTTGGCTTACATTCCATTTTAATCTATTCTATTGGTCCAAGGACATGTGATCTGGAATCCCTTTGTAAAAGGATAGGAGCGTCATATAGTATATGGCATACCATGACACCGAAATACCGAAACGCAAAGGTCTGCACATGCCACACTTGATACCTCTTTGTACCAAGCTTTTAATATGTTGGAATAAACTTCTCTTTTTTACTCAGTTGAACGTTTTTCAGCTGGACGTTAAAAATACTTGAAAAGTTGGATTTCGAAGGTTTGTGTGTGAATCCAGAAGTGGACGTATTATTGGTGCAACCTGCGTAGCCGCACAGGGGCCTAATAATTAAGGATGAGCATCTTCACCTCCAAAACAGGTAGAATTGTGCATTATGATGAGATATTGGACTGCAGGGTGGCCCTGTTTCTGGAAATGGGCAACTAAGTCTTTCAAACCCCAAACAGCCCCTTGAGAACTTCATTTTATATTAGGTTTAGAAAAAATTAGTATCTGTGCCCATCAGTAGAATGCAAGATTTTTACTATTGCAGACAGTTTAGGTTGGATTCACTCTGTATTTTTCTATCTACGTTCAGCATGTATGCTCCTGACATATATACATGCCACAAGGCCCTTTTTCCATCTGGTTGATATACATCAGTTGGTGCAAAAATTATGTAGAAAATCATAGTAAATAACACATTTCAACCCTACAGGGTCCAGTTAAATAAACATAATTTATAACAATTTTCAATGGATGAGAAATGCTTGTGTACAAAATCAGTCACATGTAGTCATTTAACTAATACATAATGGTCTTTTCAATAATTTTTTATTATGGATTCATTGAGGGTCATTATAGCCTCCAGGCAATGGCGTAACTAGAAGCTCATGAGCCTGATGTGAAAGCTCCAAATCTTTAATAGCATTACTCTTTTTCAATGGGTCAAAGGGACTTTTGGGGTTTCCAAGGCTCCAGGGCCCGAATGTGATTGCAACTCCTGTTAGGCTGGCTTCACACTACGTTTTTTACCATCCTGTTCTGTTCGTTTTTGAAATAAATGAAACAGTATCATTTTTGCCCCCCATACATCCCTATGGGGCCAGATTGGCCCTATTTGGCCATCGGTTTTGTGAATCCTGTGCAGGATTTGTTTCTGTCCTGTTTTTCACCTGTCCCAAAAACAATGCCTGCATCATTTTTGGGCTCCGGTGCCAAAAGAGGACAGAAACGAATTCTGTCTGGCCCAGCACACTTAGAATGGGGTCCTATGGAGCCGGATTTGGGAAACAACAGAATCGTTTCCCAGAACCGGTTCCAAGGTACACAGCATGCGCAGAACAGGAGCACTGCTCTGTACCCATAGTACATCTGTGTAATATCACTTTAGCAGCGCATCTATATACACTGGAAAAGTGATATTAAATAAAGGGATGGGTAAAAATAAAAAATAATAAATTCTCACCTTTCGAATGACTCCGAGTGTCCCGTGCTGAATACATCTCCCGGCAGTTTGAGGACCTTGCATGATGTCACCGTAGGAGTGGGGCAACCCGATCACATGACCGCATCAGCTCGCGGTGTTTAAATCTTTAAATCGCGCTAATGCTGTCATGTGATCGGGTTGCCCTGCCACTCCCGGTTACATCATGCAAGGTCCTCAAACTTCGGGAGATGTATTCAGCGCTGGCGACTTGGGAGTCGCTGGAAATGTGAGAATTTACTGTTTTTTATTTTTAACATCCCTTTAATTAATATCACTTTAGCAGTGTATATAAATACACTGCTAAAGTGATATTACACAGCGCCACAGCACTTGTGACAGGCTCGGCTCCCGCTGCTCTTTCTGTGTCCGGATACCACCGGACACAGAAATAGCATCTGGAGTTGACAATACAGTGCTGTCCGTTGGATCCTGCAAAAAACAGGATCCAACGAACAGGAACAAAAACGTAGTGTGAAGCCAGCCTTATAGTTACACCCTTGCCTACAGGTGACTGATCCATTAAAAGATACCTAAAAGTAGAAGCTGTTATTGGCTATATTAAAACAATGAGAGGAGAGGAGAGAAGAGAAGAGAAAGAGGCGCAAATAGGGTCTTATTGTTTAAAGATAAGGGAATTTTCAGTAGTTTGAGTCATTTTGAGAGCCACAACCACTTTAATAGCATGTACCCATGACCGCCGCAGCCAACACAAGGAGAGATTAAATGAACTGGTAGTAGAAATTGAGTGTATAGGCCGCGCTGTCAGGGATCAGTCTCCAATAATGGTTAAATTATAGTAATTCTTTATTACGTGTTCAGAGCATTGACCTTCTCCTTCTTCAGATAAAACCACAATACAGATCATTGTACTACCTCTTCATATTGGCTATATTGGCCTCCAGCTTTCTCATGTTCATTATTCTAGAGTTCACCATTGTTTTGCCTCCATGAATTGGCATCTGCCCTCCTCATGGATTAACTGTGGATTAACATGTTAGGCTATAGGTTGAACTTGATGTTTTGATGTCTAATATTAACCTTAAAAATTTGAATGAAACTATGAAAAATAGTGTTGTGAACATAGAAAAAAATTTCAAAATCATTGACATATTGTCCTTTTATTAGTTTATGGGGGCTGTGTCTGCTGTGTAAAGTTATTAACTTTTATTCTCACTTTCTAATAGTCCCTTCAACTATACGAAGATGACAAAAACACATAACCTCAG
>JARQOC010000005.1:112907984-113311679 GCA_033576535.1 Allobates femoralis
TTAAGACATTCCAACCTGGTGAGACTGAAATAGAGACGACGCAAAGAAAGAAGGGAAAATACCTTTTATAATGTTTTACTTGTGTTTTATGTGTGATTGTATACATCATGTCTTCCAGGTGTCCACTATGGCTGGGGATGGCCATGTTTATAGAGGGTAGGTATGTGGGGGGTGTCCAGAGCTGCCATGAAGTTGTTTCCCCCCTGAAGACATAACTATTGCTGAGTATATTTATTTATGTGTGTCTTTTAGGCTTATTATAAAGTATATGCTAGTGATCAGTGTTTGTGTAACATAAATCTAAAAAATTATATCATGTACCAACATGTGATTTTTATTTAACTGCAAGACTAAAGTGTTTTAACTTCACTCCTTGTGTGCTGGACTGTTTGTTATATGTAAGAGGTGCTTTGATTCTCTCCTACAAATGCTGGAGAACAAGCCTCTGGCCTAAAAGTGTCAGGTATGGAAATGGAGGACACTACACACACTCTTGTAGAAAAGGGATGGGCAACTGCAGTCTTCAAGGGCTGCAAATATTGCATGTTTTCATTATATGCTGTCCAGGTGATTAAATTACCTCCGGTGCAATGCTATAAAAATCCTGAAAACTAATATTGTTTGCAGCCATAGAGAACTGTAGTTTCCTATCCCTGCCCTTGAAGATTCTGTTGAGGTAGTCAGGAGTCTAGAAGAATACTCAAGCTCGTCCACCACAACTGGCACTCTCCCTGGATTCTCTTACAAGTATACAGGGGAGTCATATTCACAGAAAGCATCCCCCATATGCTGTGAGAGCAGTCACATAGGCACTGGTGACAGTTTGACAAGTGGTACCATCACAAAGATCACTGCAGTTCAGACTCCCGGGGTTCACACAAGGGCTATCCCATGAGTTTAAACTGTACTGCACTCCCTGATGTAACGGCTTCTTATACGCACGCCTCATGATTTCAGTAAGATAAAGCCGCTGAATCTCATGCGATATCTCTGCTCTGGTCAGACAGCAAGTGTTACAAGTGCTGACGCCACTGCTGTTATCATTAGATCACACAGCGGGATTTCCTGTTGCGTGATACCAACTGTATAACTTGAGACAACCTCAGTGAAGTCACAGCTTGTCACACTGCCGGGAGCATTGCAGTGCCTGCTCTTCCAACATATGGGGGATGCAATCACTGATCATGCCCTCATATGCTGAGATTAATGCAGGATTTATTTGAGTTTTATTAACCTTTTTTTTTTTTTAATGCATAATTATTATTTTTATTGATGGAATAAGAGTCTTTAAAGAATGGATTGTAATTTAATGTAGAAAATATGGTGAAAGAGCAATATGTTGGAGTTTATTTTAAAATAAAAATATTTATTGGTGTGGTTATTTGAGTCCTTACTGACTTGGTTAGCAATGTCAGGTACCTGATTGATGCCTCGACAGTACTAACCTCTTGGCTTGCTTTCAGCTGACATGTTGTCAGCCGATATTACCCAGCTGGCCCCACATCTAAATACTATTACCCCATTTGCCAATACATTGCGCAGCTGGAGAGCTGAGGAAAAATCATCAGCAGTGACACATTTAAAGGAGGCACCACTCCTGCTATTTTTTTTAATAGATTTTAAAATCTTTAAGATTTTAAAGGTTACTCGCATTTTCTGCTGTTCAAGTGGATAGATGAATGGATAGATAGGTAGATGCATAGAAACAATAGATGATAGACAGACATATAGATAAATGAATAGAGAGATGTAAAAAATAAATTTATAGATAGACAATTGTCAAACAGCTATATAATGCCCCTTCCCTTTTATACTGTAAGCTTGCACGCTTTGGTAATACAAAACAAAGGTCACCTCAAGCTATTTTTCACATTATTTATAATTATAATATATATATAATTATAGTTTGAAAAAAACTGTGTAGGGACCCCCAATTTTGGATTACCAGCTAAAATAAATCCGGCAGCTGGGTTCTGGTGTTCTCAGTGAGGGAAGGGCCATCTTTCATGGGCCCTTACCACCCTAAAAGTAGCAGACTGCCGTCGCTCCAAAACTGGCACCTCCATAAAATGCGCCACTCCTGGTGCTTCACCCCGTCTCTTCCCCGCCGGTGCAGTGGCAGTCAGGGTAATAAAAGGGGTTAATAACAGATGAATATTGACAGCTATCATCAACCCATGGATTGGTAATGTTGTAGCGTCTATGGTACCCTGACATTACCAATCTAGTGAATAAATAGTTAAAAAACATAACTGTAGAGAAAATCCTTTATTGTACATAAAACACACAGACAACCCACTGTCACTCATTCATTAAGCCCAAACATAGCCTAATCCATAGCGATGTTCACGCACGGCTACATGCAGTGAGTAGAGACCATTGCTTTCTTCATCTTACTGAATTATCTCAGTCCATCACATTCCAGGTTATTGCATCATAAACATGTCACAAATCCAAAAACCTTTTATTTTTTCTCTTTTTACTGCTGCTCCTGTCACGTTATAGCTCTCCTAATCCCAGTCCCCCTCTGCCAACTTCAACCCCTCCCCCATCTCACATAGAAACCCTGCTAACCTTATTAACATTACTTATACACCTTCATCTCCCTCTTTTAATTGTGTGCTCTGGAATCCATGGTCTTTATGCAACAAGCTTCCCTTCATTCACAAATAATTTCTCACTAACTTTCTTAATCTGCTGGCCCTCACTGAAACCTGGATCCAGGATTCTGACACTATTTTCCCTGCCACTATTTCTTATGATGGCTTACATTTCTCCCTTTCCTGGAGACCTGGGAACAGACATGGTGGTGGAGTCGGCTTACTTCTGTCCCCACAATGCACTTTTCAGGTCATCCCTCCACAGCTCCATCACTCTCATTCATTCTTTTAAGGTCTACACCATTAGACTCTTTCATCCCCTCATCCTCAGAGTATTGGTAGTATGCCACCCCCCAGGGTCACCTACCCAGTTCCTCGGCCATTTTTCTGCGTGACAGCCACACTTCATGTCCTCAGACTTGCAAACCCTTATTCTGGGAGACTTCAACATTCCTATAAACAACCCCACCTACCCATCTGCCTCCCAGCTTCTATCTTTAACCACCTCTGTTGGCCTCTCACAGGTCTCATCCTCTGAGACAAACAAAGATGGTATCACACTTGACCTGGTCTGTATTTGGCTCTGTTCAACCTCCTGCTTAGACAACTCACCTCTTCCTCTCTCTGACCACAACATTCTCTCCTTCATGTTCACAAATCCTCGCTCACCCCAGCACACTCCTACCTATCACATATTCAGAAATCTTCATGCATTAACCCTCATACACTAACAGACTCTCTACACTCATTAATGTCCCCAATCTCCTCCTTCTCCTGTCCTGATCTGGCTCTGAATCACTATAATGACACTGTCAGAAGCACCCTAGAACAAAGAAACTCTTTTGACACTTTTCACTCTCTCCTCAGTCCTAAAGTGCAGACCCCTATCACTGACTTCTATGCTGATAATCTGGCTTCTTCACAGAGAAAATAGAAAACATCCGTCAGAAATCAGCTCCCAGCCACCAAGCGCTGTTACCCCCATGACCCCCATATGCCCTCTTGCTCACTCTCCACATTTGAGCCAGTCACAGAAGAAGTATCCAGGCTCCTCTCTTCCTCTCATCCTTCTACATGCACCACTGACCCCATTCCCTCACACCTACTCCAGTCTCTCTCTCCGGTGGTCTCCACTTATCTAACCAAATCTTCATTCTCTCCCTCTCTGCTGGCCTCTTCCCCACCTCCTTCAAACACTCTATCATTAATCCATTGTTAAAGAAACGTCTTTTAACCCATCCAGCACAAGTAACTACAGACCAGTCTCCAATATCCCCTTCATCTCTAAACTCTTTCAGCACCTGGTCTACTCCCTCCTCACCCATTACCTCTCCACTCACTCTCTTCTAGATCCATTACAGTCAGGTTTCCACCACCACACTCTACAGAAACTGATCTCATCAAACTGACCAATGACCTTCTGATGACAAAACGTAATGGTGACCACTCTCTGCTTGTTTTTCTTGACCTCTATGCAGCTTTTGATACTGCTGACCACATCTCCTATTTGCTATGCTGTACTCCATCGGCATAAAGGACACGGCTTTCACCTGGTTCTCATTCTAACTTTCTGACTGCTCTTTCAGTGTATCATTTGCTGGCTCCACTTCTTCTCCTCTTCCTCTCACTTTTAGGGTCCTTCAAGATCTGAACCTTGGCCCTCTTCTCTTTTCTCTCTACACAGCCCCGATTGGACAGACCATCAGCAAATATGGCTTTCAGCACCATCTATATACTTATGACACACAACTATACACTTCTTCCCTTGACCTTACCACCGTTGTACTAAAGAACACCAATGACTGTCTAATCGCAGTTTCCTATATTATGCACGTTCTGTATTTAAAACTCATACTTATCAAAATTGAACTTGTTCTGCTCCCTCCACTAACCTCCCTAAATCTAACATTTCACTCTCAGTGTGGGGCACCATGATAATGCTTAGGCAGCAGGGTGGTATTTCGTTGTCAAGTTTGACTTTGATCTTTTATTCACCCCCTGTATACAATTTCTCACCTGCTCTTGCCACTTGCACCTGAAGAACATCTCTAGAATCCTCCCCTTTCACTAGACTTTCCTGTCCCCAGTCAAACCTTATTACAACGGCCAGGGTCACCAATCTGGCTAACTGCTACTCAGATGCTTCTGCTCTGTGCCAGTCATTGCACTGGCTTCCTATACACTATAGGATCCAATTCAAATTGCTTGTTCTCACCCACAAAGCTCTTTGCAGTGTAGCAACCTCCCTTCCTGTCTTCCCTCATCTCTGTTTATCATCCCACCCATTCTTTTCATTCTGAAAGTAACTTTAGACTAACATCTGCATTAATCCAAACCTCCCACTCCTGGCTCCAAGACTTCTCCCAAGCTGCACCAATTCTCTGGAATGCTCAACCCCAAGAAATTAGGTCAATCCACAAATTACATAGCTTCAGAGACGCACCCTATAAACAGACCTGGCCTATCATGCTCCGTAGTCAAAGTCATTTTGACATAGCCTATTCACTCCACCAGACTCAAAAGCATTACAAATAATGGCTGGTGGCCACTATTGCAGCTCCTATCTATTCTCCATTTCCTCAAGTTGGCTGGATCATCATTTTAAACAAGCACCTGTAATTGTTACTTGTAACTGTTTTTTTATATAAACCTCTGAATTGTGAAGCACTGTGGAATATACTGGCGTTATATAAATAAAGATTATTATTATTTTTATTAATAATAATGAGGTGTATCAACTAAACAGTTTAGAAAATGATAGTTTGAAGGGTTGTGAGAGTGTTAAAGGGGAGGATCTAATGAAGATGGGAAATGATGAAGGCATGTACTATCATTTTCCTTACATCAGGGGTGAAGAAGATGGATCCTGGAAGAATGTCTTGTTTTGTGTGCAGTAAAAAGTGATAAGGGCTGAAGCTAACCCTCTATAAATAATAAGTTTATAAAAATAGGTGTTTTTATTTGTTGTCCATAGTATCTGGCAGAAAGAAAGCACTCACTGTGATATTTTTAAAATGTTCTCACAGTTTGTACTATGTATGCACTAAAAAGGCTGACATGAGCAGTACTAAAAAAAACGTACTGGAATGAGGCTGTTACGCTCACAGGGCATGATGATGTAATGTGGACTCACTAGACCACTGGTGGTGCATGATTACCGGATACTCAAGAGACAGGAAAGTGAACTTCATAAAACCAAACATATTTATTAAGGAAAGTTTCACAAAGGGGAAAGATGCCTGAGGGGAGGACCCTCTGGACTGCGACACTATACCACTTAGCGGAGCATCGGGCAGTGTGTACCCCTATACAGGGATTTCCTTGTCACAACACCAAGGTGGCCTGAATGCCATGCATCCCGGACCAGAGGGAGGACCCATACAGTCCGAACAGTAGAGGTAGAGAGACTGTAGAATACTGGTTTTGTCACTGGAGAGAATCCCAGAGGCTCCGTGTAATCCTGGAAAAGCTTATCCAGCTGGTAGTGGTATCTGGACGGTTCCGGGAGGGGAGACTTGGCCAGCCTGGAGTGGGATCCGGAATGTCCAGAGAGATCCAGGATAAGGAACTGCCAGCCGTGGATTCTGAGGGGACAGAGGTATTAGTATAAAGCGAGGAAACAGTTTTTCAAATGCAGATCACTACAGGAGTGCGACCTGGATGGAGGCAACGATCATAGAAGTAACATGTTGCCCAGGCACCTCCCTTAAATGGAGGGTGCCTTTTATACACTGAGCATCACAGAACAGACAGCCCTAATAGAGAACAGGTGCTCTCCTGCTTTAAGTATGTGCAGGAAGTGGGGCGGGCCTCCTAAGAGCATTTCTAGGAGATCTGCCAAGGAGACACAGGACTTGCAGAGAAAGGAACCACTGATTGTCTGGAGCCACAAACAGAGTGAGCAGTGCCAGTGCAGCTGCGTGGTAGGCGCTGATTTCCCTGCACAGCAGAGACTGGACTTGCAGCTGAGGGCATGACAGAGGCCAGAAAAGCACATCCCTCCAATCACCACTGTGTATGTGGGTCTCCATTTGAATTCTTTGAATACCAAGTAAGCAGAAGTACTGGCAAAGAAGCAGTGGGTGAGTATGGCTGACTTTGTGTCTGTAAGTTTATGCATACACAGGCCCATACTACACACATACTGTCGGTCTATATTAGATATCATAGTATATTATAGTACAGTGCGTTTTGAAAGCATTTGGCCCCCTTGAACGTTTTAATCTTTTGCCACATTTCAAGCTTCAAACATAAAGATATAAATTCTAATTTTGTTTGTGAAGAATCAGCAACAAGTGGTATACATTCGTGAAGTGGAGCAAAATTTTCGAGATATTTTCAACTTTTTTAACAAATTAAAAACTGAAAAGTGGGGCATGCAATATTATTCGTCCCCTTTACTTTCAGTGCAGCAAACTCCCTCCAGAAGTTCAGTGAGGATCTCTGAATGATCCAATGTTGTCCTAAATGACTGGTAATGATAAATAGAATCCATTTGTGTGTAATCAAGTCTCCCTATAAATGTACCTGTTCTGTGATAGTCTCAGGGATTTGTTTCAAGTGCAGACAGCATCATGAAGACCAAGGAACACACCAGACAGGTCCGAAATACTGTTGTGGCGAAGTTTAAAGCTGAATTTGGATACAAAAAGATTTCTCAAGTTTTAAACATCTCAAGGAGCTCTGTTCAAGCGATCATATTGAAACGGAAGGACTATCAGACCACTGAAAATGTACCAAGGCCCAGTCATCCCTCTAAACTTTCATCTCGAACAAGGAGAAGACTGATCAGAGATACAGCCAAAAGACTCATGATCACTCTGGATAAACTGCAGAGATCTACAGCTGAGGTGGGAGAGTCTGTCCATAGGACATCAATCAGTCGTACACTACACAAATCTGGACTTTATGGAAGAGTGGCAAGAAGAAAGCCATTTCTCAAAGATATACATAAAAAGTCTGGTTTGAAGTTTGCCACAAGCCACCTGGGAGACACCAAACATGTGGAATAAGGTGCTCTGGTCAGATTAAACCAAAATCAAACTTTTTGGCAACAATGCAAAACGATATGTTTGACGTAAAAGCAACACAGCTCATCACCCTCAAAACACCATCCCCACTGTCAAACATGGTGGTGGCAGCATCATGGTTTCGGTCTTGTTTTCTTCAGCAAGGACAGGGTTGATGGTTAAAATTGATGGGAAGATGGACTGATCCAAATACAGGACCATTCTGGGAGAAAACCTGTTGGATTCTGCAAAAGACCTGAGACTGGGACGGAGATTTATCTTCCAACAAGTCAATGATCCCAAACATAAAGCAAAATCTGCAATGAAAGGGTTCAAAAATAAATGTATCGAGGTGTTAGAATGGCCAAGTCAAAGTCCAGACCTGAATCCAATCGAGAATCTATGGAAAGAGCTGAAAACTGCTGTTCACAAACGCTCTCCATCCAACCTCACTGTGCTCCAGCTGTTTTGCAAGGAAGAATGGGCAAGAATTTCAGTCTGTCAATGTGCAAAACTGATAGAGACATACCCCAAGCGACTTGCAGTTGTAATCACAGCAAAAGGTGGCGCTACAAAGTATTAACTCAAGGGGGCCGAATAATATTGCACACCCCACTTTTCAGGGATTTCATTTGTTAAAAAAGTTCAAAATGTCCAATAAATTTTGATCAACTTCACGATTGTGTTCTACTTGTTGATTGTTCACAAAAAAAATTAGAATTTATATCTTTATGTTTCAAGCCTGAAATGTGGCAAAAGGTTGGAAAGTTCTAGAGGGACAAATACTTTCACAAGGCACTGTATATAATATGGCACTGTTAGACGTGCAGTAATGCGCAGGAGGGAAATAAAGTAAAATCATATCTAACTTAAAGCTACTACAGCTGACCCCCTGTTTCTTGTACAGAAACAGATTTAAGCAACCCCAACTGGATGAGTAAGATAACCCCCTGGACCTTGCTTCCTAAGCAGTCATCGGGGTGTGAGAAATATGGAATATATTCTGGCATATAATTCAATCGAGATCCTAATATTTCTGCAATCATAAGTCCCCATTATTTTGCTACAATGTATTCTCACATTTGTTTTTTTACATGTAACTAGCATCCCATGCTGACCCCCTCCTTTGCAGTGGACCAAATTGTTCTCATTTGTAGCTGTGGCACCATCCTGACAAACACACACAGGAAAGCTAGGTTGACCAGGCCTGCTATGGAAAAAGTGAAGATGGAGAACCTGCTGGCCCTAGTCAAATTCTGTCATAAGCTCCTGTCTCAACAGAGCTGTCATATTGATACAAATTATAAATATACTGTGAATCCCAGCACAACACTGATTATATCACTGAAATTATGGCAGCCTGTGGCACAAACACATAATTTTCAATTAATTATATTGCCCTGGGTTGAGCGGATACAAAGAAGAGCAAGCAGAAGCCAGCTAAATAAGATTTCATCACCATGTGTAGATCTGACCCAGCTGGATCCGATGGCACCAGTACCATTCTATTTGGACCTCCTAGTGTAAAGTTATGACCCATAGTAGGTTTTGTTATATTTCAAATCACTGCCCATGGGGAGGGAATTCAAGGACAGCCTAGGGGTGGAGAGGGACTGACAGCTTAGGTTTTAAGAAAGACGGACCCTGTTACATAGCCGCTTCTCTGCATATGACGTGGGGTTGCACCTGCAAGGGTTAATTTATCTCCTCTCATTCAATTCAACACTCAACCCCTGTACCAGGCTGAAAAGTGAGCAATAAATCACACCCCCAACACAGACCATACACCCCAGCTTCACAACACGCTGCCATCACTCATCGAACATGCAGGGCAAATAGTCACTGAACTAATATGGTCTTCAAATCAACAGGATCACACACTTCCTAGGGCTATGAATTCTTTTAGAACATAAAAGGTTCCAACTTATTAAAGTTTTATGCTTTAATATAAAAAAATTATTCTAGTGTGCCTATATGGCAATTAATATAAAATTTAATCCTGGGTTGTTCATTTATCGTGATCCATGAACACAACATCGATGCAGGTTTGGTCAATGTTGATCAAGGTGAGGAGGGCCCAGCCAAAGACTCTTAAGGAGACTGTCACCGACAGTTAGTCTTGCAGTGGGCAGCTCCCCACAAGCCCGTCCTTCCAGGTTGATACTCACGGATGCCTTCTTTAAAACTGCCATGTCCCATCTTGAGGCTGAAGATCAGGTCATCTACAAGACCCTCCTGGTAGCTGAATGTAAGGCAGCTGCAAGAGCATCAGGCAGAGCGTGATGCTGCAGAGCAGGAGCAACAGTTGGAGTGTGAAGAGCATGTGTACCAGATTGAGCTAGCTCGCCTCAGGCCACCGTAGCTCACCCTAGCCAGAATACTTATGTCACTCACATGAAGAAATTTGGCAATTTTCTTGACTGAGAGACTCCTATCGATGAGCTGGATGATGCTGTTTATTCTTTCTTTAGGAAATCTGCTCGGCTGCTGCTCCATTGAGTTTTTGCTTGGGAATCAACTTAAGAACACACTAAGCTATTAAGGAATGTGAGAACAGGCTGTAATTTGTAGTACACAGGAAGAAAACTTGGTTTTCAAACACCAGGAGCAAAACAGTAACAATGCAGTGACATGGCAAGAATCTGCATAACTAGGCATCTGCTAAATAGTTGCAAGTAAACTTTATATTTTAGATAGCCAAGAGGATTGTATGTAAATTGAAAGTTTCACACTAAAAGTAGATGGGGAGATATGGAACCTTAAGATGCTTTCACATCTGTGTACAAAAAATCCCCCAGATTCTCAGCCAGAAAAAATGGTGCATGTTAGGCCGGGTTCACACCACGGTCTGATCAAGTCCGGGGCTGTCCGTTGTAAACCTGACAGCCCGGGACCTGATTTTGTCATAATGCAGCCCTATGGGGCCGGATGGCAGCTATTTGCCATCTGGTTTCCATCTGTCCGGGAGGATCCGGGTGAATTAGATTTTTCTCCCGGACACGAAAATGTTGCTTGCAACATTTTTGTGTCCAGGGCGAAAATCTGCCCAAATCGGATCCTGCCGGATATTATTTATTTATAGAGCACCATTGATTCCATGGTGCTGTACATGAAAAGTTGTTACATACAAAATACAAATATAAATAACACTGAATAAACTAACTAACAAGGATAGACTGGCACAGAGAGCAAAGGGTCCTGCCCTTGTAGGCTTGTAGTTTATAGGATAAGAAGAAGGTTGGAGAAGAAGTTAGTAGGTTGTTTTTTTTCGGTGGCTCCTGGTGGTGATGAGATGACAGCGGGGTCATTGCAGGCTGTAAGGTTTCTTGAAGAGATGGATTTTCAAGTCCCGTCTGAAAGTTCCAGATGTGGTGGATAATTGGACATTTTAGGGGTAAAGAATTCCAGAGAATGGGAGAAACGCAGGAAAAGTCTTGAAGACTATGTGATATGTAAATATGGCCAGGGTCACATTTGCGGTTGGACCCTGGCCTGCCGGATTCCGGTTTCAACTTAGCAATTTTTCCATCACCGCATAGCGTTTCCGCTATGCGGTGCTGGAAACCGCAGTCCCTAGTTACCCGGTGTTTACCTGCACGACCTGTCACACAGGCAGCGGCTCGGAGGGCGTTTTACAGCGCCGCACAGGAAATCGTGTCTGCAACGGTTTCCTGTGCGGCGCTGTAAAACGCCCTCCGAGCCGCTGCCTGTGTGACAGGTCGTGCAGGTAAACACCGGGTAACTAGGGACTGCGGTTTCCAGCACCGCATAGCGGAAACGCTATGCGGTGATGGAAAAATTGCTAAGTTGAAACCGGAATCCGGCAGGCCAGGGTCCAACCGCAAATGTGACCCTTGCCTATGTTGGGATAATTTTTGCCATATTGCTGAATTTATGTGAAAACAAATGACCCAAAAATATAATTTGGCAAATGCAGGTTTTGTCATGCTTGAATAGAATTCAATTCCACTTAGGCTGGTTTCACACCACAGTTTTTTCACTGATCAGTGTCCATCAGATTTGTGTGCCAAAACCAGGAGTGTCTCCAAAACTCAGAACAGGTGTCTATCTTTCAATTATAGTTTTTCTCTGCAAGTTCCTCTCCTGGTTCCTCTCCTGGTTTTGGCACACAAATCTGATGGACACTGATCAGTGAAAAACTGCAGTGTGAAAGCAGCCTTAGGCTGGGGTCACAGTTGACATGAGTTTTTTTTTAGTGATTTAACAAAACTCATGCGTTTTTTCATGTCAGCATGCGTTTTTTAAGATGTGTGATGGCTCTCTGCGTTTTTGGCTGCGTTTTTAAATCTGCACCAAAAAATAGTGCATGTACTATTTTTTGGTGCGTTTTTATAACATGGGCCCCTATGGAAAACGCATGCAAAAACGCATGTACAATTAGTACCTTTTAGTGCCATTCAAAAACGCAAGCGTTTTACATAGGAGCCCATGTTATAAAAATGCATGCGTTTTCTAAAACGCTTGCATTTTTTTAACATGGGCTCCTATGGAAAACGCATGCGTTTTTGAATGGCACTAATTGTACATGCGTTTTTGCATACGTTTCCCATAAGGCCCCATATTAAAAAATGCATGCGTTTTTGGAAATGCACCAAAAACGCATGGTACAGTCACACATGTGTTTTTGCTATTAGGGCATGCGTTTTTTAACATGGGGGCCTATGGGTGCGTATTTACATGCGTTTTTGAAAATGCAGGTCTCCAAAAACGCTTGTAAAAAATGCTACTGTTACCCTAGCCTAACTCCAAAACACCCTAACAAGACAAGTTACATGTTAACATAGGAACCCTTCTTTGATATCACCTTCACAATTCTTGCATCCATTGAACTTGAGAGTTTCTGCTTGTATTTCTTTGCATGATGTCAGAATAGCCTCCCAGAGCTGCTGTTTTGATGTGAACTGCCTCCTACCCTCATAGACCTTTTGCTTGATTATACTCCAAAGGTTCTCTGTAGGGTTGAGGTCAGGGGAAGATGGTGGCCATACCATGAGTGTATCTCCTTTTATGCCCATAGCAGCCAATGACACAGAGGTATTCTTTGCAGCATGAGATGGTGCATTGTCATGCATGAAGATGATTTTGCTCCTGAAGGCATGTTTTTGCTTTTTGTACCATGGAAGAAAGTTCTCTGTCAGAAACTCTATATACTTTGCAGAGGTCATTTACATACCTTCAGGAACCTTAAAGGGGCCTACCAGCTGTTTCCCAATGATTCTGGCCCAAAACATGACACCTCCACCTCCTTGCTAACGTTGCAGTCTTGTTGGGACATGGTGGCCATCCACCAACCATCCACTACTCGGTAGTCATCAGTAAACAAGACTGTTTGAAAATTAGTCTTCATGTATGTCTGGGCCCACTGCAACCATTTCTGCTTGTGAGCACTGTTTAGGGGTGGCCGAATAGTAGGTTTATGCACCACAGTAAACATTTGAAGGATCCTACACCTTCAGGTTCGAGGGACTCCAGAGGCACCAGCAGCTTCAAATATCTGTTTGCTGGTTTGTAAGGCCTTTTTAGCAGCTACTCTCTAAATCCTGACAGAAACCTTCCTCATTCTGCCTTTATATGCACGAACACGTCTGTGCTCAGAATCAGTCACAAATCTCTTCACAGTACGATGATCACTCTTAAGTTTTCATACAATATCTACTGTTTTCATCCCTTGTCCAAGGTATTGCACTATTTGTTGCTTTTCGGCAGCAGAGAGATCCTTTTCCTTTCTCATGTTACTTGAAAACTGGGGCCTGCTTAGTATTGTGGAACACCCAGTTTTCCTTTTATTGGGCTCACCTGCCAAACTAATTATCACCGGTATCTGAGATCGATTTCAGTGATCCAAAGAACCCTGAGACACAATACCATCAATGGGTTTCATTGAAAAAAAAACAAAAAACCCTATGACACTTAAAACCAATTTGCATAATAATTTGGAACATGGTGTAGATTGGCCTGGATAAAAGGTGGGAGGGGAGTTCAAGTTGAAATTGCTGTTCAAAGAGTTTTAAGATGAATCAGAGTATAATATGGGGCAGTCACAGGATAGATCACTGGTCAAGGTGTGATGGTTGCATGTTTGAAAGAAGAAGGGATGATAACAACAGTTAATGATTAATTGAAGACATGGGCTAGGGCTTGGATAAGCACAGTAGTAAAGACGGGGATGAGGTGGATTAAGATTGGGTCGAGTACAGGTGGTGACGTGTGCTTTCAAGAAAAGAGTAGCAAGCTTTTCCTCAGTGATGGAATAAGCTTATGGGTAAGAGCATTGGACCCTTATGCAGAGGCAATACGGAGGTTTTATATTAAACATTTCTCTAATATGTTCAACATTGTTTTGAGGCAATGTTCTCTGCTATTATGAGGCTGAAAATGTGAGTAGGTGGTGATCAGAGCAGGGAACAATTTTTACTGGTTTGTCAATCAACCCACAGTGAGGGTGATATCAGCGGAGTACAGAGATGAGTGACGCCGCTCACAGACTAGTGCGGGTAAACTGGTAAAACTTTGTGTCTATACATACACACATTGCACTAACATTCAGGTGAAATTAAGGCATGATTGAAATTTAGTATTAAAGCCAGATAAATTTATTCTATTAAGTTTTAAAGGCAAAAACTCTTGACAGGTTCCCTTTAATATGAAATCCCAATTTATGGAACATGAAAAAACTCAAATGACTTACTGGTAAGAGATTGTGCTATATTTCACAAAATGACGAACATGTCAGTGACTGTTGACTTTTTGGTTCTTAACAACTCTGATTTATACATTCTTGGCACAGACAGACAATTCAGCCATTAGGGAATAGCTATTGGATACTGCCCAAATCACTCAATTATTATACTCTTTGAAAGATAATGAATTACATGTTTGTTTATTTCATTTTGTATTGTTAAGGATTAAAGCCTCAATCTAGTAATAGGCTGAGAGCAGAACATAAATCAATATCATTTTACAATGTAGCAGATAAGAGGTCACACGTCTTATTTGGTCAAATGGGAAAGTAAAAAAATACACAATATAAATTCTGCTAATCATTATGTCACATGCATGCTGTGTGTGGCACATTTAGCATATGTATCCATTAGGTAAATATTCTTCGTCTCACTTTTAATCCCCATTCACATAAATAGGTTACACTTATGTGAACACTGTTCTTTTCATGAATATAAGGCTAGGGTCACACTTCAGGTTTTTATTTGCTCAAAACTGGATCAGGAAACGCTCCTCATAGGAGCCTATTATAAAAACCGGATTGCTTCACAAGCAATCCGGTTACCGCCCACGGCTCTGCAGCCTGCGTGAAAAATCATGCAGGCTGCAGTTTTCGGAGCGGTTCTCTGACCCGCAATGCAGTAACCGGATTGCTCAGGATGTGTAATCCAGAGCAATGCGATTATCGCATATACTTTGCTTATGCCGGCTGCCGCTGGAATAAGCAAAGTGTTCTCAATGTTTTAAAACGTGTAATTTTATTATTAAATGTGTCTGTACTGTCTCTAGGGGGTGCCCACCCCCACAGAGACCTACCACCCACTCAGGTGGGCATATAATGATGTTATATCTTATGTATAGTAGCTGGCTCCTGTCAGCTGCTGTACATTTTTATCAATAAAGGTGCTGTGCTCCTCTGAGAGCAGCGCGCATACTATAGCTATTGTAGGTATAGTATGTGCGCTGTCCGAGGTCCTGAAGGCTTATACAGTAAGATCTATGGGCAGCGCTGCATGCCTCCCTTTGATGTGGGTTCACGCCTGAAAAAAACATTGTGGAATTGCACTTTTTTCGAAGTTCATTGCATGGGGAATTATAATAATTTCCCTGCTTTCCAGTAGCCTATTGGTAAAATGAATTGTGTCATTCAAAAGTGCAACTCGTTCTGCAAAAAACAAGCCTACATATCACTATATTAATGGAAAAATAAAAAGTAAAGGCTCTTGGAAGAAAGGGAGAAAAAAGTGAAAAATGTAAAATCAACAAGTGGTGAAGGAGGTAAAGGGTGCCCGACAGGTGAATCATGCTGCACATGGTCAGCATGGACCAAAATGTCTGTCATTTCAGCCTGATATGTTTTATTCCAAAATGCAGTGGTGTTTTATCAAATACGAGGTACATCTCAATGAATTAGAATATCACCAAAAAGTTCATTTACTTCAGTGTACTAATAGAAAGTTGAAACAGCATATAATTTTTAATGTAAGTCACTTTACACAAAATAATATCATTTCAAGTAGTTTTATATTTATATTATAATATTAT
Organism: Allobates femoralis; assembly: GCA_033576535.1. Lineage (NCBI taxonomy): Eukaryota > Metazoa > Chordata > Amphibia > Anura > Aromobatidae > Allobates > Allobates femoralis. The sequence continues at coordinate 112,923,880 of JARQOC010000005.1, forward strand.
GATTATAGCTTACAGAAAATGTGTAACCCCAATGGTATTACCAGAAATAATAAATACCCAGCTGTTACCTCAGGGAGCCTCTTCTGACCTACCAGCCTACAAGATAGAGCTGCTCGTTTGCCATAGATTTATGTAGACCCCAAAATTAGAATTGGTGTTCACCCATGCAGTCATTAAAAGTTAAATAACAGATGATATGTGAAAAGCTAATGCAACAATGTAAGGGCTGAGCGTCTATGACACACAATACAACTAGTGAATAAAAGTTAAAAGCATAACTGTAGAGAAAATCCTTAGTACATGAAAAACCAGACAACCACGTGCCACTCATAAGTCCCAAAACCCTGCCTACCAAGGTGTTCAGCACGTTCTGCAGTGTAGAAATTGCTGTGCTCATCTACTGATTATAATGCTGCATCACATTCAGGTTTATTGCTCTAAATGTCAAATAAAAACCTTATTTTCGTTTTTCTGTGACCCTGTCCTAACCTCTAATCAGTCCCCTCTGCTACACGTTCAACCCTCACCCACATTCCAAAAACCCTGCTAACTTATTAACATTACTTAACACTTCAGGCTCCCTTGTTAATTGTGTGCTCTGAATACCATGAATTTATGAAAATCCTTCTGCAAAATAATTTCTATAAGTTTTAATAGCTGACTGGCTCAACAATGAATGGTCAGGGTCTACATATTCTGCCACATTTACGATTATGATGGCTAACATGTCTCCTTTCCTAAGACCTGAAAGACATTTGACGGCTTACTTCGTCCCTGCACAATGCACTTTTCAGTCATCCCCACAGCTCCAAGTCATCTCATTCCTTCAGGTCTACACCTTGGCTCTTTGCATACTCAATCTCAGAGTAGTGTATTATGCACCTCCGGTCACCTACGCCATTCCTCGGCCATTTCTGCGTGAAGCCAACTTTTTCTCAGTACTTTGAATTATTCTGGAGCCAACATTCTAAAACATGCCCACCTCCCATTCCTCCAGTTATCTTAAATCTGTTGGCCTCCAATTCATTCTTGCAAACAAGTGGTATTCACATACTGTTGCAGGCTGTTTCAACCCTTTAAGACTTTCACCGTCTTTCTTCTAGACACAACATTACTCCTTCATGTTCAAAAGTCCCGTCACCCAGGCACACTCCTACCTACACATATTCAGAAATGTCATGCATTACCCCATAACTGCCTCTACCACTACAAGGTATATTCCCCAATCTCACTCCTTTTGTCCTGATTGGCTCATGAACCCTGATAATGATACTGTAGAAGCACTAACTAGGAAACTCATTTGACAGCTTTACACCTCCCCAGTCCTAAGTCTCCATGTATATCACTGATTCTGATGCTGTAATCTGGTTCAAAGAACAGAAAACAGTAGGAACAGTACCAAAGCGTGTTACATGACCACCAATCCTTTTACTTCCACTTTGATTCAGTGATAAAGTCCAGGTACCTTTTCCTCCATCCTCAGTGTGCAGCCTTGACCCATCCCTCACACCTATCCAGTACCTCTCCTGAGCACACTTTCATAACCAAAACTTTTCCTTCTCTGCTGCCTTTCCCTCTACCTATCCTTTCACCCTTTCTTCCATTAATCCATTGTTAAAGAAACGCTTTAGCCGACTGCGCCAATGTTAACTACCAGCATGTCTCATATCCCCTTCATTCTACTCTTTGCAGCAGCTGGTCTATCCCTGCACCCAGTAGTTCCATCACGTTTCTTGCTTGTGCATTACATTTAGGTGCCATCACCACCTCACAGAAACTAGATCTCATCAAACTGACCTGGAAGTTCTGTACAAATTCGGGTTCCCTCTTGCAGTTTCATTGACCTATCCACTTTGACTGTGCCCATCTCTACGCAGCTTCAGCCATCGCTAAGGAACTCAGTCTTTCCTGGTCTCATCCTACTATCTCTACACTAACTTAGTGTTCCAGCTCCCACTAAATCTTCTCCTCCTCCACCAGCTAATTAGGGTTGCCTCTAGTGAGTTTCTCAACCCATATCCCTGCCTGAGTTGATGGTGTTGGGCGTAAGATGTGGGTCTGAGTTTCATGTCCTTGTCTTACCTGAGAGCAATGGCACCACACATGTGGATTAGGTGCAGTACCACTGTGGTGACCAAAACGCAGGGGAGCCACAGATGTCAGTCATTCCTTAATCATTAGTTTCACCCATCACTAGTCATAGTCAAATGAGGACAGTTGTCACCTGCATTTGGTTTTAGGTCTAGCTCTGATGTCTAGTGTCAATAGTAAAGTTGCTGCTTGCAGCGCCAACATTCTTATTTCTAGGTGCCATGGCGTGGTTTGTATGTTTTTTCGTTCACCTTACCAAGTTTACTTTCATTGACAATTTTTGTTTAATACATTTGCTATACTAGAATAATTACTGTCACTGTTTTCAACCACAACTCCCCATTCCCAAAAAGGACAAAATAAGAAATACTAGGTACAAGTCCAGATAACAGTAGCAGCAGCAGATCACTGTTTTGGTATGCATGGAAAATAGAAGCACAGATTAAAAATTAAATATCTATAATTTTTTAAATCATCTTTGTATTTTTAAATATAATTATTTATCCCCTTCCAAAGAAGAATTGAACAAGAATGATAGGTTAGCAGCAGTGTCAACAGACCATACTATTATAACAGATGTACAAAAACTAAGTACATTTGTCTGTGACACGCACACTTTGTAAGGCTTATAGATATTTTTCCTTTCAGCACTACTGTTTCCTTCTGTAAGCTAAATAATCTGTAGCACAATGAGCTCTATGATCAATTACTACTACCAGCTAGCTTCTCTCCCTCTCTTTCTTTCTCTTTATCTCTCGCTTACTCTTTATCTCTTTCTCATTATCAATTACCGTAAATCTTGATATTATTCACTTTTCTTCACAGACAATATCTTAATCTTCTTTACTACTGCTGGTTTACAATATACACTGTCTGTAAAAATTATTCACTATTTTATAGCTTTTTTTTCTCTCTACCTCTATTGCTAAGATGTGACCTTTAACATCCTCTCAATATCCATTTCATTCCCAAATAGCTGCTCCATTCCCTGGTTTTGCTTTTTTACATACTATGAATATTCCACCTCATTGGCTTTGCTAACATTATGATCTGACAGATGCAAGGCATTGTGGGAAATCTTGGCTCCTTGTGAGGCCATGTGAGCACTTTCAATGTGTAAAATGGCATTCCTAAAAATGATACACCATATTGATTTGCATCGAAATTATGGGTACATTTCTGATCGACAAGCATTCTCTTTCAGTATTGTCTGCATAAAAGTCATAATTGTTCAATAATGGTGGGTAGAAATTTGAGGCTATATGTAATCAAGAAGGATTTTTTCTTCTTTTAAACCTTTACTGGCCAGCCACACTGTGGAGTAGTTGGATGCATGTGATAGAGCATTGTCCTGCATGAAAATCATGTTTTTCTTGAACAATACCGAATTCTTCCTGTACCACTGCTTGAAGAAGTTGTCTTCCAGAAACTGGCAGTAGGTGCGGGAGTTGAGCTTCACTTCATCTTCAACCCAAAAAGGTCCCACAAGTTCATCTTTGATGATACCAGCCCATACCAGTACCCCACCTCCACCTTGCTGGCGTCTGAGTTGGAATGGAGCTCTCTGCCTTTACTGATCCAGCCTCTGGCCCATCCATATGGCCCATCAAGAGTCACTCTCATTTCATCAGTCCATAAAACCTTTGAAAACTCAGTCTTAAGATATTTCTTGGCCCAGTCTTGACGTTTTATCTTATGTTTCTTGTTCAAAGGTGGTCGTTTTTCAGCCTTCCTTACCTTGGCCATGTCCCTGAGTATGACACACCTTGTGCTTTTTGGCACTCCAGTACCGTTGCAGCTCTGAAATATGACAAAACTGGTGGCAAATGGCATCTTGGCAGCTTCACGCTTGATTTTCCTCAATTCATGGGCAGTTATTTTGTGCCTTTTTTACCCAACATGCCTCTTGCTACCCTGTTGGCTATTTGCCATGAAACGCTTGATTGTTCGGTGATCACGCTTCAAAAGTTTGGAACTTTCAAGACTGCTGCAAGACATCTCACAATTTTGGACTTTTAAGAGCTCGTTAAATCTCTCTTCTGACCCATTTTGCCTAAAAAAAAGCATTTGCCTAATAATTAAGCACACGTTATATAGGGTGTTGATGTCATTACACCACACCCCTCCTCATTACAGAGATGCACGTCACCTAATTTACTTAATTGGTAGTTGGCTCTCAAGCTTATAAAGCTTGGAGTTGGACAACATGTATAAAAACTGAGGAAGGAGCTCGGATGTGGCTCCGAAACGCGTAGGAGAGAAAGAATAAAGGTTTTATTGAAGCATTGCCTTCCTTGTGATCCTTTTATGTCACAGCAGCGTGGACCGTGGTACACCTCTTCCTAACTACAGAACATGTATAAAAAGTATCATATGATCACAATACTAATTTGCCTAATAATTCTGCACACAGTGTTTTAGGGATGCTATCTCAGTGGTTGATAGCTTTTAATGGCTAACTGAAAAGATGGTAAGAAAAAGCAAAGCAAAACACTATGGCTTCTTCATCAAGCTAATAATGACACAAATTCTGAAGACACATACATATATACATATGGAGGATAGGATGATGCAGTAAACACGACAGGTGACGTAAAGCAAAAAATAGTAGTCAGTCTTGGGAGGGGGAGAGGAGCTGGGGAGGTAGAATCAAAATTCCGAGATAAGAGGCACAGATTGTATTATTGCTCTATAATTAGTGGTCGGTGGAGACCTGAAAATTCCTCAGTAAATGTAAAAAGCCATAAATCCATGCGAGACAGGTCACTGAAGAATTTTCAAGTCTCCACCGACCACTAATCATAGAACAATAATACAATCTGTTCCTCTTATCTAGGAAATTTGATTTTACCTCCCTAGCTCCTCTCCCCCTCCCAAGACTGACTTTGCTTCACGTCAACTGCCGTATTTACTGCATCATCCTACCCTGCATATGTATATATGTGTGTCATTATTAGTCTGATGAAGGGGCCACAGTGTCCCGAAAGCTTGCTATGCTTACCAGCTTTTCAGTTAGCCATTAAAAGGTATCAACCACTGAGGACTCTCAGATTCTAATATCTGTCTATCTACTGGCTAACAAGGTACACACATTTTTTACCTTATGGAGAAAACAGAAATGACAGTGTATGAATAGTCTCAACATTACTACCTGCCACTTTACTACATGACATTCAGTTAAGAATAAATAAGTCATATATAGCTTTTAGAAGATGAAGAATCCCTTCCCAGTGTATCATTTGTGTTCCTTCTTTAGTATTTCTTGTGATTTTCTTTTAAGTTCAAATAGTCACAAAGACGAATTGTTTTCTTTTCATGTGAACTGTTTTCTTCATTGTATTCATTGTATTCATTTTAATGCATTTACACAAAGCGCCGTCAAGTAACAAATGATAATCATAGACCTTCACCATTTTTGGAAAAAGGAAAAAAATGATTTCTTTACATTGCCTTATATTTGTACATGATAATTAAATACCTAAATCTTTAATGTAAAAAAAAAGGTAGCGATGTAGCGGTACAGAATGCCAATTAAGCTCATATGCAAAGCTGAATGTGTCCACTTCCATACATCGCTGTGGTGCCTTGATAAAGAGATCAAGGCGGGCATCAAACAGTTAAATGGCTGCACTCTGCGCTGCCACATCATTATTGTACAGTAAGATATTATTTGGAGACTTGACCTATTTAGAATTGTATAAAGGGTTTTCCTTTCTACCCGGAATCAATGAATCGGCAGAAAATAAAGGAAAGAACAAAGAAAATGTAACCAATTAATAAAGGATTGTGCAGGTTGTAACATGTTAGATGATTTCCATACAAATATGATGTATCTGTTTGATAAAAATGGATCTAGATTGCATATAAGTGAAAATGGCCCCGAGGATGCGGAGAGCTCATATTGGAGACATTGACTGTAGACCGTAAAGGAATGCAATGTACGCAGATCTTTAATGAATGTGAATGGTCCAAGGCAAATAAAGGCAATATAATTGTGTAATCTCAGCTCTGCTGTATTGCAGCAATAAAACAGTGGAAAGAATCATTTGGAAATGTAGCATTACTTAGGCGACTTCCTTTTGTAGCAATGTGTCGTCCTATGTGTTTCTCTTCACTATGTAATGGAATGAAAAACCTGCAAGCCTGGAGTTAATGCTGATTTCAGCAGCTGCTTACACATGAAGTCTCCATAGCAACTGCAGGGTTGCCACGCAACCGTGTTCTTTTAGGGACAGTGAAAATGCCCAAAGGCTTACTAAAAATACATTGAAAAAAAAAAAAAAAAAACCTTTATTTTTTTCCGTACTACTTCTAGTGGTTACAAAGAAACATGCAGCAAAATAAAATCACAGGTCAAGCAAAACACAAACCTATGCCTGACCTCTGAGAATTGCTTGAAAATTCAAGGTTTATTCACAAAGATGACTTTTGATTGATTGCAAAATTGGAAGCTTAAGCTGGGCAGCCATTGGAGGACGCTGGGTGCACTACATGGCTATTGGTATTTGTGTAGGGCTAAGGGTCAGCTGAAAGTCATCAATGCAATATCGATCCGTGGCGCTGAAAAATGCTTATGTTTACACCTTCTCGCTCGTTCCACAAGCGGAGACGACCATAAGCCGAGCCGAGCTGCATAATTGCTTTTCTATACGGACCTGTCACATTGGTATGCAAAACGTCAACTCATTCGCAATACTATAAATAGAGGAAGAAATGATGGTATAGCGTTCATTCACAAGAGCATGGTCCTCTTAGGTTTCAATGAAATAATATGTTGGCATTGCATTTTATTTACTTATGTTATTGCATTGGGATGTGCTAGACCAGATTAATTGGTGCCTTATCAAGACATGGAAATAAGATACATTTATAAAACCTGAACATTAATGTTGCTTGACATTGGACTGTTTTGTATATTAATTTATAGCATTTTCTGGGCTCCTTTACTATTATTAATATCTAAAACTAGATTGGGAAAAGAAGACGTGATAGGGTCTTATCTGTGATAAAGGGTGAATACCAAGGGTTGATTGAGCTCACCTGAGTGGGTTGTGCCAGACACAACCACTGCAAAAATCCTTGGAGATACAGTTGATGCAGCCCTTGTATCAAAGATAGATGATAGCAGGTTGAGGTGGAACAGGTTAATGCTGCGCTGCTGTATAATAAAGATTGAAGTCCTTTTCTTCAAACAATGTGATTTATTCTATGAGTTTCGGAGTAAGTCTCCCCCATCAGGAGCATCACATTGAATGTGATGTCCTGAAGAAGAAGGGCTACTCCGAAATGCATAGAATAAATCACATTGTTTGAAGAAAGGACTTTAATCCTTATTGCACAGCAACGCAGCATTAACCCATTGCACCCAACATGCTATTAATAATATTTATAGACACACAGTAAAAAGAGAAAATAATCAGCAAGGTTTCCTCCAGATGTTCGTGGATTTCGGTACGTTCTAGTACCACGGTGTATGGCCTGGCCGCCATTCTTCTACCCCGAGTGTGACAGCCTCATCACACTCAGATCAGGAGAGCAGTGGCCAGTCCATCCTTTAGAGGTCCGTGGTTGGATCAAAATCCACAGACGTCTGTATGAGCCCTAAGTCGGTTTAAGTCACTTATTTCATTTTGTATGTAATGCGATCAAAGATAATGTGTCATCAAAATCAAAAGTTTATTATAATAAACATATGTTTTAAGGCTTTTACTGATTTTTTTTCAGGTTCCTTTGTTACTATCTACACCCCCTCAACCTTGAAATTACGAGAGCAACAAGAAAAAGTCGTGAAATTTTGGAAATCACAGGACAAATTGACGTGTTAATGATATGCAAATGATGAAAAAATTGAAATAAAATTTCAAAACATCTTGATTTTTTCAGTATGAGTGAAATACACATGCTTACATGCTTCACTATGCTATTACTGATGTTAATAATGGTTGTCTAAGGATGTTTCTGCCATGCTGAATCCACTTTGGCACTCAATAACTATTCAGATCCACTTTTACAGTGTACAGGGCGATAACCTCTGCTCACATTCAACCAATTGCAGCAAGGTTGATTGGACGGCGCCTCACAGTACAGATGGACAATGACCCAAAACCTAATGAAACAGCAGACCTGGGGATTATTTTAAGGCAAAGAAGTGGAATAATCTGCAATGGCTGAGTCAATCACCAGATCTCAACCCCATCAAACTGCTTTTCATATGATGAAGACCTAAGGCTGAAACACCAAGAAACAAGCAATAACTGAAGTCTGCTGGGATAAAAGACTGGTAAAGCATCACAAAGGTGAAAATCCAGCGTTTGCTGATGTCCATGGTGATGTGCCATACTTCAGGCAGTCATTTCCTGAAAATTATTTTCTACAAAATATTAAATATTAACATTTTATTAATGGTAAATTAATTTGTCCGATTACTTTTGATCCCCTGGAATGAGGAGGCTTTGTAGAAAAATATGTAGTTGCAATTCGTAAACGCTTCATAGGATATTTTTGTTCAACCCCTATAATCAACACTGAATGTCTAAACTTCAATTTCATTTCACTTGCTTCATTTTAAATAAAAAAATATTGGCATATTCCTGAGCCCAAATCACAAAGCTCTGGTCACTGTCCAAATACTTCTGGACCTAGCTGTATATTGTCAACAAGAAGTGGATAGACCAGCTCACTAACAAGCAGGATCGGCATGAACGAACCGATGCTCTGATGACTTCAATGGAACTAAGAGAAGAAAATAGTAAGTCCAACAAGAAAATATAAAATCTGTAGTTTTTATTTCATCTTTAAAACTTGATCAATGAATATGATACAAAAGGGAGGTTTCATGTGCCGACAATAAGTAGCCGGACAGGGCAATGAATTTCGAATGCAGTCTGCATTTTTTCTTATGCCTCAAAGCTTGATGTCTCTTAATTGGTCAAGTTTTAAGGATAAAATAAAAACTACAAATTTATATTTACTCGGAAGCTGGACTTACTATTCTCCTGCAACTATATTACCGTATATACTCGTGTATAAGCCGAGTTTTTCAGCCCAAAAATTGGGCTGAAAAGTCACCCCCTCGGCTTATACACGGGTCAATACGGTAATCCTAGGTGTCCGGGTGCTGGGAGGCTGGAGGAGGCGGGGGGAGGCTCCTGACAGAGCGGCCCGTCACATGGGGCCGCTCATTAGATATGCACGGCTCCCCCGCCCATCACAGCGGCAGGGGGAGCCGTGCATACGGCCCCCAGATGTTTACAGGCCCCCATATACAGCAGGCCCCCATATACAGCAGGCCCCCAATGGCACTCGCCCCCCCACACTGTGCAGAGCCCCCCCATCCGATGCATTATGTTACCATCCAGCCGCGTCTTCATCACCGTCCTCCCGTCCATCCTCTCGCGCTGTGTTCGGCTCTCATGTGACCCGGCGCGATGACGTCATCCGACTGCGACCGCCGGGTCACATGAGACAGGGAACACAGCGCGCGAGGATGGACGGGAGGACCGGCGGTGATGAAGACGCGGCTGGATGGTAAGATAATGCATCGGGAGGGGGGGCTCTGCACAATGTGGGGAGGTAAGTGCCACTGGGGGCCTGCCTGTGTATACCTCTGGGGGCTGCTGCCTGTATATACCTCACTGCTGGGGGCTGCTGCCTGTATATACCTCACTGCTGGGGGCTGCTGCCTGTATATACCTCACTGCTGGGGGCTGCTGCCTGTATATACCTCACTGCTGGGGGCTGCTGCCTGTATATACCTCACTGCTGGGGGCTGTTGCCTGTATATACCTCACTGCTGGGGCTGCTGCCTGTTTATACCACACTGCTGGGGGCTGCTGCCTGTATATACCACACTGCTGGGGGCTGCTGCCTGTATATACCACACTGCTGGGGGCTGCTGCCTGTATGTACCTCACTGCTGGGGGCTGCTGCCTGTATATACCTCACTGCTGGGGGCTGCTGCCTGTATATACCACACTGCTGGGGCTGCTGCCTGTATATACCACACTGCTGGGGCTGCTGCCTGTATATACCACACTGCTGGGGGCTGCTGCCTGTATATACCACACTGCTGGGGGCTGCTGCCTGTATATACCACACTGCTGGGGGCTGCTGCCTGTATATACCACACTGCTGGGGGCTGCTGCCTGTATATACCTCACTGCTGGGGGCTGCTGCCTGTATATACCTCACTGCTGGGGGCTGCTGCCTGTATATACCACACTGCTGTGGGCTGCTGCCTGTATATACCACACTGCTGGGGGCTGCTGCCTGTATATACCACACTGCTGGGGGCTGCTGCCTGTATATACCTCACTGCTGGGGCTGCTGCCTGTATATACCTCACTGCTGGGGGCTGCTGCCTGTATATACCACACTGCTGGGGGCTGCTGCCTGTATATACCTCACTGCTGGGGGCTGCTGCCTGTATATACCTCACTGCTGGGGGCTGCTGCCTGTATATACCTCACTGCTGGGGGCTGCTGCCTGTATATACCTCACTGCTGGGGGCTGCTGCCTGTATATACCTCACTGCTGGGGGCTGCTGCCTGTATATACCTCACTGCTGGGGGCTGCTGCCTGTATATACCTCACTGCTGGGGGGCTGCTGCCTTGTATATACCACACTGCTGGGGGCTGCTGCCTGTATATACCACACTGCTGGGGGCTGCTGCCTGTATATACCACACTGCTGGGGGCTGCTGCCTGTATATACCTCACTGCTGGGGGCTGCTGCCTGTATATACCACACTGCTGGGGGCTGCTGCCTGTATATACCACACTGCTGGGGGCTGCTGCCTGTATATACCACACTGCTGGGGGCTGCTGCCTGTATATACCACACTGCTGGGGGCTGCTGCCTGTATATACGACACTGCTGGGGGCTGCTGCCTGTATATACCACACTGCTGGGGGCTGCTGCCTGTATATACCACACTGCTGGGGGCTGCTGCCTGTATATACCACACTGCTGGGGGCTGCTGCCTGTATATACCACACTGCTGGGGGCTGCTGCCTGTATATACCTCACTGCTGGGGGCTGCTGCCTGTATATACCACACTGCTGGGGGCTGCTGCCTGTATATACCACACTACTGGGGGCTGTATACCTGTGCTGGAGTCCACCCTCGGCTTATACACGAGTCAATAGGTTTTCCCAGATTTTGGGGGCAAAAGTAGGGGGGTCGGCTTATACACGGGTCGGCTTATACACGAGTATATACGGTATGTAGCCCAAAAAGAATAACGTGAGCCAGCTCACTGGGTTTGGATGGACTTAATCCAAACCAGCGACCATGCTTCACAGAAGCATTACAATAATCCAAAATACATCATGGATAGAGTATGCAATCTTCGTTACTGGACATCGAGTAAAAACATTTTATGATCAAGTATCATTATAAACGAGATATGGAGCCTATGTGCGTTGCATGGTTAACCCGCTCTTAATTATGGTATGCAATGAAATAGCCCCTGGACATTAGTTTTGACCTTATTTAGGTAGCTGGTCATTAATTCTTTATATGATACTATACTACAAATGGGTTATTTCTTGCCACATAATGAAGTGATTTAATTATATTATATACAAATGATCATATAAGGATTGTGTTTTACGGATTTGCCTTTTTTTCCTATTTTAAATTTGTAAGGCTGGGGTCACACATAGAAGTCCTTTTTTGGAAGTGATTTTCATCACCAATCCGTTTTTTATAGGGTGCTTTTTGAGCCTCCTGCACCCCTGAACGTTTTTGGACTTAGTCATTTTTTTATTAAAAACGCATATGCGTTAACGCATGCGTTAACGCAGGTGCCTATATGTGCCATGCGTTAACGCATGCGTTTCCCATAGGGCCCCATGTTAAAAAACGCATGCTTTTTTTAACTGATGCCAAAAACGTTGCTAGCAACGTTTTTGGCTCAAAAACGGACAGAGCAATGTTTTGAGGTCCAGAAACAAACGGACAGGGTGTTTATTACATCCAATCTGTTTTTCTATCAGTTTTTGGACTTAGAAAAAAAAAATGACAAAAATGAAGCCAAAAACGGACCAAGGGCTTATGTGTGACCCCAGCCTAAGTTGTATCTAATTGAAAATTAACCACATATCATTTTATCTGGATTTGGGCCCTTGGTAACTGCTTAAGAAAGGATCATTGTAGAGCTGAAATACTGTGCCCTATGTTGAAATGAACCTGCTTTTGGATTTATGTGTGTAGGCCCTGGTGTTGTCATATTATTTGTTTGAAGGATCATTCCTCAATGCATTGATCCATTCTTGTAACAATGTGCACTGAGCATTATTTCAGTTTTTTGGGTTGGAGAGTGTGGCATTCATTTGTTGGACTAAGTAAGATCAGCAGCATATGGAAGTGTATTAAGATCCACAAACGTCTATGATTATTCTGTTTTAGATCTGTAAAAAAAGAGGTTATACAGTGTTGTAATATGAGGTACATGAGTCACCACACACATTAATTTTAATGGAATCTGTCAGGTCAAAAATCCATATGTAACTGATGTAATTTTCTAATTCCTCCCTCTATTCATGTATTTCTATTATTTATACTTCCCTGCTATCCTGTGTAAACTGTAAATAAAAAGATTAATTCCATCTGTCAATCACAGTGAGTGATCACTTGCTTCTCTACTGCACACTGCCCAAGGAATGAATATTCATGTCACATATTCACATTACTGCAATGCACAGAATATCAATAAAAATCACTAACATTGCGGGAAGGGGGGCTTTATCCTTCTGTCTCTGCTCTGCTTGTATGCAGAAAAGCAAGAGTTCAAATTAAGGCTACGTTCACACTATGCGCTATTTTACTCTCGCTTTTCAAAAAAGCACAAGTACGTCTGCAGGTAAAGTGAATGTAAATTCACTTTTGCCGTGCAGACATTTCGTAAATATACGCAGCGCTTTTATGGGAGAAAGCGCAGGCGTAAAATGAATGACCATGTCAATTCCTTACGCACCTGCGCCCGCGGTTTCTCCCATAGGAGCCCATTATTCCCGCTGGAATTAAGCATCACCGTTCAGACAATGCGTAATTCCAATATTCCGTAATGCCGCTGCTGCAGGATATGATGTCACACAGGATCGGAAGGATCCTCCCCTCTGTGACATCTGTGACAGCCCTTTTGGGTTTCACAGTGTATTAATACACACAGGAAAACCCAAATTAAACTAATCCAAATGGGTTTAAAATAATAAAAATTGAATACTCACCTCTCCGCCGGGTGTTCAGGGAGCCGACACAACCACAGGCACCAACCTTCCAGGGCCTTGGAAGATCTTTGATTGGCCGCTTGTGGTCATTTCATATGTGACATGCATATGACGTGCATATCACATGACCGCGAGCAACTGATCTTGATATGTCCTATGGTTGTCTCGGCTCTCGGGACACCTGGTGGAGAGCTAACTGTTCAATTTTTATTATTTTTAACACATTTGGATTACTTTAATTTGGGTTTCGCAGTGAATATTAACACACTACAAAACCCAAAAGGGGCTGTCACATGTCACACAGGGGAGGATTCTTCCTATCCTGTGTGACATCACTTCTCCCCTGCGCTTTTGGGGGATAAGTGAGCCCGTAAAAAAATGCAGTGTGTGAATGCACCGCATTTTTTTACGTCGCTTTTTTGCGTGGGTGCAAAACGCTGCAAAAAGCACCCGAGCAAAAAAGCGCAAAAAATGTGCATAATGTGAATGTAGCCTAAAGCTCTCATCACACACAATGACGCACCAGCGATCCCGACAACGATAACGATCCTGTTGGGATCGTTGGTGCGTTGTTACCTGGTCGCTGGGGAGCTGTCAAACAGGCAGATCTTCCCAGGGAGCCACCTCCACATCGCTGGTAACTTTGATAAACAGCGGGTGTATCTAGGCAGCGAGCGCTGCCTAGATACCCGGTGTTTATCATAGTTATCAGCGTACTCCCTGCTTACAAGCTGCTCTAAGCAGGGAGGACGCTGGTAACTATGATAAACACCAGGTGCACACGTGCTGTCTAGATACCAAGTGTTTACCATGGTTACAAGCCTGTGAGATCGCTGATCGTTGGTCTCTCGCTGTCACACGCAGCGATGCGTGCTGACCAGTGGGAGGCCAACGACCTAAAAATGAGCACTTTGTAACGATCAGCGATCTCACAGCAGGGGCATGATCGTTGCTAAGTGTCAGAGTTAGTGAGATCGCTGTTACGTCACAAAACCTGTGAAGTTACAATGATCTCGCTAACAATCTCGTTATGTGTGACGGGGGCTTAACACACAGAATCTTCCATAGACAGCACGGCTCCTGCTAAGAGAAACAAATGGAGGAGATTGCCTTTCCTAGATAAGCTATCAGATATGTGCCTGCCATCTCTCTCTCCCTCTCTCTCCTCCTAAGAAGCACCGGGCAGGACAGCAAAATAAAAATGTAACTGGAAGAGGCAGAGCACAGGGGGGAGGGAGTGAATAATGAATGAACACTTACATACCTGGACTTTTCACTAGTCTGGTCCCTTACTGTTACTGAGGAAGCTACCTGCTGGGTGTGAAGGTGCTCATTGCAAGAGAACTACAAAAGGTACAGTAATGATTTTCTAAAAGGTCTGCCTGAGCACTATTCAAGGGTACTATTAGTATCATACTGAAAAATAACCAGAGTCCCTTTAAGTAACATACAACTAGCACACCTTCATTATTCAAATACAGTGTACAAACAGTAGGAGAAAAGAAATGCTAACAAAAAGAAGACTCAATGTTTGTTATCATCACAATCATCTATCTTTGTAAATGTATTATTCCAGAAGTGACCTGCGTAGATCATATTGTCTACTAAACCAGTATAAAGATATAATCACACAAATTAACAATGCAAGGCCATGAAGATAAATATGCAGAAGTCTACATTTCCTGTGGATTGAGGGAAAGGATTAAATTGATTTTAATAAAGCTGGTATTTCTTGAAAGAGATGAATAAGAATCAATTCTCCTTCATATACTGTATAAAATAACACAACAGAGAACAAGACAGCGCTCATTTACATACATCTTAAAGATGCCGGGTGCCTTTATTTGTCTGTTGAAAACATTAGGGGATAGATTCTGTATATTTGATTATTTTTGATGTAGGATTTTATTTAATTTGGAGAATGACCCTTGCATTGACTATGCACATACAAGATTTGTCTCGGTGGTTTGCCTCTACATGTATTTTCATGCTGTTTAGCCCTTGGGTACGTTATCTTTTATGTATAGTATGAGCTTTGTTCAGGAGGCTGTAGAATGAAGTGTAGTAGTGTGTCAGTGATGCAGAACAATGGCATTTGTATACAGCCTCAAACTGTTTCCAGAATGCACCATGTGAAAGAGCTGCTTTTAGACGTTATATAATGTGCTTTAGTAATTCCATTTCTGCTCTCAGTCTTAATGAGGTGTAATAAAGTGGTCACTGGTCAGGAATAACTGCACCATCGACATGTCGAGAACAGGTACAGAAAAAATGAAAAAGTATTTCAGTAGAGAAAGTAACCGTCAAGATTGTTCACAATCTATACTAAAGCACGACATAAGCAATGGTTATGATTTCATTTTTTGCAAATTAAAATAATCCATTATTCCCTTAAGAACACAATCTATGTTAAGTCACAAGATATTGATTTTCCTGTTGATGTATTCACGTCAGTTTGATTTTTGGATCCTGTCTTTAATTGCCCTATTTTAGATACTGCCCAGAAAAAATATTCATACCCCGTGAATAGTGATGGGCGAGTCCTAAATTACTCAGAATCGCTTGACTCTACCGAGTCTGAGCCCGGGACTCGCTACTCGTTGCGAGTCTAGCGAGTCCAATGTTAATGAATGGGGAAGCGAGTAATAGCGAGTAGTGTGCGATTTACAAATCGCAGATGTGACTCGGAAGCTTCAGCCTGAAGCAATCCTAGTTTTGTCAGAGACTCTGACAAAACTAGGATTGGCATTGACTTGCATTGGACTCGTTTACTGTGCAAGTAATCGCTGGGAAACTCGCACAGTAAAGAATCCGGCTGTCTGCTTTGTGCCGGCTGCCGCAGCTCCAGGGTTCTAGAGCCCGCCTGCTCTTCCTGTGTGTAGCAGAGCTGAGATTGTTCTCAGTCTGCTCATCCCTGTGCATAGACATCTATATCTATGCACAGGGATGTAGCAGAGAGGACATCGCGTTTTGGACTACGTCGGACGGAAGAGGATTTTTTTAATTAAAGATGGAGTCCCTAATGGCTTTTTTTTTATTTCTAATAAAAAATTTTCTCTGTGTTGTGTTTTTTTTAAAACAATTTAATAGAAATTCATGGCGGTCATGTCTAATATTGGCGTGACCGCCATAAATTTCGGGCTTAGGGCCAGCTGATAATACAAAGCTGGCCCTAACCTCTTTATTACCCAGCGTGCCACCGCCACCAGGGCCACTGGAAGAGCGGGGTTCAGCGCCAGAGGATGGCGCTTCAATGAACGCGCCATCTTCTGTGGCGGCTGCGGGCTGCAATTTGCAGCGGGGGGTGCCCAGAAAGCTTGGGCCTCCCTGCGCTGCGGATTCCAGCCCCCAGCTGCTTAGCTGTACCTGGCTAGACATAGAAATTGCGCGGAGCCCCACGCATTTTTTTTTTATTATTTCATGAAATTCATGAAATAATAATAAAAAAAGGGCTCCCCTATATTCTTGTGTCTGGCCAGGTACAAATAGGCACTTGGGGGTCGGGGGCAGCCCGTCGCTGCCTGCTGGATCTGGCTGGTTCCAGAAATACAGCGAAGCCCATGTAGTTTTTTTTCTGAAAAATCAATAAAACAATCCTAAAAAAGGGACTGCATCTTTATTAACCCCTCGCCCATGGTCCAGGGGTTAATAAAGATGCAGTCCCTTTTATTTACATTGTTTTATGGATTTGTCAAAAAAAATTTTCACGTGGGCTTCGCCGTATTTCTGGAACCAGCCGGATCCAGCAGGCAGCGACGGGCTGCCCCCAACCCCCAGGTGCCTATTTGTACCTGGCCGGACACAAGAATATAGGGGAGCCCTTTTTTTTTCATTATTTCATGAATCTCATGAAATAATAAAAAAAAAGTGCGTGGGGCTCCGCGCAATTTCTATGTCTAGCCAGGTACAGCTAAGCAGCTGGGGGCTGGAATCCGCAGCGCAGGGAGGCCCAAGCTTTCTGGGCACCCCCCGCTGCAAATTGCAGCCCCCAGCCGCACCAGAAGATGGCGCGTTCATTGAAGCGCCATCCTCTGGCGCTGAACCCCGCTCTTCCAGCGGCCCTGGTGGCAGTGGCACGCTGGGTAATGAAGGGGTTAATACCAGCTTTGTTATACAAGCTGGTATTAAGCCCGAGATTCTTAATGTCAGGCCACGTTTGACCCGGCCACTAAGAATCTCCAATAAAGGGTTAAAAAAAACACAACACAGAGAAAATTTTTATTAGAAATAAAAAAAAAAAGCCATTAGGGACTCCATCTTTAATTAAAAAAATCCTCTTCCGTCCGACGTAGTCCAAAACGCGATGTCCTCTCTGCTACATCCCTGTGCATAGATATAGATGTCTATGCACAGGGAATGAGCAGACTGAGAACAATCTCAGCTCTGCTACATCATCTCTGTGAGCAGGCGGGCTCTAGGACCCTGGAGCTGCGGCAGCCTACACAGAGCACAGAGCAGACAGCCGGACTCAGCTCGCAAAGTAACAGCAGTTACTTTGCGAGTTTCCCAGCGATTACTTGCACAGTAATGAGACCAATGCAAGTCAAAGGCAATCCTAGTTTTGTCAGAGTCTCTGACAAAACTAGGATTGCCATTGATTTGCATTGGACTCGTTGCTGTGCGAGTAATCGCTGGGAAACTCGCAGATTTTGAGAAGTCACACAAGGCATTCCTGTGGATTCTCTCCAACACCTCTACTCTAATTAAGTCCTGCGAGTCCCTTACTACTCGCCGAGTAACGAGTCCTAGCGTATAGACTCGCCCATCCCTACCCGTGAACTTTTCCACATTTTTTCACAATACACCCACAAACTTAAATGTTTTTGTTAGTATTTATTGTGATATACCAACACACCCCGATGGGCGTGATAATTACTTTACGACAGCTCATCACAGATAAGCGGGCGGAAAGTAACCTTGTGCATGCGCAATGCGAATCGCGAGGGGTGTACGACGTCATGAGAGCCGGATATGACGCGAATCACGTCATAACGACTATTCCGCGCCCATGGAGGGGGAAATGATGATTAATAAAGATTATCACGCCCATCGGGGCGTGATTAATTAGAGTAGAGGTGTTGGAGAGAAGCCACAGGAATGCCTTGTATGACTTTTCAAAATCTCAGAAGCCCTAGATCTGGAGGTAATAAAAGCACTTTTCTAAACTTCACAAATACACTAATTAATAGGTATTAATAGGCTGGAGGGTCATTTTTAGGGTCAGGTTCCCTTTAAAAATATCAGTTTGAAAATTGTGATTTTTATTTAGCCCCTCCTGAGTCAATACTTTGTAGGATCACCTATTGCTGCAATTACTGCTGCAAGTCTTTTAGGGGATGTCTCTACCAGCCTTATACATCTAGAAGCTGACATTTTTGCCCATTCTTCTTTGCAGACTCGCTCTGGCTCAGTGAGATTGGAATTAGGCATAGGCATCTGTGATCAGCAATTTTAAAGTGTTGCCACAGATTCTCAATGGGATTTAGGTCTGGACTTTTACTGGGGTATTTACACACATGACTTTGCTGTAATCTAAACCATTCATTGTCGCTCTGGCAATATGTTTATGGTTGTTGTCCTGCTGGAGGTTGAACCTACGACACAGTCTCAAGTCTTTTGCAGATTCTAAGGCAATATGCACATGTTGTGAATTTGTGAGATTTTTACCTTAGTATTTGTAGCCAAAACCAGGAGTGGGTGAAAAATACAGACGTGGTGACATGTTTCTATTATACTTTTTCTCCTATTGTTCCACTCCTGGTTTTGGCTTATAAATACCAAGGTAAAAAAATCTCACTAAATACTCACACTGTGCATGTGGCCTAATGAATTTTCTTCCAGGATTGCCCTGTATTCATCTCCATGCATCTTCCTCTCATCCCTGACCTTCTTCACTGTCCCTGGTGAAGAAAAGTCTCCCCACAGCATGATGCTGCCACCACGATGTAGGGATGGTGTTTTAAGTGTGATGTGCAGTGTTAGTTTTCCACCACACATATCGTTGTGCATTTAGCCCCAAAGGGTCCTCTTTGGTCTCATCTGACCAGATCACTGTATTCCACATTCTCGCTGTGTACCCTACATTTCTTGTTGCAAACTTCAAAAGGGATGTCTTATGACTTGCTTTCAAAAATGGCTTTCTTCTTACACTAAACCATAAAAGCAAGATATGTGGTATATACAACTAAGGTGGCCGTCACACACTACGATTTTGTGTGGGAACTCAATAACGATGTCAGTAGTGTGCGCTTGTGGCCAACATGTTAGTGAGGTGTCACATGTATAGATATCGTACAGGACGCAGCACTGATGTTACATGCAGGTATCGTGCGCACAATCAGCGATTGATGCTTGTCAATGATGTGAATAGGAAAATCGGTCAGGAGATCGGTTATGGCGGTGTCACACAGAACGATGCAGCAGATTGGATGATCGACATCGTCTGATATGGGGTCCGGTTCCAATATCTGTATATAACGATCTGACCACTTATCGGTAGTCAGATCATGCTGTCACACGCAGGGGCGTAACTACCGGCATAGCAGACGTAGCGGTCGCTTTGGGGCCCGGCGCTTGAGGGGGGCCCGGACCCAGCGCCGCTACGCTGCTATCCGGTCAGCTACAGGCCCCCAGTGTGTATACACAGGCCCCCCACTCCTCCCTTCCTGCTGCACACGTCACCTGTAAAGGAATACATCATACTTACTTATCCCTGCCGGCTGTCGCTGTCGTCGCTCTGCACCGCGCTCCGTCTTCATCCAGCTTCTTCCTGGTTGTGACGTCATTGCCTGCACCCGCCGGTCACAACCAGGAAGAAGCTGGATGAAGACAGAGCGCGGTGCAGAGCGGCGACAGCGGCAGCCGGCAGGGATAAGTAGGTATGATGTATTCCTTTACAGGTGACGTGTGCAGCAGGAAGGGAGGAGTGGGGGGCCTGTATATAGCCACTGGGGCCCTGTATATAGCCACTGGGGCCCTGTATATAGCCACTGGGGCCTGTACATAGCCACTGGGGCCCTGTATATAGCCACTGGAGGCCTGTATATAGCCACTGGGGGCCTGTATATAGCCACTGGAGGCCTGTATATAGCCACTGGGGGCCTGTATATAGCCACTGGGGGCCTGTATATAGCCACTGGGGGCCTGTATATAGCCACTGGAGGCCTGTATATAGCCACTGGGGGCCTATATATAGCCACTGGGGGCCTGTATATAGCCACTGGGGCCTGTACATAGCCACTGGGGGCCTGTACATAGCCACTGGGGCCCTGTATATAGCCACTGGGGGCCTGCATATAGCCACTGGGGGCCTGTATATAGCCACTGGGGCCCTGTATATAGCTACTGGGGGCCTGTATAGTCACTGGGGGCCTGTATATACCCACTGGGGGCCTGTATATAGCCACTGGAAGCCTGTATATAGCCACTGGGGGCCTGTATATAGCCACTGGGGGCCTGTATATACCCACTGGGGGCCTGTATATAGCAACTGGAGGCCTGTATATAGCCACTGGGGGCTTGTATATACCCACTGGGGGCCTGTATATAGCCACTGGAGGCCTGTATATAGCCACTGGGGGCCTGTATATAGCCACTGGGGGCCTGTATATAGCCACTGGGGGCCTGTATATAGCCACTGGGGGCCTGTATATAGCCACTGGGGGCCTGTATATAGCCACTGGGGGCCTGTATATAGCCACTGGGGGCCTGTATATAGCCACTGGGGGCCTGTATATAGCCACTGGGGGCCTGTATATAGCCACTGGGGGCCTGTATATACCCACTGGGGCCCTGACTGTATATACCCACTGGGGCCTGTATATACCCACTGGGGCCCTGACTGTATATACCCACTGGGGCCTGTATATCGCCACTGGGGGCCTGTATATACCCACTGGGGGCCTGTATATACCCACTGGGGCCCTGACTGTATATACCCACTGGGGCCCTGACTGTATATACCCACTGGGGCCTGTATATACCCACTGGGGCCTGTATATACCCATTGGGGCCCTGTATATACCCACTGGGGCCCTGTATATACCCACTGGGGCCCTGTATATACCCACTGGGGAGGCTGCTGTATACCACTGGGGCTGCTGTATATACTGCTGGGGCCTGTATATACCACTGGGGAGGCTGCTGTATATACCACTGGGGCTGCTGTTTATACCACTGGGGAGGCTGCTGTATACCACTGGGGCTACTGTATATACTGCTGGGGCCTGTATATACCACTGGGGAGGCTGCTGTATACCACTGGGGCTGCTGTATATACTGCTGGGGCCTGTATATACCACTGGGGAGGCTGCTGTATACCACTTGGGAGGCTGCTGTATACCACTGGGGAGGCTGCTGTATACCACTGGGGAGGCTGCTGTATGCCACTGGGGCTACTGTATATATACTGCTGGGGCCTGTATATACCACTGTGAAGGCTGCTGTATACTACCACTGGGGAGGCCTGTATACCACACTGCTGGGGGCTGTATACCTGTGCTGGGGTCCACCCTCGGCTTATACACGAGTCAATAGGTTTTCTCAGGTTTTGGGGGCAAAAGTAGGGGGGTCGGCTTATACACGAGTATATACGGTAAACTGGGTGGCGTCAGACTGTTAACACCGATTCGGTAAGGGGGTGTGTCTTGAAGGGGGCGTGTCATTGGGGGCATGTCTTGAAGGGGGCCCCGTTCAAAAGTTTGCTATGGGGCCCTGCCAGTTCTAGTTACGCCCCTGGTCACACGCAATGATGTCGTAGGAGCGATGCCAAATCAGTCACTTTCCAGCGATATGTTTACATATATCACAGCGTGTGACACCCGCCTAATAGTTATCCTGCGGACAGATTCTCCCACCTGAGCTGGGTATTTCTGCAGCTCCTCCAGAGTGAACATGGGGCTCTTTTCTGCTTCTATAGTTACTGCTCTCCTTGATTGGGATGTCAGTTAAAGTGGACAGACATATCTTGGTAGGTTTTGTAGTAGTGTCATACTTCTGTCATTTTTGGATGATGGATTCGACAGTGTTCTGTGAGAGGTTCAGCAGAGATTGTGCTTTTTTGTAGCCTAGCTGCTTTATTTCTCTCTTCAACTGTATCCCTGACCTGTCTGGTGTGTTCCTTAATTTGCTTTATGCTGTTAAACATTTAAAGTTCTTAAACAAACCACTGATACAAAATCATAGAACAGATTACAGAACAGCTGTGTTTATACTGAGAATAAATTACACTCTTTTGGACTCAGTTTACTATTTAAGTGCCGTCTGGAAGCAATTGGTCATTCAGGATCGTATATAGGGGTATAGGGTATCAGACTACAAAGGGGCTGAATTCAAATGCATTTAACAATTTTCAGATTTCAATTTATAAAATATTTAGATAACCATGTATCATCCTTTATACTTCACAATGGCTTGCCACTTTGTAATCATATAACAATAAAATGACAAAAAATATATTTAAATTTGTGGATGTAATGTGACAAAATGTGGAAAAGTTGATAAGCTATGAATACTTTTTGAAAGTATTGTATATATCATGTCTTTAAAAATGCATCAGTATTTTTGAGGGTGAGAAAGAGCAATTTTGTAATCAGTTTTTTGGTTTAATTTTGCTTACTTTGTAAATTATATATTACGTTAACTTCACTCTATATGTCATTACGGTTGTGGCAATGTTAAGTTTATACGTTAAACTTTTCCTACTTATTTTAGATAGTAGTCTATATTTTGGCCAAAATACGCAATCTCGCCACCCAATGTGAAGGGTCCCCACTTTCCTATGAGTCCCTACAGTAGAGTAAAATAAAAAACAAAGCCAAAGAAATAAAGGAACTTTAAAAATTCAATTATAAATATAACAAGAAGGAAATGGTATTTAACAGCCAAGGACACAGAATCCAATGCACAAAAATAATGCTGCCGACCACATTAATGAAGGAGGTAACACGGGTGCAAGATATTGATGAAACAACTTCTCTCTACCTACCAGGGGCGATTGCCCAGTATTAGAATTGCAGAAGATAAAGCTTGCCAAAGAGCAAAGGTCACACACATGTGAAGCACAATTTTACACACTAATTTTAATTTCTCCATTGATATTGCTGTATCAGGTCATGTTCTTTTCCAGGATGATAGTATCTTGGAGGTATCAATGGATAATAGAAGTGGAGTTTAATTCTTTTGTAAAAACATTCAGGTGCCACAGTCAGTCAGTATTAAGACCTGTATCTAAGGCCTCATTCACACATAAGTATTTTTGATCAGTAAAAGCAGAAGTGTCTCAAAAACACAGAACAGGTGTCAATCTTAGGCTGGAATTATACTTTTTACTGAGAGCCTTTATGCTTATGAAAAAGATCAACTGCGACGGCATTTGAAAAAGGAAAATGTGAAACATGTCTCTGAATTCGCATAAATTTACAATGTGAAACCATATTGTGAATAACATTATTTATGCCACATGCTCGCTGTATGCTTTTATGTAGCAGTTTCTGTGCCCGTGTATCTTTATGTCTTGTTTGCCTACTGCACTGCAATGGTGCGTGTTTGTACATGCCTTCCTCGACCACTTGTCTTGGCATCCCTTGGGCCTCTATGCCATAATAACGCTTTTGGGGCTTTGTCCAGATTGTCTGGAATGCCATGGCTGCGGCTCAAGTTGACCTGTTCATCCATGTGGGCACCAAAATTTCCGTGTTCACCTGTATTCTATTAGAGCAATGGGGATCCTAGCATATATAACCTCTGCAGTTTAGCAAGAGGTAGGCCAGGGTCACATTTGCGGTTGGACCCTGGCCTGCCGGATTCCGGTTTCAACTTAGCAATTTTTCCATCACCGCATAGCGTTTCCGCTATGCGGTGCTGGAAACCGCAGTCCCTAGTTACCCGGTGTTTACCTGCACGACCTGTCACACAGGCAGCGGCTCGGAGGGCGTTTTACAGCGCCGCACAGGAAACCGTTGCAGACACGATTTCCTGTGCGGCGCTGTAAAACGCCCTCCGAGCCGCTGCCTGTGTGACAGGTCGTGCAGGTAAACACCGGGTAACTAGGGACTGCGGTTTCCAGCACCGCATAGCGGAAACGCTATGCGGTGATGGAAAAATTGCTAAGTTGAAACCGGAATCCGGCAGGCCAGGGTCCAACCGCAAATGTGACCCTGGCCGTACACACCACTTTCTGTCCCTGAAGAAGTATGATGTACCATCTCTTTACTATGTGAAATGTGCTTTGTGCTGTTTTTCCTCTGTGTTGTTATCTTTGGGACTTATGCACCTATTCATCATTTTATTTTGTTCTCATCTCAGGCCTTGGTATGTATTGATTAGCCGCATGTCACTTGATGCATACTTTATATTTATAGATGTGTGCTTTCCATACTAGAGGCACCATATCAGGACCTGTGATAACTTTTGTCCATCTTTATAGGCAGACAGAAATAATTGGCCTACCACGTTTTTGTGTCAGCCTAAAAAGACCTAAAAAGAGTCCAAAGTGACATAGCTTCACCCATTATATTAAATGGAACTGTCAGGGGCTGCAGCTGAACACCATTTTTCTGGAATTTAGATAGAAACCTCAATGCAAGATCACTGTATAAATATAAATGTAAAATAGACTTTTTTTCTGTTGATGAACCAGGTGTAGGAACTTAAGTATAGCGCTTGACAGTTAAAGGGGTTTTCCGGGCTTTTACTATAATTCCTATGCGTATCTGTGGCGCCCCACTGGTCGGTGCACCACGAAGGTGCACTGCACCCAGACCAGTGTGTGTGGTATTCCAGTGGCCAGTGGATGGGGAGGTTCACATGTGGTTTCCATCTACGCATTCACACACTTAGAGCCAGGGGGCCAATTGGTTAAACCCGTTACCAGGGTAACCGGTCCCGGTGGGAGGTTATATAAGTGAGTAGTGAAGAGCGGGAAAGTAGTGAGTGAGCGAAGGAGTAGTCGAGGTAGACCCTTCAAGGGACGCAGAGGGAGGGCATCCAGAAAGAGTGGTGACCCAGACAGAAGGGGGAGCCAGAGGGTGTTGGTGAACACCCGGCGTCAGATCGTCTTAATACCCGGTCTGGGGGGATCCCAGTCCGAATAGCAGAGAACCGGCTCTGGGAGCAGTGCAGGAGAGTTCAGCCCTGAGCCAATACCGGAGGGTTGTGGGGCCTTCAGATAGCCGCGACCCGGCCCAACGCACATCCCCACCAGGATCTCCGTCCAGGGTTTGAGTCCCTTCCAAGGGTATCTATCCTCTTAGAGAGAGAAGGGTAACCTCTAACAGACCTGTGGGCCTGGTGCAGAACAAATGGATGACTGCAGGGCCGCGCTAAGGAAGTAGGAGGACTGCAGTTAGAGGAAATGAGGACAGAGGGCGAAGCCAAAAGACACATTGTTGGAAGCCACAGAAAAACACCCATCCACTGGTAAATACCCTGTGCAGGGATTCAGCAACATGTGGTGTGCTATTCTTTCTTGCTGTGAGAGATCACTCAGCCTAACGCCTGCAGAGCTGCTTCCTTGTGCCCACGACCACGACAACAAGTACTACAACACTGCCCTGGGGATTCACCTACGAGGAGAATCACCATCAGGCTGCTTATTCTTCATCCCCGGAGGTCTGCAGCAGCGCTGGTGTGTTCACTAGATACCGTAGGTGGCGCCATGAACATTACACCTTTATTATTTTATTTTCCATATTTTTCAGTGACCACCAGGGCCACGGACCCGGGCACCGGCCACCAGTGACAGCAACCATTATCAATGCCCGGGATCGAAGTACCCCAGCCTTGGGGTGGGTCATATCTTGGTTGCAAAATTCTGAAAGTTTGTAATATACATGCTGTCAACATTTTGCAGGATTACCTAGATATCACATATTTGCAGCAACCAGAGAACGTCCAGGGGCTGGGTTTGTGCTGGAGCTGCATGGAAATAGGAAACTAGTTGTTTCCTCCCAGACTCCCACAAACACGCCCTGTCCCCCACTCTACACTGTGGCCACCCCCAGGATTCTACAGGCCCTCCCCAGCTCCTAATGTCACCAACCACCCCCACCGTACACAGTGGTCCCCACTGCACTGTCACACTGTGCCGAATCCACTGCTTTGAAGGCGATTCGGCACAGTGTGTCATTGCAGTGGGGACCGCTGCATGTGTGTGCACTTACCCTGTGGGCTCTGTGCAGGGGAGCCGAGGTCCGCACTCTACAGCCGGGACTTTGCTGTGGAGCCCAATGCTTCTCTCTCTCCATACCTCCAGTACCATAGAGCACAGAGCCGGTGGAGCGGTATAGAGAGGACCACTCCACCGGCTCTTTGCCCCGCTCTATAGTATGGGTATGTGGAGCCTGATGCTTCTTTGCATACCTCCCATACCATACTGCTGGTGGCTGCGGTATAGAGAGGACCACTCCACTGGTTCTGTGCTCTATGGTACTGGAGGTATGAAGAGAGAAGCATTGGGCTCCACAGCAGAGTCATGGGCTGCAGAGTGCGGGCCTCGGCTCCCCTGCGCAGAGCCCACCGGGTGAGCACACAGACATGCAGCGGTCCCCTCCTGCTCTGACAAAGTGTGCCAAATCGCCTTCACAGCAGCGGATTTGGCACATTGTGTCAGTGCAGTGGGGACCGCTGTGTAGAAAGGGGGTGGGTGGTGACTTACGGGTTGAGGAAGGCTGTAGGAGCCCTGGGGTTGGCCGGCCATCCTGAGATTGGGGTGGGGCGGACATGTAGGAGCCCTGGGAGTGGCTGGCCATAGTGTAGAGTGGGGGAGGGGGCGTGTTTGTAGAAGACTAGGATGAAATGACCAGTTTCCCATTTCCATGCAAGCTCCAATACAAACATGCCACCTGGACTTTCTCTGGCTGCCGCGAATATGAGATATCTAGGTAATTTTGCAAAATGTTGACAGCATGTATATTACAAACTGTCAACATTTTGCAGCCTAGATATACATGTGAATTATAGAAGCCCAGACAACCCCTTTAATGTTCAAAATAGTTGGGTTACCTGTACATGATTATTGAGTAATAACAAAAAATTTACGGGGACTGCTAACATTTTTGTAATGTGTAGAGCCACCTTCATATTCACAATGCTGTTTTTCCACGTATACGATTATATTAATGACTAACAATATGTTACGATCTTGCATTTAGACATTGATGATACTATACAATGAATTAGATTTATCGTATAGGTTTTAGGTAATTATTGATTTTTCAACATATATAGATAATTTTTTTCTATTCTGCTTTCTTTTTTTGTTTTCAGAATAACTAAAGATATTAACTCTTTCTAATAAATGTATATTTAAAATTATTCTCTTCCACCAGAGTTTTGATCAGAAGATGTAATAAAATGTTATTCGATTTTGAGTTTTTTCTTCAAATTTAAGCATGACTGGGTTTGTTGTCTTGACAACAGTAGGATTCAGTCAGTTACATATGTGATCCTGTTACCTACTTCAAATAGAAAAGAATCTTTATGTATTTTTGCTTGAATTTCCAAGAAAGCTAGATGTAAGAGAAAAGTCCACAACACATTTCTTGGCTTATGCTGATTAAAGCTTGTAAGATCTATTAGTACTTTTTTCTATGTATTTGGTATATCTTATATTATCACCAAATATTAAAAAATGCCATTTAGTATGTCCATGAGATTCATAAGATGCAATATTGGTGCTTTGGACTCTGATAAGAGGTTGCAGAACTATCAAAGCACAATAGTTGAATGAAATAAGTAGGCACAACAGTATTGCAATACCATATATAAAGAAATATGCACAGCGGGGATCATTGAAAGTTGTAAGGTACATATCATCAAAATTATCAATGGTAATAGGGGTATTAAACGGTCACTCCGGGATAGTGATAGAATTATAGGGTGAGGCGATCCACGGGTCCCACCAATTAAGGACTCTAGTCCTGTGGGGAAGATCATGTGAGAGGACTATCTCATGGGTTAAGTGGCAGTTGAGACGAGCAACCACCTCGGAAGATGTAGGGGAGGAAGCAGACTTCCATAGAGCAGCTATAGATTGGCGAGCCGCTATCAAGGCGTTTGTGACAATGGGTCTCAACGGGCCGGGTAGAGAGCCTAGGCCGATACCCAGGAGGGCCAGAGGGGCAGTCAGAGATACTGGGAGACCAGTCAAGGTAACCAGGAGAGATTTCACAGAAGACCAAAAGCGTTGGATCACTGGGCAGTCCCACCAGACATGGGTGTCGGAGCCAGTAGACCCGCAAGACCTCCAACAGAGGGGGGAGGTCCATGTGCCAGGGCGCCCAAACCTCGCAACTCGGGCAGGGGATAGGTACCAATTCAACGCAAGCTTTTTGGATTGCTCCAGATGGTTTATGCACCGGGTGAACTTTGCAGCATGACCCGAAGCCTCCTGCCAGTCATCAAGAAAGGCAGAGAACCCAAGCTTGGACTCCCACCGGAGCATATAAGGGAGTTTGGACGTGGCTCGGGCTGTGGTCAGGGCTTTGTAGGCAATGGATACCCCACGTTGGGAGTGGCCGGCCTGTTTGAAAAAGGACTGAAGAGTCAAATCAATTGAGAGGGGATCCCACTTCGGCAAGGTACAGGTGCTAAAGAAATGGCGAACACGCAGGTAAGAAAAGTAAGTCGAGCTAGGGAGAGAAAACCGCTGGGTCAAGTTGGAGAAGGGGACAACGCAGCCCCCAGACAAAATGTCAAACAGCAGCAGAACTCCCGCCTCCCTCCACCGCGCAAGCGAGATATCGATCATACAGGACTCCAGAGCTCTAATGGACAGATATCTAGAGAGGAAAGGTAGGTGAGTTTTCGCTAGTTTATGCCATGTCGATAATAAAGCTTGCATGGAGCCTAACGACGAAGGGGGGGAGGGGTGGAGATAGGACATCTCCAGAAGGAGTTTGGTGGAGCCATTGGGGGAATGGGCAGACTCTATCTGGAGCCACCTCGACGGGGGGGCCTTGGCCCACCAAATCCTTGCAATGTCTAGATTAATTGCGCGATAATAAGTCAAGACATCAGGCATACCAAGGCCCCCCAGCGAGGTCGGTAAAGTTAATGTCGAGAGGGCTACCCGGTGAGGTTTACCACCCCAAACGAACCTCCCCAGAAGAGACTGAAACAAGTTCAGATAGCACCTGGTAAACAGTAGGGGTATGCATCTGAATGTATAGATAAGTTTAGGGAGCAACATCATCTTGACCAGATTAATTCTGGCGATCCAAGATAGTTGGACCTTCGTGGACTTGGCACCTAAAGATTTCAAAGAGGCCAATAGAGCCTCACAATTCACTCTGAGCAGGGTCGGGATAGGGGCAATCTTGATACCCAAATACTGGAATCCCTGAGGGGCCCATAGGAAGGGGAACTGTGAGCGTAACATAGATTGTGAAAGGGGAGACAGATTCACCGGTAATAAAGAGGATTTGGTGAGGTTCAGCTTATAGTAAGAGATGTTAGAAAAAGCAGTAAGGATAGAGACCACAGTGGGAACAGAGACGGTAGGGTTTGTGCAGGAAAGGAGGACGTCGTCGGCATATAAGGTAATTTTGTGTTCCATATGGCCTGCCACAACTCCCGAAACATCTGGGTGAGCACGGACAGCAGCTGCCAGCGGTTCCATCGCAACAGCGGATATAAGAGGAGAGAGGGGGCAGCCTTGCCTCGTCCCATTGGAGATACCAAACGTGGAGGAGGAAAAGCCCCCAGCCTTCACGTAGGCACATGGGGAAGAGTATAAGGCTAATATCCCTGAGTGGATATCTCCTTGAAAACCAAACTTATCTAGGACGGCTGCCAGATACCCCCAGTGCACTTGGTCGAAGGCCTTCTCCGCATCAAGAGACAAGAGCACACTGGGGGCCCCTCTATGTTCCAAAACCTCCAAGAGGTTCACTACCCTCCGAATCGCATCTCTCGCCTGTCTATCAGGGATAAAGCCCACCTGATCCAAGGCGATCAGGGAGGTGATGACGATCTTAAGACGGTCCACCAGCAGCTTTGCATAAAGTTTGACATCGCAGTTGAGCAATGCTATTGGGCGATAATTGCCCGGGAGAGTTGGGGGCTTACCTGGCTTAGGGATGGTCGAAATAGCCGCCGTCAGACCCTCCGGCCTAATGCGCCCCTCATGCTGCCAGAACCGTAACAGCTCAAGAAGATGTGGAGCCAAAAGGTGGGCGAAAGAGGAGTAGTACGAGTAGGAGAATCCGTCTGGACCAGGGGCCGAGCACTTTTTAGAGGAACGGATCACTCCGAGTATTTCCTCAAGAAAAAATGGGCTATTCAGGAGTGTCAGCTGGTCAGCAGACAGAGTCGGGAGGCGAAGTTTAGAGAGAAAAGAAGAGATAGCATCATCAGACGGCTGAGGAGAAGAAGACGAGTCACAGAGGTTATACAGGTCATGATAATAGTCTCTAAACTGTTCTGCAGTCTGAATAGGATTGCGAATGTGCTTTCCGGAGGGGGAAAACAGGAAGGAAATTCTAGAGCGCATTTCAATTTTCTTTACTCTGTGTGCCAGCAAGGCTCCAGCCCTGTCACCCATTCCGTAATAGGACGATCGGTCCTTCTTCAATTGATGCTCAACCCTGGACAAAAGGAGGGCTCGAAGGCGATTACGTGCAAGGGAAAGAGATGCCAAAGTAGTGGGGTTAGAGTTTGCAAGATACGCCCTCTCAAGAGATTTCACCTCAACTAGGAGAAGGTTCAGTTTGTCGTTCAGTAATTTCTTAGAATGGGCTGCCAATTTCAAGCAGTGCCCATGAATGACCGCTTTATGGGCAAACCATAGACATTCTGGAGCAATATCAGGGGTTGCATTCAGGAGGAAGTACTCTTTTAGTTGGGAAGACAGGAATTCCTGGTTCTTTGGGGAAGTCAGTAAGTAGTCATTCAATCTCCAAAGGGCCCTGGGAGAGTGTGAAGTGGAGTCAGAAAGCATGAGAGTGAGGGGAGCGTGATCTGACCATGTAATGACGTCGATGTCGGCTTTCAGACATAGGGGGAGGAGGGAGTCATTAACCAAGATATAGTCTATCCGACTACACGACTTATGTCTGGGGGAAAAGAAAGTATAGTCACGTTCATTGCCGTGAAGGTAACGCCAAATATCATGCAGGCCAGCAGCAGAAGTCAGAGGGGCCAGGTCTGTTTGGAAGGAAGCAGGGGATGAGCAGTCGAGATGCTTGTGCAAAGGGGCATTGAGGTCACCCGCAATTAGCTTGTGACCTATCATAGAAGGAACGTGATCATCAAGTAACTTCTTAAAATGCTCATATTGGCCCCCGTTAGGGGAGTAAACAGCCAGCAATGAAAACAAAGCTCCGTCCAACTTAGCTACAACCAAAAGGTATCTGTCCTCCGGGACAGAGGAAGTACTAATTAGTTCAAATGTTAGAGAGGAGCCAATGAGAATTGCCACCCCCGCTTTTTTCTCAGAGCTGTTCGAGAAAAACTGGTGAGGAAAAAGAGGTGAGGCTAAGCGTTGATTGTCCTCCTCTCGGAGGTGGGTGTCCTGGAGGAAGACCACGTCCGCCCGGGTCTTTCTAAGCTGAGTATGTAGGAGCGACCTTTTCAGGGCGAGTTAAGCCCATTGACATTAAGGGCTAAGACATTCGTAGGCATAAGTAAGTAGTAAATCAACGCAGAGAAGTATGCAATAACATAAGGATAACAAAACCGCCTCAAAGTAGAGCAGAAACAGAAAGGGAGATCGGAAGGGAGAGTAAGTTACAACGGTCCGGAGGCAGAATGTGAAAATTCGCTCATTGGGGCAGCACATTCCCATCGCCGCAAGACTACAAAGAAGAGGAAGAGTGAAGGAGGAGAAAACAGTAATAGGTATTTGTGTGAGAGCTGGGGAATCAACCGGCACCAAGGCTATTATGAATAGTTACCTCTCGGCTTTATTTGTACAATAAAAAGGCAGGGTCCTTTAGGCCACAACGCGTTTCTACGCTCTCCAAGAGTCTTCCTCAAGTGGAATCCCAGCGCTCACACAAATACCTATTACTCTTTTTGAAATACATTCGTTCCTCCTCTATGCGGAGTGAGGTATGGAGCAGCTCCGGGCAATAGGACCTTGGATGACGTCCTGAACACGCCCACGGACCCACCACGTGATGACTCACATGTGAGGTACTGGATTAAGGACGCAGCAAAATCTTCATCATCCACAGCCGCTTATTAGCCGAGGACACAGGGAGATATCACGTGGGAGCTCAGGGCGAATGCCGGGGGGCTTGGGGAGCCTGTGGATTCGTTCAATTTTGAGATCGCGGGAATCCAGCTCCGGCAGCACCTCATGCAGAAAGTCACGCAATAATCCTTGCAGGTCAGGGATCGCTTCAGTGACGCCCCGCAAACATATGTTATTTTGGCGGTTACGATCCTCCATGTCGCAGTTCTTCGCCTGGACCGCAGTCATCGTATCCTGTAGACGGTCGTGCTCATCCAGCAAATCGTTATGCGACCGTACTAGGCCATCTTGCTTTCAAGGTGGTCCGTCCTGGAGCCCAACTCGGTCACCTCACCCCGCAAGTCCGCCATCATCTCCTTCATGTCATCCTGCAGTGAGGATCGAAGCCCCGACAGGAGGTCAGTCATGAGGTCTTTCATAAGTGAGTAGGTGACCGGAGAGTCAGGGGAAAGGGCCGCTGCTTCAGCCCCCTGCGCCTGGTGCTCTCGGCGGGAAGCGCGGGCTACCCTGGGGGAGGGAGGCGCCATATTAGACAGGAGAGCTGAATCAGGACGGCCCGGTGGAAAGTAATCTGAGACCCGCTTTGGGAGGGAGGAATGCTGGGGTCTCACCTTGCCCATCTGTTCAGGGACGGTTCAGGTGATCCTAGGAGGGTTTTCAAGAGTCCTGTGCCGGTCTGGGCTGCTAAAAAGCCGCTTAAATCTCCTGGGGTCCGGGAGCTCCTGGATCAAGCGGCCTTCTCCATGCTGCGCTAGGCCACGCCCCAGCTTTATTTTTTTTTACTGAAATCAATTGATAGTTTTCTTGCGATGTGTGTTTGGGATCATTGTCTTCTGAAAATGTTCACCCTTGTTTCATCTTCATAATCTTGGTAGATGGCAGCAGATTTTTATCAAGAATGTCACAGCACATTTGCCTATTCAGCCTTCCTTTAATCATATGAAATTCGTCAATGTCATATGCTAAAAAATCCCTACACCATGATGTTCCTACCATCAAACTTTGCTGTTTATGTTTAAAGGCCTCCAAACATGATGTGTTTTATAGCATGCAACGATTTCAATTTTTATCTTATCTGACCAGACTATATTACGCAAGGGTCCAACTAGCATTTGGTTTTCGTTCAGGGGGGTTCCTTTAAAAAGCTAGAATTTGACAGCATTAATGCAGTGTTATTGTAAAGGTAACACTGCTTTAACACTACCAATACATTCCTATGGGTGAAGGAACCCCGGGCGCAGGTCAAACGCCGCCATCTAAGTGCCGGAGTTTGAAACCTTGCGCTATTTCCAAGCGCATCACATGCTGTGCACTTCCGTGTCATATGATGCACCTGGAAATAGTGCGAGGATTTAAACTTCGGCACATAGATGCCGGCGTTTAACCTGCGCTCAGGGTTCCGTCACCCATAGAATTGTATCGGCGCGTTAACGCAGCCTTACCTTTACAGTAACACTGCGTTAATGCTGCCAATTTTTAATGGAACTCCCCTGTATGCATTCATAGCACTAGTGTGATCCAGGCCTTATCCTAATATTTGAAATGCTTGTCTAAATATTGTTAAGAAAACTTTAAATGCACTTGAGCATGCCTTTTGTTCAGCAATGGAGTCTTACATAGTGAGCGAGCATACAGGTCATAGAGATTGAATGCATTACTTCTGATTTCTTTGCAACATTTGTACCTGCTGAATCCAGGTCTTTCTGTAGCTCTTCACAGGTTGTCCTTGGCTCTTTGACATCTCTTCTCATAAGTCTTTTCACTCCTCTGTTCAAAATATACCTGGGAGTAGGAATGTGTGACTTTTCTATGAACATGTTTGCTAATTTCAAATTCAGCATGTGCATTGCAGATTTAGTTCTTGATCAGATACACAAGCATTTTACTAAAAAAAAAACAGCGAACTCGGCTATGTTCGGTAACTGATTGGATGACAAAAAGCATTACTGCGTTTAAGTCAAGCTTTTCTTCTACCTTCTGATTGTGTAGGATAGGGGCGGGACATTTTAATGAGAGGAGGGGGTGGGGAGAAGTCAAAGTAGCGTCAGATTATTTTTTTTTGGCAAATGCGGCTTTGTGTGTCGAAAAAGTTTGAAATTTTAAAACAGCCCTAAAACTGTCCCTGAATCTTTGGGGAAAAATGCTTCCTTGAAGGTCGTTGGCTGGGAACAACAGTTAAACTAACAATTAGGAGTGTTCCCTGCCATTGGATCTACCGTTTTCTTTCAACCTGTAGAATTCAATCGAACTTTAAAACATTTTTTTAAGCTTCCTTGAGATTGCAAGTGTTGTGACACCTGCAGGATGTGAACTTTTGGAACAGTGCCAGATGTGGCAGCAGCTGGGAAGTCCAGGAACCTGAAAATGTCCTTTAAACATCTATTTAAGAGTGCTTTATTTTTTTTATATTTTATTATTTATTGTTTTATTTATTTTTTTAGAGAGCAAACCTTTATTTATGCAGAGGGTCAGCAGCATGCAAGGCCACCTCTTCAACACATATCTGCTAACAACAGTTCCTCCCACCACTCTGTTTCCCCACTTCCTCTCCACACCAGAATATATAGGGAATCAGCTTTAGCTCCCCCTTCTGGCCTGAAGGCACTAGTGTAGTGTTGTGGGTTGTGTGTGGGGGGTTAGCCCTTTGTGTTGTTACTGTGGCACATTGTCCCCAGGGGTGCCACATTGGGATTTGTAAGTATGGTGACTTTCTGCAGCCCACCCCATAAAGGGGTTAATGAGGCGCTAGGAAACAAGATTTGGCAAATAATAATATCCTATAAGCAATTGGGTTCTGGTGCTGGAAGAGGAGGGCCCCTAGGTAATGGAAAGAAGCTTCACCGCATAGGCCGGTGCCATCTTAGGATTGCTGTACAATGTAGCTAGAGTGTGTATGGAAAGTATTCAGACCCCTTTACATTTTTCAATCTTTGTATTATTACAGTCATTTGGTAAAGTCAAAAGTTCATTTTTTTCTCTTTAATGCACGCTCTGCACTCCTTCTTGACTGAAAAAAAGAGAAGTGTAGAAATTTTTGCAAATTTACTAAAAAAGAAAAACTGAAATCTTCCATGGTCATAAGGATTCAGAGCCTTTGCACAGACGCTCATATTTAAGTCACATGCTGTTCATTTCCTTGTGATCCTCCTTGAGATGGTTTTACTCCTTCACTGGAGTCCAGCTATCTACTATATAATTGCCGTAGCACGTTTTGTGTCGGACCCCGGCACGCCGTGGCTTTGTCACTATGTGACGTCACCGCTGTCAGCACACATATTAATAGTGATGATCCTCCTCCTGTCCGCGCTGCCTGCCCCATCACCCCCCTGCCTGTCACCATAGCCATCCTCCACTGCCTGGTCACCCCCGCCTGTCACAACACTTCCCCCCGCTGCCTGCCCCATCACCCCCCTGCCTGTCACCATAGCCATCCTCCACTGCCCGGTCACCCCCAGCCTATCACCACTGCCCCTCCGCTCCCCGATCGCCCCCCCCCCACTCTCCGGTCACCCCCCCCCACGTCAGCACAGACCCCCTCCACTGTCCGGTCACCCCCCCGGCCTCTTACCACAGCTCCTTCAAGCCAGCCGCGATCTCTCTTCATCCTGCTTGAGGACCTCTGATGACGTCACGATGATGGGTGGAGTCACAGATCACATGATCGTGACGTCATCAAAGGTCCTGTTCCGATCTAACCTACTCTGCCTACTCATCCCCCTGCGCTGCACACTGACCCCCACTCTGCCCCTGACCCTGCTCTGCCTACTCACCCCCACTCTGCCCCTGACCCCCACTCTGACCACTCACCCCCACTCTGCCCACTCACCCACCAACTCTTCCCCCTCACCCCCACTCTGCACACTGACCCCCACTCTGCACACTGACCCCCACTCTGCACACTGACCCCCACTCTGACCCTGCTCTGCCCACTGACCCCCACTCTGACCACTGACCCCCACTCTGCCCACTGACCCCCAAACTCTGCCCACTCACCCCCCTACTCTTCCCCCTCACCCCCTCTCTGCCCCCCTCACCCCCACTCTGCACACTGATCCCCACTCTGCCCCTGACCCTGCTCTGCCCACTGACCCCCACTCTGACCACTGACCCCCACTCTGCCCACTCACCCCCCTACTCTTCCCCCTCACCCCCTCTCTGCCCCCCTCACCTCCACTCTGCACACTGACCCCCACTCTGACCACTGACCCCCACTCTGACCACTGACCCCCACTCTGACCACTGACCCCCAAACTCTGCACACTCACCCACCAACTCTTACCCCTCACCCCCTCTCTGCCCCCCTCACCCCCACTCTGCACACTGACCCCCACTCTGCCCCTGACCGTGCTCTGCCCACTGACCCCCACTCTGACCACTGACTCCCACTCTGCCCACTCACCCCCAAACTCTGCCCACTCACCCCCCTACTCTGCCCCCTCACCCCCTCTCTGCCCCCTCACCCACACTCTGCCCACTCACCCTGCTCTGCCCACTCACCCTGCTCTGCCCACTCATCCTGCTCTGCCCACTCATCCCCACTCTGCCCACTCACCCCCCTACTCTTCCCCCTGACCCCCTCTCTGCCCCCTCACCCCCACTCTGCACACTGACCCCTCTCTGACCCTGCTCTGCCCATTCACCACCACTCTGACCACTGACCCTGCTCTGCCCACTGACCCCCTCTCTGCCCACTCACCCCCTCTCTGCCCACTCACCCCCACTATGCCCACTGACCATGCTCTGCCCACTCACCCTGCTCGGCCCACTGACCCCTCACACTGGCCACTCATCCTGCTCTGCCCACTCACCATGCTCTGCCCACTCACCCCTCACTGCCCACTGACCCCTCACACTGACCCTGCTCTGCCCACTGACCATCCTCTGCCCACTCACCCCTCACTGACCCTGCTCTGCCCACTCACCCTGCTCGGCCCACTGACCCCTCACACTGCCCACTGACCCTCCTCTGCCCACTGAACATGCTCTGCCCACTGACCCCTCAATGCCCACTCACCCTGCTCTGCCCACTGACCCTGCTCTGCTCACTGACCACTCACACTGCCCACTCACCCTGCTCTGCCCACTGACCCCTCACACACCCCACTGACCCTGCTCTGCCCACTCACCCCTCACACTGACCCTGCTCTGCCCACTGACCCTGCTCTGACCACTCACCCCTCACACTGCCCACTGACCCCTCACACTGCCCACTCACGCCTCACACTGCCCACTGAACATGCTATGCCCACTTACCCCTCACACTGCCCACTGACCATGCTCTGCCCACTGACCCCTCACACTGCCTACTGACCCTGCTCTGCTCATTTACTCCCACTCTGCCCACTCACCCCTGCTTTTACCACTGACCCTGCTCTGCCCACTGACCACCCTCTGTTCACTCACCCCCCGCTCTGCCCTTTCACCATGCCCACTGACCCCTGCTCTGCCAACTGACCGTGCCCACTCACCCATGCTCTACCCACTGACCCTTCTCTGCCCACTCACTGTGCCCATTGACCGCCGCTCTGCCCACTAACCCCTGCTCTGCCCACTGACTGTGCCCAATAACCCTTGCTATGCCCACTAAACCCTGCTCTGCCCACTCACCCCCGCTCTGCCCGCTGACCCCTGCTCTGCTCACTGACTGTGCCCACTCACCCCTGCTCTGCTCACTCACCCCTGCTCTGCCCACTGATTTTTCCCACTAACCCCTGCTGTGCCTACTGACTGTGCCCACTGACCCCTGCTCTGCCCAATCACTCTGCCCACTAACCCCTGCTCTGACCACTGACCCCCGCTATGACCCTGCTCTGACCACTGACCCCCAAATCCTGCTCACTGACCCTGCTCTGCCCATTCACCCCCCACTCTGCCCACTCACCCCCGCTCTGCCCACTGACCCTGCTCTGCCCACTTACCCCCCCCTCTGGCTACTGACCATGCCCACTGACCCCAGCTCTGCCCACCGACCCCAGCTCTGCCCACTGACCCCAGCTCTGCCCACAGACCCAGCTCTGCCCACTGACCCCTGCTCTGCCCAATGACTCTGCCCACTAACCCCTGCTCTTCCCACTCATCCCCCACTCTGCCCACTGACGCTCGCTTTGCCCACTGACCCCCAGAAGATCGGTTTCCCAGCCAACGACAGGTCCTGTCCTGCCACCTACAAGACGGGTGGTGCGAGCCGCCGCAGGGTAAGTATCCTCACTGAGGTTTTTTTAGTTTTATTATCACCATGAAGGAGGGGGGAGGGGGATGTGCAGCCCCAGAGGGAGGGGGGCCGCAGAGACTGGAGGCCCAGAGGGACGGGTGCCATGGGGAGCGGAGGGGGTCAGGAGGAGCGCCTCCATCCTGCCCCCCCTATCCATCCTGCCCCACCCAACACCATCCTGCCCCCCCGACTCCATCCCGCACCCCCACCACCATCCTCACCCCCCGCCAACATCCTGCCCCGCCGCCTCCATCCTCCCCGCCCCCCCTCCCCCCGCCACCATCCTGCCCTGCCGTCTCCATCCTGCCCTGCCGTCTCCATCCTGCCCTGCCGTCTCCATCCTGCCCTGCCGTCTCCATCCTGCTCCGCCTTCTCCATCCTGCCCTGCCTTCTCCATCCTGCCTCGCTCCGTCCATCCTGCCCCTCCGACTCCATCCTGCCCTCCGACTCCATCCTGCCCCTCCGGCTCCATCCTGCCCCTCCGGCTCCATCCTGCCCCTCCGCCTCCATCCTGCCCCTCCGCCTCCATCCTGCCCCTCCGCCTCCATTCTGCCCCGCCCCCTCCATCCTGCTCCGCCACCCACCATCCTGCCCCCCACCCACCATCCTGCCCCCCCACCCACCATCCTGCCCCCCTTGCTCCTTCCTGCCCCACTCACTACTTCCTGCCCCGTTCACTCCATCCTGCCCTGCTCGCTCCATCCTCACCCCCGCTGTTCTTGCTCCCCTGCCTCCATCCTGCCCTCACGCTTACTCATCCGGCCCCGCTTGCTCCATTCTGCTCATCTGCTCAATCCTGCCCCTTCGGCTTCATCCTGCTCCTCCGCCTCCATCCTGCCCCGCTCAATCCATCCTGCCCCCCGCTCTTCTTGCTCCCCCGCCTCCATCCTGCCCTGCTCGCTCCATCCTGCCGCCCCCCTCCCCCGCCTCCATCCTGTTGCCCCGCCTCCATCCTGTTGCCCCGCCTCCATCCTGTTGCCCCGCCTCCATCCTGTTCCCCCCGGCTCCATCCTGTTCCCCCCGGCTCCATCCTGTTTCCCCCGGCTTCATCCTGTTTCCCCCGGCTTCATCCTGTTTCCCCCGCCTCCATCCTGCCCCCTCCCGCTCCATCCTGCCCTCTCCCGCTCCATCCTGCCCCCCCTTCACGCTCCATCCTGCCCCGCTCACTCCATCCTGCCCCGCTCGCTTCATTCTGCCCCGCTCGCTTCATTCTGCCCCCCCAACACAATCCTGCCCCCCTCCCCTCCTCAGCTGATCGCTTGCCCAGGCAACTACAGGTCCTAAAGGCCTGTAGGACCTACAAGGCGGAGGTGGAGCGAGCCGCCGGACAGGTGAGTATCCTCACTGAGGATTTTTTTAATTTTACTGTGGACAACCGGGGGCCAGGAGGAGTGGGGGACCGCGGTGACCGCAGTATTGCCATATACCATAGTGCTGCTATACATGTGCTATAATGTACTGCCATATACCATAGTGCTGCTATACATGTACTGTAATGTACCGCCATATACCATAGCACTGCTATACATGTACTGTAATGTACCGCCATATACTATAGTGCTGCTATACATTTACTATAATGTACTGCCATATACCATAGCGCTGCTATACATGTACTCTAATGTACCGCCATATACCATAGCACTGCTATACATGTACTGTAATGTACCGCCATATACTATAGTGCTGCTATACATTTACTATAATGCACCGCCATATACCATAGCACTGCTATACATGTACTGTAATGTACCGCCATATACTATAGTGCTGCTATACATTTACTATAATCTACCGCCATATACTATAGTGCTGCTATACATGTGCTCTAATTACCACCATATACCATCGTACTGATATATATATCTACTATATAATTGCCGTAGGCACTTCCGTGTCGGACCCCGAAAAGACCGTGGCTATGTCACTCTGTGACGTCACCAGTTGGCCTGCGCGAGCAATGGCCGCGAGGCCATTGCGAGTCGCTGGCTGAGCGCGAGCAATGGCCGCGAAGCGGCCATTGCGAGTCGCTGGCCGAAAATAGAACCAGAGGCTCGGCCACAAAGTTAGCGATTTACCGCTCATGTAGCGCGAGTCGCTGCCTGAGCGGTAAATCGCTAACTTTGTGGCCGAGCCTCTGGTTCGATTTTCGGCCAGCGACTCGCAATGCCCACTTCGCGGCCATTGCGAGCACTCAGCCCCAAAAAGTATTCACACCCCCCAAAAAGTATTCACACCCCCCCAAAAAGTATTCACACACCCCCAAAAAGTATTCACACCCCCCAAAAAGTATTCAACCCCCCAAAAAGTATTCACACACACCCAAAAAGTATTCACACCCCCCAAAAAGTATTGAACCCCCCCAAAAACTATTCACACCCCCCCAAAAACTATTCACACACCCCCAAAAAGTATTCACACCCCCCCAAAAAGTATTCACACCCCCCCAAAAAGTATTCAACCCCCAAAAAGTATTCACACCCCCCAAAAAGTATTCAACCCCCCCAAAAAAGTCCTTACACCCCCCGAAAAAAGTATTCACACCCCCCCAATAAAATAAAAAATAAAAAAATAATAATATATAAAATTAATATATTAATTAAATTAACTAATTTAAATAAAAAAAAATAATCTAATACAAATAAATTTCATTAAAATAAAAAATTAATATACAAATAATAAAAATAATAAATATTAAAATAAATCAAAATTAAAAAAAATATATATATATATATAATTAAAATATTAATAACATTAACTAATTCTAAGAAATTCAAATTACTCAAATAAAAAAAAATCAATTAAAATAAAAAAAATAATAATATTCTAAAAATATTCTATAATAAATAATTACAATAATAAAATCATAAATAATAAAAAAAATATTCCATATAAAAATTCATAACATTAACTAATTCTAATAAAATAAAACTAATAAATAAAATATTCATAACATTAAGTTATTCAAAAAAATTGGAAATAAAAAAAAATAAATAAAAAAAAAAATAATATAGCTACTATAATCTAATTAACGCACGTTCTAGAATCCCGATGCATTTGCATCGGGCTCACAGCTAGTGGTTAAATAAACTGATAGGACTTGATTTGGAAAGGCACACACCTGTTTATATAAAACCTCACAGCTCACAGTGCATGGTAGACTAAATGAGAATCATGAGGTCAAAGGAACTGCCCAAAGAGCTCAGAGACAGAATTGTGGCAGAGCAGAGATCTGACCAAGGTTACAAAAGAATTTCTGCAGTACTTAAGGCTCTTAAGAGCACAATGACTTCTATAATCCTTAAATGGAAGAAGTGAGAGAGGTAAAGAAGAACCCTAAGATCACTGTGGCTGAGCTCCAGAGATGCAGTAGGGAGATGGGAGAAAGTTCCACAAAGTCAACTATCACTGCAGCCCTCCATCAGTCAGGCATTTATGGCAGAGTGGCCCGACGGAAGCCTCTCCTCCATGC
Organism: Allobates femoralis; assembly: GCA_033576535.1. NCBI lineage: Eukaryota > Metazoa > Chordata > Amphibia > Anura > Aromobatidae > Allobates > Allobates femoralis. The sequence goes on from JARQOC010000005.1 coordinate 112,966,082, forward strand.
AAGACATGCAAGATATATGAAAGCCGGCATAGAGTCTGCGAAAAAACACATGAAGGACTCCTAGACTATGAGAAATAAGATTCTCTGGTCTGATGAGATGAAAATAGAACCTTTTAGTGATAAGTCTAAGTGGTATGTGTGGAGAAAACCAGGCACTGCTCATCATCTGCCCAATACAATCACAACTATGAAACATGGTGGTGGCAGCATCATGCTATGTGGATGTTTTTCAGCTGCAGGGACAGGAAGACTGGTTGCAATTGAAGTAAACATGAATGCGGCCAAGTACAGAGATATCCTGCATGAAAACCTCTTCCAGAGTGCTCTGGACCTCAGACTTGGCCAAAGGTTCACCATCCAACAAGACAATGACCCTAAGCACACAGCTAAAATAACAAAGGAGTGGCTTCAGAACAACACTGTGACCATTATTGACTGGCCCAGCCAGGGACCTGACCTAAACCCAATTTGGCATCTCTGGAGAATCCTAAAAATGGCTGTCCATCAATGCTCCAGGAACTGGAGAGGATCTGCAAGGAAGAATGGCAGAGGATCCCCAAATCCAGGTATGAAAAACTTGTTGAATCATTCCCAAAAAGACTCATAGCTGTACTAGCTCAAAAGGGTGCGTCTATGCAATACTGAGCAAAGGGTCTGAATACTTATGGCCATATAATATTTCAGTTTTTCTTTTTTAATACATTTGGAATATGTGTTCATTTCTGTTTTTTTTCAGTCAAGATGGGGTGCAGAGTGTACATTAATGGGAAAAAATGAACTTTTTTTAATTTACCAAATGGCTGCAATGAACAAAGCGTGAAAAACTTAAAGGGTCTGAATACTTTCCGTACTCACTGTACACTGTGCTACAGTGTGCCTGCAGTCCACAGTTTAGAGATGTGAGGGATCCACCCTGACAAGCCTGCTCTGGATGGCATGATCTTCCTCGCCACCACAGGGGTATAGGGTGCTTCACCAGAACCAGAGCAGCCCGCAGAGAAGATTACTCCATTTACACATGTGAACTGGAGTATGACCGTGCTACCCACATTGGGCCTGATAAGCAGGGAGGAAAGAATCCAGTGCTATTCCCCAATGTCTGAACAGTAGGTCCAACCAGAATGGAGCTCAGAATCAGGAGGTCAGCTGTTCCGTTTACTAGCTGGGACCAGCACAGGTCAGAGTAAGCATCTTGCAGAATGCCTGGCCTTATTACACCTGCATCTGGATGAGGAAGATGAGGAGGATGAGATAGTAGTGGCAGTAGCCTATTTCTGTGCCTTGTGTGGCATCCATGCCAGAGGCCTTCAACTGGGAGAATGCCATGTGGGGACCCTACCCCTCCCAGCAACTATGCTAATAGGCCTGAACCACCCTGACCCATCTCATTTCTGGAAGTAATTAGGTTCTTTGATGTCATTGGCCGAGAGCAATTGCAGGGACTTAAGGCTAATGCTTTTGATAAACAAAGCACATAGGACTGGGTGGAAACATTCTTCCAGAAGAGGGGGCTTGGGCTCCTAACCGAAGACGAGCCTGTTGACAGATGCTCCGAGATCATCTACCTTCACGACTACTGACCCTGTATGTTGAAGAGGTGGTCACTTTTATGAAGGGCAGCAAGGGGTGGTTTGCAGTAGGCATAAGTTGGGTCAACACCAAGGACAGATTCCAAGACAGACAGCAGAAGGCCAACATGGAGAGGACTGGTGTTTACCAGTCAGAAGCTTAGAGCAGAAGTGGAGGAAAGGGACTGTAGGTTAGCTCACAGGCAATGAGACCCGAAACTGAGACGTGCAGCAAGCAGGCCTCCAATCCCACCTGGCAGGGTGGACTCTGATTGCTTCCAGGCTGACCGGACCCTCCTGGACCTGGTAACCAGTGCCCCCAGACTTCACTACGTTTCATCAGTAAAGGTAAAGGAACTGCACCCCTTTGTGTCCTCCTGGTTATTTCCTGTGCCCTTCTTGCTGCACCCAGAACCATTACAGCCGTCATCCCCAAAAACTCTTGCATTCAACCTCTGGGGGCCCGTTTCACCCATGGGAAGTGTTCCATCTCAGCTGCCACATCACCTATCCACCAGGGCTCATACAGCAACGGTGGTCATCCCTGACCAGGCACCACAGGTGGCGTCACGTAAAGACTACAAATCCCTGTAAATATCCCCTTTACTTTGCTCGGCCAGGGCCGCGGAGCTGGGTCACTGCCACCATGACCTCACTGAAAGGCTGCTACCGAGTATCCCAGGCCCTTACAGTTTATGCATATCCTAAGGCCAGAAAAGTCATGGGTCCTGAGCCAATCACAGCCCAGCGACGCCCATGTGACATCACGGGTCCTGCGCTCTCATTGGCGCAGGGCCTGACCTGGGCGGGGATTCCGTGTAAAGCAGAAAGTAGCCCGGGGCAGCACCGATCAACAGGGAACTGGACCGCACCACACCGCAGACCGGGGCATCACAGAGAAGGCTGGTGGAGCACCGGGGACACCACACAGGACGGCACCGGACAGCGGGGGACAAAGGTAGGAAGCAATTTGTGTGTGTGTGTGTGTATTTGTATATGTGTGTGTGTATGGGTGTGTGTGATGGGAGGCTGCAGTGTGGATGGGAGGCTGGGGCTGCCAATATAAGACCCCCCCCTGAAATAAAACAGGGTGCCACTTTTGGCGCCCTACAAAATATAAGACATGGTCTTATTTTCGGGGAAACACAATATATACCGCCTACTGATCCACCAAAGATTATATACCTATATACCTCACACTGTATAACCAACGATTATATACCACCATTGTACCACCAATGACTATATACCTCCCAATGTCCACCAACGATTATATACCTATAAATCTCCAGTTTTCCACCAAATATTATATCCCTTGTAGGGATCAGTCTCTATAGCAGCCGCAAGTAAGGCAGTGACACTCAGGCTCAGTCCAAAAACAAGTGTGTTTTATTTCACACAATGGCAAAAACAAACAAAAAACAGTCCTTACATCAGGATAATAGCGTCGGCCCTAAACCTGCTCCTCCTGGAGCTCGCCTAGGGGTCCTTCCCCACCTTGGGGTCCGGTACACGCTCCCTGTGTGCTCACAGGCTCCTCTTTCACCGACTGAACTCCTCTCCAGTCTGATCTCATCTCACAACACCTTGACAGCCGTCTCTTCTGGCCTAACCTTTCTCACCTGTCTTTCCCTCCCAGCTACTTCAAACGCCTGGGGCGGGAGATGAGGAATGGAGGCCCGCCCAAAAACCTTCCCCCATTCCTCATAGATGAGGTCCCATAACAGGCTTTACCAACAGCCACCGTTCTCAGTAACGGTGGCCACACCTACCTCACCTATGCTCATGTAAGCATCTCCCGTCCCATACATGCAGTAGCTCACCATCCTTGGGGAAACATAGCGTCCCTCTACCACCATTCCCCTTGCTACCTCACACACCCCCCCCTCAGTTCAACCCCGGGGGGGTGAACTCCTGCCACCAAACAGTGAGTCCGGGACAAGGCATCGGCATTGCCCTGCAGCCTCCCGGCTCTGTGTTCCACCGTGAAGTTGAAGTTCTGGAGCGACAAGAACCACCTGGTGACTCGCGCATTCCTCTCTCTGGACTGGCTCATCCACGTGAGTGGGGAGTGGTCAGTCACCAACCGAAACCGTCGCCCCAGCAGGTAATACCTCAACGCTTCCAAGGCCCATTTGATGGCTAGGCACTCCCTCTCGACCACACTGTAATTTTTCTCTGCAGGCGTGAGCTTGCGGCTCAGGTAGTTAACGGGGTGTTCTTCCCCATTCACCTCCTGAGAAAGGACTGCACCTAGCCCTACTTCTGATGCATCTGTCTGAACGATGAAGGTTTGGGTGAAGTCAGGTGTGACAAGGATGGGAGACCCGCATAACACCGTTTTCAAGACCAGAAAGGCATGCTCGGCCTGGGGGTTCCACTTTACCATGACGGGCCGTCTTCCTTTCAGAAGGTCTGTCAATGGGGCTGAGAGGGTGGCAAAATTGGGGATGAACCTCCTGTAGTATCCCACAATTCCCAGAAAGGCTCTCACCTGCTTTACTGTCCTTGGTTGGGGCCAACTCTGGATGGCTTCGACCTTGTTGACCTGCGGCTTAATCATACCTCGCCCTATCACATACCCCAAATAGCGTGCCTCCTCCATTCCCAGAGCACACTTTTTGGGGTTGGTAGTCAGCCCCGCTGACCGGAGAGAGTCCACCACAGCCTGTACCTTGGCCAAGTGGCTCTCTCAGTCGCTGCTGAAAATGATGACGTCATCCAGATAGGCCGAGGCATACCTTTGATGAGGCTTCAACACGATGTCCATTAATCTTTGGAACGTGGCTGGAGCCCCATGTAGGCCAAATGGCAACACCAGGTAGTGAAACAGACCCTCCGGGGTGATGAACGCGGTCTTCTCTTTGGCGCTATCCGTAAGGGGTACTTGCCAGTATCCCTTAGTTAGATCGAGTGTGGAGAAGTACCGGGCTTTCCCGAGTCTTTCAATGAGCTCGTCTACTCGTGGCATTGGATAAGCGTCAAATTTAGAGACCTCGTTCAGCTTCCGGAAGTCGTTGCAAAACCGTATCGTCCCATCGGGTTTGGGAATAAGCACAATGGGACTAGCCCATTCACTTTTCGACTCCTCAATAACCCCTAACTCCAGCATTTGACGAACCTCCTTTGAAATGGCCTTTCGCCGTGCCTCAGGTACTCGGTATGGCCTCATCCGAACTTTTACCTGGGGCTCGGTGACAATGTCGTGTGTAATCAACGAGGTACGCCCTGGCAGCTTTGAAAACACATCCGTATTCCTGGCCACAAACTCTCGAGACTCTTGCTGCTGGTTTTTCGTGAGGGTTTCGGCTATCGTCACTTCTGCCACTGCCCCCTCAGGCACCACCTTGGCCTGTAAAGTCAGTGCAGGAGGACGGTCAGCTGGAGACCCTTCTGTACCCAGAATTTCTCTGTCTTTCCAGGCTTTTAGCAGATTGACATGGTATATCTGCTCGGTCTTTCTCCGACCCGGCTGATATACCTTGTAGTTGACCTCCCCAACTCTTTCTAGGACTTCGTAGGGCCCTTGCCACTTCGCCAAGAATTTACTCTCCACAGTAGGCACTAGTACCAGGACTCTGTCTCCCGGGTTAAAAGTTCTGACCTTAGCGGATCTATTATATACCCGGCTTTGAGCTCTTTGGGCTTCCTCTAAGTGTTCTTTCACTATCGGCATCACCGCTGCCATCCGGTCCTGCATGGTCGCGATGTGCTCTACTACACTTTTGTGAGGGGTGGGTTCCTGCTCCCATCCCTCCTTGGCAATGTCGAGCAGGCCCCGGGGATGTCTACCATACACGAGTTCGAACGGAGAAAAACCTGTTGAGGCCTGTGGTACCTCCCGAATCGCGAACATCAGGTATGGTAGAAGACAATCCCAGTCCTTCCCATCCCTGGATACCACCTTTTTCAGCATGCTTTTTAGGGTTTTGTTGAATCTTTCAACTAAGCCATCTGTCTGCGGATGGTAGACCGAGGTGCGCAACTGCTTTACCCGGGACAGTTTACATAGCTCCTTGGTAACCTTGGACATGAACGGCGTCCCCTGGTCCGTAAGTATTTCTTTAGGGATTCCCACCCGGCAGAACACGGCGAGTAGCTCTTTGGCTATCAATTTCGCCGAGGTGTGCCGCAGGGGAATTGCCTCTGGATACCTGGTAGCGTAATCCATGATTACCAGGATATGCTGATGCCCTCGGGCAGACTTGACCAGAGGACCCACCAGATCCATGGCGACCCTTTCAAATGGTACGTCTATAATGGGCAGGGGTACCAAGGGACTACGGAAGTGCGGCATATGAGCGAATTGCTGACACTCGGGGCATGATTCGCAATACCGCTGCACCTCCCGAAACACTCCTGGCCAGTAAAAACGCTGCAGAATTCGTTCCAGAGTCTTTTTATGGCCCAGGTGTCCGCCCAGCACATGCCTAGTGCCAAGTGCCAAGTCGAGCACCGTCGGGCGATAAGGCTGCGGAACCACCAGCTGTTCCAAGGTCTCACCCCGCACTCTGTCAACCCTGTATAACAGATCCTGGTTGACAGCCATGTGGGGAAACACCTGGTCTGCTCCTGGGTACTGAAACACCCCATTAATACAAATCACGTTTTCCCTTGCCCGATTTAACGTCGGGTCTTGGAGCTGTGCAGTACCAAAATTGTCACGGGGAACTCCCAACTCTGCGAACTCAGGTACTGACCCGAGCTCGTCGGCTTCACCCGCTAATACCTCTAGAGGGGACATTGTTACTCCCACAGCTGGCACCCCTGAGTCGGGATCACGAGGTTCAGGCTCAGGGTCCGTGACCTTCTGGACTTGTTTACCCCTTAACCCCGGGTTTCCTGGTAACAGAGTCCAGAATAGAGGAAAGTCTCTCCCAAGGATCAGTCCATACGGCAGGGACTCTAGCACTCCCACCTCATGACGACACTCCCCCTTCGGGGTTTGGATAGTGATTATGGCGGTAGGGTACTCTTTCAAATCCCCATGAATGCATAAGACCCCCACATTACGTCCTGTGTAGGATGCAGACCCAGCCAAGGTGGCATGCACCAGGGTGATAAGGCTTCCCGAGTCCAAGAGGGCAGCTGCAGGACATCCTGCCACCGTAACCTGACACATGGGAGAGATAGGTGCAGGCTCTGGGGAAGCAGCGGTATATACCGGGAAGGCATAGAGGGAGACACGCCGGGCCACACTGCAGTCCATAGGATCGGTGGTGATAGGGCAGTTTGCAGCAATGTGTCCTCGCTCTTGACACCTCCAGCACACAATAGTCTCTAGCTTCCTTGCCTGAGGGCCTGCAGGGGTGGGGGTGCGTGTCAGAGTCCTGTATTTCTCAGGGTCGGTGACCTTGCGGGATTTGGGGAGCACACGGGCTGGGGAAGAAACTTTTAACAAGTCCTGGGTGGCCTCATACCGTTCCACCAAACCGACCAGCTGGTTGGCATCGACAGGGTCCCCATGTCCCACCCACTGCTGTATGGCTGGGGGCAAGGCCCGCACAAACTTGTCCAGTACCACTCTTTCCACCATCTGCGCTGGGGACAACAGCTCCGGCTGTAACCATTTTTTTACAAGATGGACGAGATCATACATCTGAGACTGGACCGCTACAGTCTCTACATAGGCCCAGCGATGGACTCTCTGGGCACGGAGATACACATTCACACCTAATCGAGCTAGAATCTCGGCTTTTACCTTTTGATAGTCCCGGGCGTCCTGCTCGCTCAGGTCGTAGAACGCTTTCTGGGGCTCTCCAATCAGATATGGTGCTACGACCTCCGACCATTGGTGTAGCGGCAGACTCTCTCGCTCTGCCACTCTCTCGAACCCCGCCAAGAAAGCTTCGACATCGTCCCCTGCGGTCATCTTTTGGAGGGACGCATGGACCCTCTTCTTGATGTCCTGCTGTGGATCAGATGGTGCGCTTGACCTCAGGGCTGTTAACTGTTCCATCAGGAGTTGGTTAGTTTGCTGTTGCAGTCTCAGGGCCTCCGTATGGCTGTGCTGCTGGGCCTGCAGCGCCTCAGCATACATCTGCTGTTGCTGCTTCTGCTGCAGGTTGGCTTCAATCAATGCCTTTACAACGTCCTCCATTGCTGAGCGCTGCTTTAGGGCTTGCTTCACCCAGGACATACAACTCGTCCTCTACAGCGGTTAGTGTATGCCTTACTGCATTGCCCGCATTCTCCACCATATGTAGGGATCAGTCTCTATAGCAGCCGCAAGTAAGGCAGTGACACTCAGGCTCAGTCCAAAAACAAGTGTGTTTTATTTCACACAATGGCAAAAACAAACAAAAAACAGTCCTTACATCAGGGTAATAGCGTCGGCCCTAAACCTGCTCCTCCTGGAGCTCGCCTAGGGGTCCTTCCCCACCTTGGGGTCCGGTACACGCTCCCTGTGTGCTCACAGGCTCCTCTTTCACTGACTGAACTCCACTCCAGTCTGATCTCATCTCACAACACCTTGACAGCCGTCTCTTCTGGCCTAACCTTTCTCACCTGTCTTTCCCTCCCAGCTACTTCAAAAGCCTGAGGCGGGAGATGAGGAATGGAGGCCCGCCCAAAAACCTTCCCCCATTCCTCATAGATGAGGTCCCATAACAGGCTTTACCAACAGCCACCGTTCTCAGTAACGGTGGCCACACCTACCTCACCTATGCTCATGTAAGCATCTCCCGTCCCATACATGCAGTAGCTCACCATCCTTGGGGAAACATAGCGTCCCTCTACCACCATTCCCCTTGCTACCTCACACCCTATATACCTCCAACTGTACCACCAACGATTATATACCTATATATCTCTCACTGATCCACCAATGATTATATATCTATACAGCTTCCACTGTACTACCTAAGATTATATACCTATATACAGTGCCTACAAGTAGTATTCAACCCCCTGCAGATTTAGCTGGTTGACACATGCGGAATTAACTTGGCATTGTGACATTTGGACTGTAGATCAGCCTGGAAGTGGGAAATGCACAGCAGCCAAAAAGATTTTTTAAATTTTTTTTTTTTTTTAAAGCGTTAAAAGTTAATTCAGAGGGTCATTTATTATTCACCCCCTCAAACCACCAGCATTCTGTTTGGTCCCCCTAAAGTATTAAGAAGTAGTTCAGGCACAAAGAACAATGAGCTTCACATGTGTGGATTAATTATCTCTTTTGCCAGCCTTTTCTGACTATTTAAGACCCTCCCCAAACTTGTGAACAGCACTCATGCATGGTCAACATAGGAAAGACAAAGGAGCATTCCAAGGCCATCAGAGACAAGATCGTGGAGAGTCACAAGGCTGGCAAGGGGTACAAAACCCTTTCCAAGGAGTTGGGCCTACCTGTCTCCACTGTTGGGAGCATCATCCGGAAGTGGAAGGCTTATGGAACTACTGTTAGCCTTCCACAGCCTGGACAGCGTTTAAAAGTTTCCTCCCGTGCCGAGGCCAAGCTTGTCCGAAGAGTCAAGGCTAACCCAAGGACAACAAGGAAGGAGCTCCGGGAAGATCTCATGGCAGTGGGGACATTGGTTTCAGTCAATGCCATAAGTAACGTACTCCACCACAATGGTCTCCGTTCCAGACGAGTCCGTAAGGTACCTTTACTTTCAAAGCGTCATGTCAAGGCTCGTCTACAGTTTGCTCATGATCACTTGGAGGACTCTGAGACAGACTGGTTCAAGGTTCTATGGTCTGATGAGACCAAGATCGAGATCTTTGGTGCCAACCACACACGTGACGTTTGGAGACTGGATGGCACTGCATACGACCCCAAGAATACCATCCCTACAGTCAAGCATGGTGGTGGCAGCATCATGTTGTGGGGCTGTTTCTCAGCCAAGGGGCCAGGCCATCTGGTCCGCATCCATGGGAAGATGGATAGCACGGCCTACCTGGAGATTTTGGCCAAGAACCTCCGCTCCTCCATCAAGGATCTTAAGATGGGTCGTAATTTCATCTTCCAACAAGACAAGGACCCAAAGCACACAGCCAAGAAAACCAAGGCCTGGTTCAAGAGGGAAAAAATCAAGGTGATGGAGAGGCCTAGTCAGTCTCCTGACCTTAACCCAATTGAAAACTTGTGGAAGGAGCTCAAGATTAAAGTCCACATGAGACACCCAAAGAACCTAGATAACTTGGAGAAGATCTGCATGGAGGAGTGGGCCAAGATAACTCCAGAGACCTGTGCCGGCCTGATCAGGTCTTATAAAAGACGATTATTAGCTGTAATTGCAAACAAGGGTTATTCCACAAAATATTAAACCTAGGGGTTGAATAATAATTGACCCACACTTTTATTTTTAAAATTTATTAAAATTCAACTGTGCAACATAACTTTTTGGTTTGTAAGATTTATGCTTCTGTTAATAAATCCTACTCTCGTTTGCAGTTTGAAGGCTCTAACTTATTTGCATCTTATCAAACCACCTAAATCTGCAGGGGGTTGAATACTACTTGAAGGCACTGTACTTACCACTGTACCACCAATGATAATATACCTCCACTGTACCACCAATGATTATATACTCTCTCGGTGGAGCGGACAGGGTCTTCTCCTGGATCTTCCCGCAGTCCATCAGGAGACAGATCGAGTATGAGCAGAGCTGCAGGAGGGGGTGAGGTATTCTAGTGCTTTTGACAGCGCGCGATAACAAGCAGGAGAACCAGGCAAAGGGAGGAGGACAGAGTGATGAGGTGGCTACACGCAGGATGCCTGGCATCGCGCTATGAGCATGTGTAAGATCAGGCACCTTTTGATGGCAAATAGTGAATGGGAGGGAGAGACGGGGGTGGGAAGACTTTTTCTTAGAGCCCACAGGGGTGCAATAAAAAAACAACAACCTCACTTAGTGAGGTAACGCTGCACACTTGGTTCGTCTGCTGCTCTCTTAGCAGTGACTTTTATAACACTTTCCTCTGCAATCATATGTGTAATCATTGACTTAAAGGAACAATTGCACTCAGTAACCCAGTGCCTGTAAGGCTAGGGTCTGACTTGTGTGGAGCCCACTGGGACGGGGTACTCAGTACCAGACCGGGGTATCATGGGGGAGATCATGGCAGTCTTGGTCCGGACCGTGTCACGAGCCCACAAGTAAAGGGGTTATTTACAGGGATTATCGTGACGCCACCCATGGGTTGTGGTCAATGGGGGACCACCGCTGCTGCTTGCTTCTGTGAGAAGGATGGATGGGACTGCAACCGGATGGATGAGCCCGCCGTGGGTCGGGCTGCTCCTGACAGGGTGTAAAACAGTTTAACATGCAGGGAAGCACACACGGGAGACTCTGGAAGGTTCACCGGGTTTTACTCAAGTTCTTCACAGTACAGTTCACAAAGTTTCTTCAGCTTTTTACGATTTAACTCCAAGCTTTCACCATTCGGTTAACCCCACTTCAGCCAGGTTTCTGTCTTAGACCCTTCTTCTGTTTGATTCCTTTCAGACCCTTCTAAACTTCTCTTCTCCCTGTGTGCTGTATGGTAGGTCGCTCGGGTCCTTGTCGGCTTAACCCTGTGTACGGGTATGTTTAAGCTCTGGAGCCCTATGTGTAACTGTACCTCCTGCACGTGTGTTAGGAATTCAGACTTCAGAAAGATGATGGGAGTATAGGTGTATCATGGTCCGTGCTGCTCCAGGGCTTAAAAAACTCACCAAAAAGTCATTCAGATTTCCATCCTTTATTCTCCTTCTCCTACGCGTTTCAGCGCCTAGCCTGGCACCTTCATCAGGGATATCCCTGATGAAGGTGCCAGGCTAGGCGCCGAAACGCGTAGGAGAAGGAGAATAAAGGATGGAAATCTGACTGACTCTTTGGTGAGTTTTTTAAGCCCTGGAGCAGCGCGGACCGTGATACACCTATACTCCCATCATCTTTCTGGATTATAACCACTGTTCAGTGGTCGGTGGAGGTCCTGCAGCAGCTTGGAATAATATTTCCTAAACGCCTTCAAACCAGTTGTGGGGATCACAACTGCATCAGGTGAGTGGCTTCTCAGCACCACCCCCTTACGATTAGTGTCACTAGTGATAGGGCACTATTGCGCCTCTTGTCCCCCACCCTTTTATATTTTACAGGAATTCAGACTTGGAATCTGAGCTCCCCGTCGGTATGTCTGTGATCTGGCTTGTAGCTACGGTCACCTCAGAGTCGACCTAGCCTAGCCTTCCAGTGTCCCTATTTTTCAGGGGATCACAAGGCTCCTTCCTACCCATGTGACTACGGTGTACATAGGGATCTCTTCCTTCTGGTCGTCCTCTGGCACCGCTGCCGTTTTCCTCCGGATCCAGATGCACTGCTCCGGTGTTAGTTCTCCTCAGTCTTTACTGCTCGGCACCCTCTGGCCTACTCCGTATTTTCTGTTCAGCACCCTCTGGCCTACTGCTGCTACTTCCTGGTTTTCCCCTTATGTACCCGGTCTGTCACCTTGCCTACGTCCCACCCACTGTGACTGGCCCTACCACCCCTTGCCCGCCTAGGGTCCCGGGCTCCGGGGTGGGTCTTGTGTCTCTGGTGTGTTTATGAAGGTGTTTGTGCAAAACTGTCTCCTCCTCCCTGGCTGCAGATCGTACCTGTGGCCAGGGGCGCCACACTTACGTCAGCCCTTAGCCTGCCGGATCCGCTTAAAACTTAGTCCCAGGCAGGCAGAGCGCATAGCGTTAATGGAATGTAACGGTATGCACCGCCTGCCTATGCATTGCTATGGCAACCCGATGCTTATCGCAGACGCCGGTTCCACAGAGAATCCCCAGATATGCGCTATTGCAGAGCGCACAGGAAAACTCTGCAAACCATGCTTCCAGTGCGCTCTGCAATAACGCATATCCTGGGATTATCTGTAGAGCCGGCGGCTGTGGTAAGCATCGGGTTACCATAGGGATACATAGGCAGGCGGCACATAGCGTTACATGCTGATAACGCTATGCACTAAGCCTGCCAGAGATCCATCAGGCTGAGGGCAGATGCAGATCTGACCCTAGCATAAGGCTTCACTTTAAAGCCCTAAATCCTGCTGGTTCCCATTAAGCTCTTAGGCTAGGGTCACATTTGTGGTGAAAATTTCAGATCCTGGTCTGGTTTTGAGTTGTTAAAAAGCTCAAAACCGGATAAGAAACCGCAGCCCATAGGAGCCCATTATGTAAACCGGATTGCACTACATGCAATCCGCTTACCGCTTGCGGATTTGCAGCCTGCGGTAAAAATCCTGCAGGTTGCAGTTTTTGCAGCGGTGTGCAAACGGCAGCAGGCTTGCTATAATGGGCTCCTAAGGGAGCCCATGTGGCTGCCGCAAGGCATATGTGAATGCCTGCGGTAGCCGTATGCATTGGTGTTAGACAACCTCCAAATCTAAAAAACATCATAGTCAGAAGCGCCCTGTCCTCTCCAGCAACAACAGGAACCTTTCCCTGCAACCAGAACAGGTGCAAAACCTGTCCATCTATAATGACAACAAACAAGATAAGGATTCCTGGGACAGATCAGGACTACAAGATCCCAGGTAACTTCAGCTGAACCACAAGCAATGTGGTGTATTTAATTATATGTACCAAATGCCCAACAGGCAGCATGTACATAGGGGAGACCGGATTACAATTCAGAACAAGAATAAATTCTCATCGCCACTCAATAAAAGAAAAGCGTATGGATCTACCTGTAGCGAACCATTTTTGCAGCTCTGAGCACAACACTGAATCCGATATGAATCTGCTCATTTTAAAAAGTAACTTGGGATATGGTGCTACTTGTAAGAATTTGGGATGTGAAAAGAAAGTGTTACCTTTTTTGTAAATCAAACTGTATGATTAGGATGTAAGTTCGTTTTATGTTGTCTGTTTTCCCCCCTCCACTTATTTATGTTTTTCTTCTGTAAAACTGTTATAACTCTATCTTGAATAGAATTGTTAAACACAATCTACATGCAAACATAACTAATTGTGATGCGAACTTTAACTATACCTAATATGATCAATCTTTGATTGCATAAGGTTAAATCATTTTATGTAATACTCTTGAATAAATATCTTGCAACGGTTACATGCACTTGTATTTAAACGTTTTGTTATTTGAACATATGTTATAAAACCTAATAAACACATTTGAACAAAATATAACTTCAAATCTCAGAGAGAGAGAAGAATTTGGGAATACAAATTGATAACAACCTTTGACACATTCAAAACAGGATTAAATGTATCACATGGATTCATGGCTTTTTATAGAATATGAATGGACATTTGGGGATAGCAGATTCATGCATTTTTATAAAAAATGAAAGTACATTTGGAGACATCTTGCAACGCACTCAAATTATAGGACTATGAACTCTTGACACTTCTGTGAACTGTCTCACTGAGAACTCTGCTCTCCAGAACTTAACTAAGTATTTTAAAGTCTCCATGGGTTACTAACTATTTACCTAATACAATTGGTTCCGCTTATCTTAGAAATCTGGTTTCTCTGTCCCTGCTCCTCCACCTATCCCTAACCCTACTCTGCTTTGCATCACCAGTCATATCCACCAGAGCATATAACACTGTTTTCCTTCTTATTTCTTTTTTTTTTCTTTCTTTCATTTGCATATGTATATATGTATGTGTCTTCAGAATTTGTGTCATTACCAGCCTGACGAAGGGGCCACAGTGTCCCGAAAGCTTACTATGTTTACCATCTTTTCAGTTAGCCATTAAAAGGTATCAACCACTGAGGACTCTCAGATTGCAATATATTTTTCTATCTACTGTCTAACACGGTATAAATATTCTTTACCTTATCTCCCTGTGTAAATGGGTCTTCACTGTGCTGTATATTGCCTGTGTACCACGGTTATTTGCCTGGTCTGATGATTTGGTAATAGTAAACAAGTAGTACAAATGAAGAAACCGTTTGAATAGATATTGATCTTTCACTACTGATGACCTTCTTTCACACATAATTTACAAGCTCTTTTAGGCTAGGGTCAGACCTGCATCTGCAATCAGCCTACCGGAAGCGTTCAAAATGTAGAATTTCTTAGGCTCAGCGCATAGTGTTATCGTCATGTAACGCTATGCGCCGCCTCTGTACAGTAATCCTATGGCAACCAGAATGATCACGTACCCGCCGGCTCACAGGTCCCAGATATGCACTTTTGATGAGCGCACAGGAATCACAGTTTGCAATGTTTTCCTTTGCTCTCATCAAAAGCGCATATCGGGGAGCTGTGAGTGGAGTTGGCTGGTGCAGTGATCATTCCATAGGGATACTATACACAGTCGGTGCATAGTGTTATATGCCGTTAACGCTATGCACGGTGCCTGGGAAATTCTACATTTTTAACGTATCCGGCAGGCTGAGGCCAGGTACAGATCTGACCCTAACGTTAGCCTAAATCAGATTCGCGCCATGCATCTGTAAAGGCTAGGGTCAGACCTGCATCTGCCCCTAGCCTGGCAGATCGGGGAAAAACTTAGAAAATTTCTGCCTCAGCGCATAGGCTAGGGTCACATTTGGGACCTAACATCTGTTAGAAAGATGCTGTTTTTCCCTTACCTTTTTTCATTTTCATATATATACCATGCGTTAACGCTAGCGTTTCCCATAGACTCCCATGTTAAAAAAATGCTAGCATTTTTGCAAACGCCCTCAAAACGCTGCTTACCCCATTTTTGGGTGCACTTGGAAAAACGCATAGCGTCAAAGACATTGCACTTTTGCAATGCATTTTTAACATGGGAGCCTATGGATGCGTTAACGCTAGCGTTTTTCATGATTTGCACAAGAAAAAAATGCTGACTTTTTGCGCATCTATGGCGCATGGGTGACCCTAGCCATAGCGTTACCAGTAGGCAACGCTATGTGCCGCCAGGCAATAGATCTCTATGGCAACCGGACGCTTACTACAACTTCCGTCTCCACAGAGATCTCACGGATATGCACTTTTGCAGAGCGCACAGGAAACGCTGTTTGTAGCCCTTTCCTGTGCGCTCTGCAAAAGCGCATATCTTGGAGATCTCTGTGAAGCTGGAGGCTGTTGGTAAGCATCCGGCTGCCATAGAGATCAATAGACAGGCAACACATAGCATTACCTGCTGGTAACGCTATGTGCTGAGGCAAAAAATGTCTACGTTTTTCCCGGATCTGCCAGGCTAGGGGCAGACTCAGGTCTGATCCTAGCCTAAAACCATGCTTTTTTCATATGCACATACAGTATATAAAAACACATGTGTTAATGCACCCATAGACTCCAATGCAAAAAATGCATTGCTAAAGTTCAATGTGTTTGGCGCTATGCGTTTTTGCAGCGTGCATAAAAATATGGGCTGCAGCATTTTTGGGCCTGTTTTGGAAAACAGATGCATTTTTTTAACATGGGCGTCTATGGGAAAGGCATGCGTAAACGCATGCCTCAAAAATGCAAACACATGTTAGGTGAATGCAAAATGAAAAAAAGCATACTTTAACGCATCCATCAAACGGATGTACCCTCCCAAATGTGACCCTAGCCTTACTGCTTTGCTTCTCTTGTTATACATGCAAAGGACAACCACTTTTTTGAAATCCAGATAACCACTGTCTTATACTAGCCCCCTACCCTATCTCACTGACAAAAAATAGCAACCTCTCAATTGTCCTTTAGTGTTCACAATGACCTCCATCATTCCTCCCCTGTTCTAATTACCATTTGATGTAATGTTTTTACACTGCTCTGCATATATATGAAATATTGATGTATTACGCTGCATAAATCAATTGCTACTGAGGCCACGATGACTCTACCTCTGAGATAGCTCCTAATTTAACCATTCAGATGCCACCATTAAGAAATAGATGAAGTCTATATAAATTATCATTGACTTGTGACCTAACAATGTTATTTGTTACTATCATAGTATAATCTTAATGAATTACCGGGACAGATTGCAAAAAAAGAAACAATTCAATTACAAATACAGCTCTGCTCCATCTGTATGTGTGAAATGATTTCGGACAGAAAATCATAATGTCAAATGAGAAGTATACGGTACACTGTAAAAAAGGAGTTAAAAGACTATAAAACACTGTCACACAATTAAAGTAGGGGTAAAAATGTATAAATTACAGCTAGGGAAGTAGTGACATATTCGGATTTGCTATATTCGGAATGAGTAGGTCCTAATACTCGGGTACTCAATAGGAGTAGTGGGTCCAATGTAAGTCTATAGAAAATGTGAGTACTTTCACAGTGTTATCTATATACACTGCGAAAGTGAAATAAAAGTTAATAAAAGGTGTTAAAAATAAAAATATAACATACTCACCTATCCGACGGCTGTCCCGGGACCTGAAATGAACACATCCGTTGGCCTGCCAGGACCTTAAGTCTGATGGCCAATCAGATAGCCAGTAGTGATCAGGTGGTATGTGACATCATCTGATTGGCATCAGATGTTCTAACACATCGATGTCCTGCCAGGACCTAAAGTCTGATGGTCAATCGTTACCGGCCATCTGATTAGCCATCAAACTTAAGGTCCTGGCAGCTCATTGGATGTGTTCTTTTCTGGTCCCGGGACAGCCATCGGATAAGTGAGTATGTTATTTCTGTATTTTTTTTTAACACCTTTTATTAACTTTTATTTAACTTTCGCAATGTATATAGATACACTGCGAAAGTAAATGTACTACTCGCTACTCCTAACGAGTAATCACAAGGAAACACGTGAAGTAGCGAGTAGCCCGACTATCGTACTATTCAGCGAGTATCAAATAGTTTGAGTATACTCACTCAACCCTAATTACAACACGTTTCAAGGACGATTCGCGATACCTGGTGAAGGGGGGTGGATCGCCCTTGAAAGACATTGTAAGTGAATTTTTTACCTCCCCTTGGACTATGTGACAGCGCCTGGAACATCATCTTTTACCTCCCTTGTTTCGAGTTCATACAGTCCATTGATTGTGACGTGTGATGAGTCCAAACCAACCTTTAATCTCCACGTCCATGCTGGGTTCACACAAGGAAGCACCTCCGTTTTTTTTTTCTTATCCATATAGTTGGCTGTGTTCTATATTTCAAATAAAGGATTTTTCTTGTGTTTATCCTTTTGATTTACAGGATCAGTAATGGAGGGTGTCTTATAGATAGCTATTCACTATTTAGTACTAATCCAACAATTGATGGCAGCTGTGATTTTTGACAAAGTCATAGCTGTCATTAAACCCCATATATTACCCCAATTGCCACCACTGCAGGAGAATTTGGAAACAGCTAGGTAAAGCGCAAGAATTGGCACATCTAGTGTAATGCACCAATTCTGTGGTGACTGCGGGTTTTTCTTGGCAGGGATGGGCCAATAACCATGGACCATCCCACCCTGATAATACTAGTTTGCTGCTGTCTGCTTTATCTGTGGTGGTTATCAAAAATTGGCTTGTGCCCATGTCGTTTTTCTAATAAATTAGACTAGTCAACAGCAAAATAGGTTCAGACATGAAAACAGTTGAAACAAACTAATTTTGGGCTGATGAAAATGAAAATGATGCTTAAATTTTGAAATTGGCTCTAGTTTTTATGATACAGAGGTGCGTCAATATTTCTCACAGCCTTTGATACAATACTAAGCAAGGAATACATCATCAGCCTTGCGTCATCAGTGTGAAACCATCCAACTGACTTACGTATTGCTTCATCAATATTGCATCATCTCCAAATGACCAATGATAGATATCAAAAAAAGAAGATGATACAATCCTAATTAAACTTGCATCACACAACTCTATGAAAGGCGCATGTTCTCCCTCTATCAGTCACACAGCAAATTCAGCGGTTGACTGATATTGCCGTTCAGCTATTAAGTGATGCCTTGGACTTGCATTGATAAAGCAGATAATTTCTGCTATATCTATAAAAGTGAGATGACCTTTGTGCCACAAAAGCGAAACTTGACTCATATGGTTAAGAAAGCCTACAACCTGAATCAATGCCAATATCAATATCAATGTCTAACTCATAGTTAGTAGAACTGGCCAAAACTCCTCCTCTTCGGTGCTTCTCCTTAGGAGTAAGCGTCAGCAGCCTGATTCCGAGGGCTCCCCGGGACCTCTTCTCAGCGTCCCGCTCTGCGCTCCGGCAATTCTAGGTGCACGCTTCGTGGAATAGCGGTACGTCACTTCCGGTTTCAGAAAAAGGAGAAGCTGCACATGCAGGGTACTTGCCGTGAACTTTTATTTCATATGTGAGTTATTCACATGGTGGGGACATTGGGTGGGAGGACGAGGGGTGCCATAAAACGGCCGTTTCACTCCGCAAGTGGTGCTTCAACGGGTACAACGGGTGCTTCACATGTCCCCACCATGTGAATAACTCACGTATGAAATAAAAGTTCACGGCAAGTACCCTGTGTTTGCAACTTCTCCATTATCTGAAACCGGAAGTCAATATCAATGTCTTCATTGGTCCTCAGATTTGTGTGCTTCTGCAAGATGAGGAGTTTCAACGTTTAGGCTAGTGTCAGGCTGGGGTCACACTTTGAAAGGTAATTACGGTGACAGCATCCAGATCCGCAATTGCCTTCAGACACATTTTTGTGTCCAAATCTGTTGTTAAAACCAGAATGCGGTAACCGGATTGCTCCGGATGTGCAATTCGGAGCAATGCGGTCACCGTTTGCTTTGTTCATCCCTGCTGCCGCAATAAATTAAATAACTCAAAAAACTGTGGACTCCCACCTATTTTTGATAACCAGCGCAGGTAAAGCTGACAGCAGCGAGCTGATATTATCAAGCTGGAACTGTCTGTGGTTATTGAGCCCATCCCAGCCAAAGAATATTAGCCGGTATCCACCCCAGAATTGGCGCATAACATTAGATACGCCAATCTTAGTGCTTTGCCTGGCTCTTCCTAATTGCGCTGATATGTTGTCAGTTGGGGTAATAAATTAGGTTGACCGCTGTAACTATATTACCCCGCTTGCCACTTCACCGGGGCAGTCAGGAACAGCCTGATAATGTGCCACAATTGGCGCATATAATGTGATGTACCAATCCTAGGGTGGTTGTTGGTTGATATTCTTTGCCTGGAATGAATCAATAACCATGGACCTTCCCACCCTGATACCAGCTCGCTGCTGTCTTCTTTCTCTGTGCTAGTAAAAATGGGGGTCACACCATGTCATTTTTTTCCAATAATTTATTTAAGATGTGGGGTGCCCTCTATTTCTGATAAACAGCACAGATAAAGCAGACAGCAATGAACTGATATTATCAGGGTGGGAAATGCCATGGATATTGGCCCCTTCCCAGCTTGATATCAGCCCCCTGCTGATTACTTTAGCTTGGTTGGATAGCAAATAGGGTGGACTTCATGTCATTTTGTTTTATTATTTACTCATTTTAACACTATACACAACCTTTGTGATGAACAGGAAACTACAGAAAAATTTGCAAGCAATCAGAGACCCCAGTGCATCGACCTTAAAGGCCTGGGGTACTCGGTGGCCAGGCCGGCAGTCTCTCAGGGAAGTTGTGGTGGCGGTGGCCCAGCTCTGTGGCCCTGGCCTAGCAAGTGATGGGGGTTATTTACAGGGGTTTAATAGTCTTTACGTGATACCACCTGTGGTGCCTGGTCAGGGACGGCCAGTGCTACAGTATGAGCCCGGGGGATAGGTGGTGTAGCAGCTTGGATGGAACACTTTTCACAGGTGAAGGAGGCCTCCAGAGGTTGAATGTAAGAGTCTTTGGGGATGATGGTGGTTATGATGTTAGGTGCAGCAAGGAGGGCGCAGGAAATAAGCAGGAGGACATATAGGAGGGCAGTTTTTTCACCTTTACTCACAGTTCTTAGTAGTTCAGCCGGGGCACTGTGTCCTTTGGGTCAGCTCCCAGTCAACGACCAAGCAGTCCAGGGTCACTCCACCGAGACAACTTTTTATATACCTTTCCAGGTTGCCCTTCTCCACACTGTTCCTCCTCTACTCCTACACTGTGCCTTCCTGCTACAGGATCCCAAGGCAGGTGGCTATGAGTCCTGTCGAACGACGACCTGCACATCCTCTTGACTTTAGGCCTAGCCACCATACCCGGGATTGTCCACGGTAGATGGCCACTGCACATAAAGTTCAGTGGACCCTGGTTTCCTGGCTCAAACTTGCAGTGTTGTTGCCAGATTGTGGCCGGCAGGGGCGTAACTACAACAGGTGCAGGGGTTGCGATCGCACCCGGGCCCTGCAGCCTAGGGGGGCCCCATAAGTCCCTTTGGCCTATAGAAAAAGACTAATGCTATTAAAGATTTGCAATAATTGGGGGCCCCGTTGGAGCATTCGCATCGGGGCCCGTGGGCCTGAAGTTACGCCACTGGTGGCCGGTCCCCTTTTGCAAAAAGTTCCTCCACCACAATGCAGGGTCGGGGTGAATTTGGGGTTTATGCTGGCTTGGGTTCGATGGGCGACCTACCCACTGGTCCCCACTCCTCCCCCAGTGCCATAGTTCCCTGAGAACTCCATCTTTCTGTTGGTGCTTCTCTGACTTGTCTTCTGTGTCTCTCTGCTCTCTCATTCTCTAACTAACTTTCTCCTCCCACCCCCTTTTTAACCTGGTCCCTCCTCCAGCAAGTGATGGGGTCTGCTCAGAAAGAGTATCCTCCACCCTTCATCTTCTGACTTGAAGTTATGATGGGTGGGGTGTTGTGTGCAAGTTTTGTGTGTGTCTCAGTATTGTATCCCCATCTTACCTTGGAGTGGGATACCACACCTATGGATTAGGTGCAGTACCTCTGTATACACGTCCCCAGCACAGTGAGTGGGGGACATGTATAGCAATCATAATGCAACCAATCACAGATTGTGAGTAGGGGAAGCAGTAAGTTTTAATAAAGTTTAATGAGCTGGCCTGGAAATAGTCTGACATTGGTCCTATCTGCTGGGGAAATATGTATGTATGTATGTATGTATCATTGTCCTGCTTTAATCCCATCTTGCTTCCTTTTGCAGCACCCTAGCCCTTACTACCACTATTTTACAGCACTTAAGCTTGGGCCCACATTAACTTACATGTTGTTTGGAGTCAAGTTTGTGTCAAGACTGGGTCTGGAACGTTTTTAAAGTCCGGCCAAACCTGTCGAACCTGAATATCTATGTGTCCTCTCATCTCTATACAAGATGCTTGGGGAAGAAAAGTGTACTACAGTCCCCAAGCATCTTGTTACATCTCCACGTGAGTGTGGCCAGTGGAAGTCCAGCAGCAGCCATCAGGATATTATTAACAAGCCTTCAAACCAGTTGTGGGTCTCACAACTGGACTAGGTGAGTGGATTTGATTTCTCACCATTGCACAAACTAGTGTCTAGTGATAAGGGCACTATTGCGCCTCTTGTCCCCCCTCCCTCTTTCTTTTTTACTCATCTCTATACAGGATGATTGAGAGATATGCCGTTGCTAGAACTGCTAATACAGTTATTCTAGCTGTCCAATATGGTAATGTTAGTGTATGGACTGCTGTGCTACTTCAGCACTGGTAGGACTTTTAATTAATGATATAAATGTGAGAAAATCCAGAAGGCAAATTTCCATTTGTCAGTTTATGACTTAAAGCTGAAATGCAGTTGGGTTTTGCAGAAGGGCAATGATTTAGACTCAGAGCATATAAATAAATCCACCTCTTAATAGATCATAAGAAACAAAGTCAAATTTCAGATTTAAATCCCATTGAGCTGCTCTGGCAACATCTTTAACAGGCAGCAATGCTTGACAAACCTCTAAATAAATAAAAATCTAAACAATTCTACAAAGAAGAGCGGGTGGGGGAATTCCTCGACAATTATTGCAGTTGTTTCTGCCAAGGGTTGGACAACTAGTTATTAGGTTTAAGAGTGGCAATTACATATTCTTATGAGTGACATGGGCTTTGTATCAATATTTATCTAATAGTTTCATAGTTTATTAGATTGAATGCAGACTTAAGTTCATCGAGTTTAACCAATACCCAAACACGTTGCTCTAAGGAAATAAAAAACCCTTGTGGCAGCTGCTGATTTTCCCATATTAGGGGGAAAAATCCTTGCGAAGTTCACATATGGAAATCAGACTAAATTATCCTTTTGTTTGGAAAAGCCAAATCTTATCCTTATCTCGGAATCACGGTTGTAGGCTCCCACAAGTTGGTTTCATCTAATATGGAGGCACTGTGTGCACCCCTGGCGGAGGACATTTCAAAACACCGCGCAACTAACATGTCATGAATAGCTCGCATCAATGCGTTTAAAATGTTCATACTCCCAAAAATTGTGTATGTCTTTAGAGCCCTTCCTGTTATCATTCCTATTAGATTTCTCAAGAGATTACAGTCTTCAGAGGGGAAGTTTCATCTCTGGGGGAAAGAACAGCCCACCTAGAAAACAAGATGGCTGAATACACTAAGACTATAAACGCTTTAGTGGATGAGAATGAAGCCCTTAAGGAGGATATGGTTGTGGTTCAGGACAAGATGTATGATCTAGAAGACAGATCACGGAGGAATAATGTGCATATTAGGGGGGTGCCGGAGGACGTTCCTGATAAAGATCTACCTGAATTCATGCTCAAATTCATGCAAAGTGTACTCCCAACTACAGTTGTGGCCAAAAGTATTGACACCCCTGCAATTCTGTCAGATAATACTCAGTTTCTTCCAGAAAATGATTGCAATCACAAATTCTTTGGTATTATTATCTTCATTTAATTTGTCTTCAATGAAAAAACACAAAAAGAATTGTCCTAAAGCCAAATTGGATATAATTCCACCCCAAACATAAAAAAGGGGTGGAACTGTTAGAAAAATCATGTGATGCTTCTCTAATTTGTGTAATTAACAGCTGATTCTAGTAAAAAAAAACAGGGTACTTAGTACATGCATAAAAAGCCATCCCACCACGTCAAGGTGTACCCACTTCAGGACGGTACCTAACTCTATCTAATTTCAAAACCTGTTCATGTGTTGACTGAACTCAATTAAAGCAGGATACCGAGTGACCTGGGTCTCAAAATGGACACACAGCTATGAGAGGCGATATAAGTACTCAGCTCAGTTAAGGGGGGGAGGGAATTAAATACAAAAAACTGAGCCAAAGCAGACATAAGTGTACATGACTGTAAGAGCATGTTCACACTAACCACTTATATTGCCTCTCGTTGCTGTGTCCATTTTGGGACCGAGGTCACTGTTTATTCTGCTTTCATTGAGGTCAGTCAACACATAATCAGGTTTTTAAATTAGATAGAGATAGGTACCGGCCTGAAGTGGGTACACCTTGACATGGTGGGATGGCTTTTTACGTATGTACTAAGAACACTGTATTTTACTAGCATCAGCTTTTTAATTATTTATTCCTGGCAAGTTATTTTTGCACGTCTATATATTGTTTTTCATTACGTTTAGTCTGGTTGGTCAGTGTGAGGAATGTAGACTTATGTCTGCTTTGGCTCAGTTTTTTGTATTTAACACGTCACTTTACCCATTGGGAAAAGTGGCACTGATATTGCTGGAATTACACTGCATGGGATCTGAGTATACATTGTCTTTAATTTCTGTTGAGCCCTGAATAATTATACCCAAATACAAAACACATACATGACATGACATAAAAAATGTAGTGCATCAAGTAAAACAACAGAAACATTAAACTATTGTCCATAATTCTTTCAATATGGAAACATATGATCAAACATTTATCCTCAGTATTAAAGGAAGTCTTCTGTGTCTGAGATCTGAAATTTAAACGTAAAACTCTGAATTATGAATAAAATCAGTATAAAATATGTAATCTAATTATCTGTAAGTCTCTTTTCACATCAGCGGTTTACGCTGATGTGCGGCAGATTAAGCAGGTGGCTCCGCATCTACCAGATCTGTCACCTAATGGCCGACTTGCGGCCCAGATCTGGCAAGCCCCATGTACTGTCTATGGAGCTTGCGGTCCGGTGCGGCAAGTGCGGTTTTGCCGGATGCGGCAAATCTGGAATTTGCGGCCGCAGAAAACAAATGCTGCAAGTCGCTGCAAGTTGGCTGTTAGGCGGCAGATCCGGCAGAGGCGACACCACCAGCCGGATCTACCGCACATCAGCGTATACCACTGATGTCAAAGGGCCCTAACAGATGGATATGAAATAGAAACTTTGTTTGCGCTGCATCAGCTGCTTTTCATGGAGCTGAGTGACAGTAGAACGGAATGCTTCGAAGCAATATTAACCAGTGTGCTATCTACATGGTCACTGAGAAAGTGGCTGGCAGAGCATAGACACAAAGCTATTAGCATCTGTGTCTATGGTAATTATAGCCATTTTCCTTATAGTGATCAATATTCTACTTTCAAAGTTCTTTTTGATCTGCCTTATGGTCCATTTACCAACACATGAAACTCATATTAAGTGGAAAGTCATTACATATATACAGTATCTAAACTACCATATCTATTTTCAGAAAGATAAAGAGTAGCCATGGCCAAAACCAGATATTTAATAGTTAGAAATTATTACCCCAAACATCAAAATGATCTTCAGAACTGCTGGGTTATCTGTGACTCCTAATAGGGGAATTTCTTTTTACAAGAATCCAAATATGCTTCCAACCATATACTAGTGAGCTGTGTTCAATTATTAAATTATGATTGGTGTTTAAGAGCCCACAAGTAATTAATTCTGCATTCAGAATTAACAACTCTATATTAAAAGAAAACCAGTCACCAGTTTGTTAGTGTGTGAACCAAGGCTACCACCTTACTGAGCTCCTGTACTGCATAAAACAATAGTGTCCATCAATTCTTAACGTTCCCTGTATGCCACCAAAAATACCTTTTTATTTTCCCCTGCACTGTATGCAATTTTCATACAGTCCGATGGGTGTCATTTCCTCAACATCTGTGCCACCTCTGTGCCAAGAAAGTCATCCTCCGGCATTGATTGATTTGAATGACACATCCTGCATCACCGATATAGCCAAACAAAATCACGTACCTACACATTGTCATTGTTAACAGAAGACCAAAACAAGTAAATTATGCCAATAAAATCTCTGTATGTATTATTTATAATTTTAAAATTACATAAAGATAGGCAAGAATATAACGTAATTAAGGTTGCTGATTAAATACGAGGGCATCTGATTATAGACAAAAATACAAAGCATAGTGCTTGAAATTAAACAATACATGAAATTTGGTCACAACCTTTATGCAATAGGTATAGCAAACAACCAAAGGGGTAGAAATGGCACAAAAAACATCTACAGCGCCACTATATGAAAATACTATGCAGACTATTGGCCTATACCCTTAATAGCTTATTGAGTATTGCTCCTACAGTTACTACGAGTTTAACGTATACCTGCTTTCTATTTCATAGTTATATGCATAAGTAAATGAAAGCCGCTAGAATAAGGTAATAGTTGCAAAAAGAATACCTATACAGGCTGAAAATAATATACTAGAAATCTATATTAATGCAAAAGGTCATAAGGAGACAAAAGATATTCATAGAAAGTAATGAGCAGTTTCCATAAATGTGACTGTGTATCAGATGTCCTCGATGCCCCAACGCACGTTTCAAACTTTCTTTATCAGGATGTCTCTTTTTTTATAAAATCAGAAGACCTAGTGTTTAGTCAGCAACATGGATTAAATTTATTCTTGTCTATATTTGAGTAATTTTAAAATATTGAATATTAAATATTTTGGTCTTGTGTTGTTATATGCTTCCTGAATTTATATGGCAGATAGTACATATTTATGTGGGTAAATCGCCTGACATTAGCATTGCCGGCTTTCACAGAAGCACTTTGCTCGGCAGAGCAGGAGACATAGCTGTTCATGCACCCAGTACATGTCGTTCCACCTCCTTTTTACCAGAACCAATTCTGGAATGACTTATCTTGGGAACATACAGTCATGTTTTGAGCTCTGCCTGGAGTATTGTACAGTGAACTGCTCCTGTGACAGTTAATGATTCCAGTATGCAGGTGCCATATTTGTTTTGGCTATATGGATGACACAGGATGCATCGTCCAAAACAATCAAAGCCAGAGGACGGCTTTTTGGAAGCACAGAGGCCGAGGAAATGACGCCCATCGGACCAATTCAAAAGCATTTACACACAACACAGAAGAAAAAAAAGGTATTTTTAGTGGTAAACAGGAAATTAAGAGGATGATGGGTACATTTGTGTGATGCAGTTCAGATGCTCAGAAAGTTGTTGGCATGGGTTCACACCTGTTAGATATTTTGGGGGTATTTCACCTTTCTGCTCAATTGGTTTGAATAGGAATACTGTACATTTTGAATCCCAGAAGAGCAATCAATACATTGATCACTAATAAATGCAAAGGAATTCAGGAAATGTATATTCCGCTTTTGTCTTTTATAAGGTGCTATAATGTTTCTATAGCAACTAACACATTTATACATTGGAATGTCAGTGGGCATCTTATTTCCTTAGAGGTTTCGCTTCCCTTTTAATGAAACTATATGTCTTCTAGTTCAAAGGCTCTGAATAAATAGTTCATATTTAAAGGAATTGTTCAGTGTCGAAAGAAACGTCTGTTGTCACTCAATGTGCACACTACACGATTTCCATGTTTTCTCTGTGTGACCTGATAGTTAGGGACTTCATGTTGACATGATGTGGCTATAAGAAAACAAGGGGCAAAGAGCTCCTGCACTGTCCCTCACATTAAGGGACCTTGAGCTATCCTGGCCCCAGGAATACCCCAGATGGTGGGAACGCCTTGGTCTTATACCTTACTACATTTCTAAATATTGCTCATCTATAGTTATTCCCCTGGCAGTAAGGAGGTAGGAGTGCAAGGGACCGCACTGAAAAGAAAGACATGGAAGCAGATATAACATAAACTCCCATTCTTCTCCGAGGAGAGTTTTCACTGTATATGATTGAAAGTTCACCACTGCTCTCCTTAAAGACAGGTCCTTCTCAGGACACTACAGTCATATGAAAAAGTTTGGGCACCCCTTTTAATCTTACTCATTTTTTTTTTGTTTAAAATTCGGTTTTTGCAACAGCTATTTCAGTGTGATATATGTAATAACTGATGGACACAGTAATATTTCAGGATTGAAATGAGGTTTATTGCACTAACCAAAAATGTGAAATATGCATTAATTCAAAATTTGACAGGTGCAAAAGTATGGGCACCTCAACAGGAAAGTGACATTAATATTTAGTAGATCCGCCTTTTGCAAAAATAACAGCCTCTAATGGCTTCCTGTAGCTGTTAATGAGTTCCTGGATCCTGGATGAAGGTATTTTTGACCATTCCTCTTTACAAAACAATTCCAGTTCAGTTAAGTTTGATGGTCGCCGAGCATGGACAGCCCGCTTCAAAACATCGCACAGATGTTCAATGATATTCTGGTCTGGGACTGGGATGGCCATTCCAGAACATTGTAATTGTTCCTCTGTATGATGAATGCATGAGTAGATTTGGAGCGGTGTTTTGGATCATTGTCTTGCTGAAAGATCTATCCCCGACGTAACTTCAACTTTGACACTGATTCTTGAACATTATTCTCAAG
Source organism: Allobates femoralis (assembly GCA_033576535.1). Taxonomy (NCBI): domain Eukaryota; kingdom Metazoa; phylum Chordata; class Amphibia; order Anura; family Aromobatidae; genus Allobates; species Allobates femoralis. Next base: position 112,994,164 of record JARQOC010000005.1, read on the forward strand.
AATCTACTGATACTGAGTGGAATCCATGCGACCCTCAACTTTAGCAAGATTCTCGGTGCCGTCATTGGCCACACAGCCCCAAAGCATGATGGACCCTACCCCAAATTTGACAGTGGGTAGCAAGTGATTTTCTTGGAATGCTTTTTGTGGCGCCATGGATAAGGCCTTGTTGTATGACCAAACAACTCAATCTTTGTTTCATCAGTCCACAGGACCTTCTTCCAAAATGAAACTGGCTTGTCCAAATGTGCTTTTGCATACCTCAGGCAACTCTGTTTGTGGCGTGCATGCAGAATCGCCTTCTTTCCCATCACTCTCCCATACAGCTTCTCCTTGTGCCGTGTGCGCTGTATTGTTGACCGATGCACAGTGACACCATCTTCAGCAAGATGATGCTGCAGGTCTTTGGAGGTGGTCTGTGGATTGTTCTTGACTGTTCTCACCATTCTTCTTCTCTGCCTTTCTGATATTTTTGTTTGCCTGCCACTTTTGGCCTTTACAAGAACTGTCCCTGTAGTCTTCCATTTCCTTACTATGTTCCTCACAGTGGAAACTGACAGGTTAAATCTCAGAGACAACTTTTTGTATCCTTCCCCTGAACAACTATGTTGAACAATCTTTTTTTTTCAGATCATTTGAGAGCTGTTTTGAGGAGCCCATGATGCCACTCCTCAAAGAAGATGCAACTAGGAGAGCAACTTCCAAGTGGACACCTGAAATAGCTTTTGTCATGATTGGATACACCGGCTATGAAGTACAAAGCTCAATGAGGTTACCAAACCAATTTAGTGCTTCAGTAAGTCAGTAAAAAGTAGTTAGGAGTATTCAAATCATGAAAATCAGAAGGGTGCCCATACTTTGGCACCTGTCAAATTTTGAAATAATGCATATTTCACATTTTTGGTTAGTACAATAAACCTCATTTCAAACCTGAAATATTACTGTGTCCATCAGCTATTACATATATCACACTGAAATAGCTGTTGCAAAAACCCAATTTTAAACAAAAAAAAAAGAGTAAGATTAAGAGGGGTGCCCAAACTTTTTCATATGACTGTAAGTGATGAGCAGGCACAAAAGAGGATCTTCGATAAGCTAAACATTGTGACTTTGTGATCCAAGGTCTGCCTGAGGTCACATCAGACCATTACACACTCATGAGACATGTATGCAATTTTCATATTTATTTTAATCAATAGATCTTGGAATAATTGTAAATTTCACAATTGGATGTGTTTAATAAAAATGTTACTGTGCTGAGATAATCTTACATATAGTGGCCTCATCCACAACTACCGCAAATGACTTCAAGCTGTCATTGATGTTAGAGGGAACAATGTACGGTATTAAGAACTGGGGTATGTGAACTTTCAATCAGGGTCATTTGGATGTCTTTGGTTGTCATTATGATTTAAAAAGAGAAAATACAGTAGTTTGACATAAAAGGCTTCACCCAACCACTAACCATGAGCGAAAATATGTTTTTGTGTTATTATCATATTCTCTGAGAAAAGACCAAGAAAGCAAAAAATCTGCCGGGGTATGAAAACTTTTGAGCACAACTGTATTCTAAAGCACAGAATCAAAATGTAAATGAGATAAATAAAAAAGAACACCGATCAATATTAGAGAACAGTTATAGACAGGGGCTGGCTGGTGGACCTAGCCCTAGGTGGCAGTCTAAGTCCTCCGGCCCTGACAGCAATTGAGGAGCAGGGGGGAAGGGTGCTGCTATCAGAGCCAGGTGAGAAGCAGGGGGGGGACTGTTACTCACCACGCGGCCGTCCCCTTCCCGGGTGCCGCTATCATTACGGCAGCTGCAGCCACAAAACAAGCCCAAGCAGCCCTTATCATTAAGGGGGGCGGCCCTAAATTAGGGCAATACCACCAGCCTGGGGGACGCTTGCCCCCCTGCCACCTGGGTTCCATTTGAACTCCCGTGTCCCGGGTCTGGATGAGTGGTGGTACGGGTGGTAGAGAGTCGCAGTACTCCACAACTGCGCGTTCTGCTACAGCTGCCTCTTGCGCCTCGCGGTCTTCTCTCATGGACAAAAGTTTGTAGGTCCACTCCGTGCTCCACCGTCGGCACACCCACGCCAGGGCCTCTTCCATTTCCTGGCGGAGTCGTCCAAATGCGTCCCTCCAGTAGTCAGCATCCCCCTCTAAGGTTAAGACGGACGCTGCTGCCAGGTCTCCTTGCGCGGCTCGGGTTTGCTCCTTAAGCTCCCGTACGATGTCACTCCAACGGGGTACCGCCATGCTATCGGGTACGAAGGTGCCTTGTTGTTTCTGTCCTTCTCTTACGGTTTGTCTCTTTATGGGAAGCCTCTCCTTAGGAACTTCCTGTGGGCCGCCCACCTGATTGATTGATGGCAATCGGGGCGGCCACACTTTTTGGTGCCTCTGTCTTGGCCCTCCTTCTTCCAGGGGCTGAGGCACACCCCCGGGCCTGCAAATGGCATTTAGTACATGGCTACGGCGCCATCTTGGGTCCTCTTGCAGTAATGGCGGGAACCCATTTTTAGCGCCAAGCAATGGCGGAAAAAGTTTTGTTTTAAATCCAAGTCCAAGGGCACAGTACCCAGTGTTACCGGGCATGATATCCTGTTCGTGATCGCCAGAAAAAGATATGTCGAGCCCCAGGCTTTGGGTTAATTGGGTATCTGGCTCCAAGGGGTTAACTGTGTCACAGGGAATGGTGGCCACGCCTGATCCCAAGTCCTGGGGAACTATTCTTTTGAAAAGGGGAATATTTACAGGGGATTATATACACTTTGTCGTGACACCACCTGTAGTTCCTAGTGATGTTGCACCAGCGCCGCCACAGTCCACTGGAGGTAGTTGGTAATGCGGCTAGTTGGTAAAGTCCCCTACATGTAGGGCTGGACCTCCGGGGCAGCGTTCCTGTATGGAAACAAGTTCATTTGAAGGAAAACAAGCAGAGTCAAAAGTCACTTTTCTCCGGGTACTTTACTGTCAATTGCATTGGTCGCATACAAAATCACAGTTCAGCACTCCTGATGGTATGAGGACAGGTAGCTTAACGGGTGGCTGCAGGCAGATCCTAGGTGGTATGGTGGAACCCTCGGTGTGTGCCTCCATGCTATAAACCCATCTGTTCCTTCTCTCCAGTTAAATTGTGAAGCCTGACGACTTGAAATCTGTCCGACCTCCTTCCTTCTCTCACCCTTGCCGCCGTTGGGTAACCCTCTACTGGCTGGCTGCTCGTTCCTTTGGTGATGCCTGGTACCCTCTTTCAGTCTGCTCAGGTGCCCGGGAGAATTGTAGACTCCACGGGACTCTGGATTCTCTGTGGTCCTAGAGTATCCCACAGGTGCGGGCTCCGGTGCCCGGTAAGCTATCTGGGATAAACTTCCTCAAGTTCTTCACTCCCTTAGGCTGTCTGCTCCTGGAGAAGCTTTCTTTCCTTAAGCCCTTTCTTCTTCCTCCATCTCTCCTCCTGGTCCCTCAGCTGAGACTCCCTAGAGGTGATTTTATTCCCTCCCGGGTAACCACCCACCATGTAGTCTAGTGTCGGAGTGCTAGAATAGGGCACCACCCAGCATCCTAAAGTCTACCTGCAGCTGGAGTATCTGCACCTCTTTTACGAGTGCAGTACCCCTCTGTGAAGCCTGCTTGGCGGGGTGCCACATACAGTTAGGGCCAGAAATATTTGGACAGTGACACAATTTTGGCGAGTTGGGCTCTGCATGCCACCACATTGGATTTGAAATGAAACCTCTACAACAGAATTCAAGTGCAGATTGTAACGTTTAATTTGAAGGGTTGAACAAAAATATCTGATAGAAAATGTAGGAATTGTACACATTTCTTTACAAACACTCCACATTTTAGGAGGTCAAAAGTAATTGGACAAATAAACATAACCCAAACAAAATATTTTTATTTTCAATATTTTGTTGCGAATCCTTTGGAGGCAATCACTGCCTTAAGTCTGGAACCCATGGACATCACCAAACGCTGGGTTTCCTCCTTCTTAATGCTTTGCCAGGCCTTTACAGCCGCAGCCTTCAGGTCTTGCTTGTTTGTGGGTCTTTCCGTCTCAAGTCTGGATTTGAGCAAGTGAAATGCATGCTCAATTGGGTTAAGATCTGGTGATTGACTTGGCCATTGCAGAATGTTCCACTTTTTTGCACTCATGAACTCCTGGGTAGCTTTGGCTGTATGCTTGGGGTCATTGTCCATCTGTACTATGAAGCGCCGTCCAGTCAACTTTGCAGCATTTGGCTGAATCTGGGCTGAAGGTATATCCCGGTACACTTCAGAATTCATCCGGCTACTCTTGTCTGCTGTTATGTCATCAATAAACACAAGTGACCCAGTGCCATTGAAAGCCATGCATGCCCATGCCATCACGTTGCCTCCACCTTGTTTTACAGAGGATGTGGTGTGCCTTGGATCATGTGCCGTTCCCTTTCTTCTCCAAACTTTTTTCTTCCCATCATTCTGGTACAGGTTGATCTTTGTCTCATCTGTCCATAGAATACTTTTCCAGAACTGAGCGGCTTCTTGAGGTGTTTTTCAGCAAATGTAACTCTGGCCTGTCTATTTTTGGAATTGATGAATGGTTTGCATCTAGATGTGAACCCTTTGTATTTACTGTCATGGAGTCTTCTCTTTACTGTTGACTTAGAGACAGATACACCTACTTCACTGAGAGTGTTCTGGACTTCAGTTGATGTTGTGAACGGGTTCTTCTTCACCAAATAAAGTATGCGCCGATCATCCACCACTGTTGTCATCCGTGGACACCCAGGCCTTTTAGAGTTCCCAAGCTCACCAGTCAATTCCTTTTTTCTCAGAATGTACCCAACTGTTGATTTTGCTACTCCAAGCATGTCTGCTATCTCTCTGATGGATTTTTTCTTTTTTTTCAGCCTCAGGATGTTCTGCTTCACCTCAATTGAGAGTTCCTTTGACCGTATGTTGTCTGGTCACAGCAACAGCTTCCAAATGCAAAACCACACACCTGGAATCCACCCCTGACCTTTTAACTACTTCATTGATTACAGGTTAACGAGGGAGACGCCTTCAGAGTTAATTGCAGCCCTTAGAGTCCATTGTCCAATTACTTTTGGTCCATTGAAAAAGAGGAGGCTATGCATTACAGAGCTATGATTCCTAAACCCTTTCTCCGATTTGGATGTGGAAACTCTCATATTGCAGCTGGGAGTGTGCACTTTCAGCCCATATTATATATATAATTGTATTTCTGAACATGTTTTTGTAAACAGCTAAAATAACAAAACTTGTGTCACTGTCCAAATATTTCTGGCCCTAACTGTATATATTAATGCTATGTATTGTGTAATGGTTGTTTTTGACCATACAGGGACATGGTCTGATTATATCAAATCTTCTTGGCCAGGGAGGAAGTAAAAAAGTATGTAAGTTATGCTAGGAGACCTACAGTTGGCACAAAGACATAAAAAGGTTAAAATTCAGTTTGCCAAAATGTACACAACAAAGTCAAAATCCTTCTCGGAAACCATCTTGACATATAAGACCGAGATAAAACTTTTTGGTAAAGCACATCATTCTGTTTATCAAAAATGGAATGAGGCCTACAAAGAAAATAAAACAGTACCTACAGTCAAATATAGTGGAGGTCCAAAGATGTTTTAAGTTTATTTTGCTGTCTCTGGGACTGGGATCCTTGACTGTATGCTATGCTTCATAAAATCTGAAAATGACCAAAGAATTTTGGGTCACAAGATAGTGCCCAGTGTCAGCAAGTTTTTTAGATTCTAGATCAGTGATGGGCAACCTTTTGAGCTTGGTGTGTCAAAATTCGCCAAAAAACCGAGCATAACTCGGGTGGTGTGTCACCTTGAGAAAAAAACCCTAATTTTACGATATTTATAGTTTAAATAACAAATATGTATAATTATTTAACTTACCTGCTTAGTGACTTCTTTGTTAATCTGTCAGTTGGTTTCTTTTGTTGGTCTTGCTGTTATTTAACCTGTGTGGGGTGTCATGAACTAAGATAAGTGAGGGGGAGGGGAATTCTTCCAGTGATGGCGAACCTGTGGCAGTCCAGCAACAGCTGGACTGCCACAGGTTCGTCATCACTGATTTAGTGACTTTTTTGTTGCTGAATTTCATTGGCTAAAATAAATCTTCAATTGAAGGTTGGTATTTTGTACACTTCAAGGCCAAGCAAGCGCTACTAAGGTTATCTGTCAAAATGTCTATGTATATTCCATGTTCTGCTTACTACCGTTTCACTACATAGAACGCAAAATGATCTGCCATTTTTTTCTATAATGCCATACATCTCTGTCCATGTCTCTTGAAAGGGTCGGCTACTGCTACTACCACTTCCTTTACTTAACCTTGGTTTTTTTGGCTTCTCCATCAGAGGGGCAGTGACAGAAGATTTATAGATAGCCCTGCAGGCAATTAGGGGTTAACTGCCTTTTAGGAAAGGGCAGAGTTAATAAGCAGAAATAGGGATTAATAGGGTGCGCAACAATAATAGTGGTGAAATGGAGTCTGTACTATGCTGCAAGATGGCATTCCTTATGTAAATTAATGGCGGGAAACGGCACCCATAGCACAGGCCTCTTCCAGCCTCCCCCTCACTTATCTCAGTAATGGCCAATCACACATTCATGACACCCCAGATTCTTCCCAGAACCTTTCACTGGAGGATGGTTGCTGTAGTAATCACTGGACCTCCAGACAGCGACCACAGGGCCTCAGATATGCGTCCCCCACAGCGTTCCGCTGCTCCCTGCTGCGCCAGCCAGAAGTTCCGCTTACCGGAAGTCCCAGGACTAGACGCTCTGTGCCGGAGCTCTGCTGTTCTGGCTACAGACCTCCAGCACATTTTTTTTTCCTCAGCTGTAGTTAGTGATGGGCGAGTCCTAAATTAATCGGAATCGCTTGACTCTAGTCTAGCGAGTCCGAGCCCGGGACTCGCTACTCGTTGTCTAGCGAGTCCAATGTTAATGAATGGGGAAGCGAGTAATAGCGAGTAATGTGTGATTTACAAATCGCAGATGTCTCGGAAAGCGCTCGCATTGCCGTGTCGGAAACCCGACTCGCAACAGTTTTTTGCTGCTGTGTCCATGTCTGTGGTTTTTATCCAAATAGCGAGTCTAGTTTCTCCGGCGGCCGCGTGTCACTGAAAATGGCTACGCGTGTCAGTGCTGACACGCGTGTCATAGGTTCGCCATCACTGTTCTAGATCATGGGTCATTCAGAAGACATTGACTCCAAACATACCAAAAAAAGCACCCAGAAATGAATGGAAACAAAGCACATTAAAGTTCTGAAGTGGCAGCAATGATTCCGGAATTAAATCTTAGGTTGGATACACACTGTCTGTGTGATATACGAGTCACTTGGACGAGTGTCAGATCATTAACCCTGAATGGCCTATCCCTGTCAGGACGGGAGCATCAGCTGCTTGTGTTTCTAATGCCGGTTTCACATTATGGTTTTGTGGATCCGGGGCTGTCCGGTGTAAACTTCAGCACCACCAGCTGTCTCCTGCTGTGATTTGAGGACAGTGGCTAGCTCCCTGCTAGCCACAATCTTGAAATTCCAACAGCTATGGCTGCGATTAGCTGCATGCAGCCGCAAACCGGATGGGAGGGCATGTTTGCCCTCCAGTTCTGTTTTCAAACTGGGTCCGGGGCTGTCCGGTTTAGACCGGACAGCTCCGGACCTGATCTCACCGTGGTGTGAAGCCGGCCTAAGCAACTCCACACTCCCGTCCTGACAGGGAGAGGACGTTCAGGGTTAAGGATCCGACACTCATCCGAGTGACTGGTATATCACACAGACAGTGTGATTCCAGCCTTATTGAATACCTGTGGAGAGATCTTAAAATTGCTGTTGGGAGAACACGTCCTTCAAATATGACAGACTTGGAGCAGTTTGCAAAATTAAAGTTGCGAGTAGAGATGAGCAGACCTGAAATTTAATGTTTGGTATTCATGCTGAACACAAATGTTTTATAAAACAATCAGTGTTTAAGTTCGGAGTTTGAGTGCATTATTGGATGTACGATGAACAAAAGAAAAGACAAACAAAATCTCTTTGTTTATGGTTGGCTATAAGTAGGTGGAAATCTTAACTGCCTAATCTTTCAATGAGGCTTGGGTCAAGTTCGAGTCCAGAGCATAACTTTATATAATATCTGGTTGAGCCTGCAGAACTCTAACCTTCATGGGTCCGCTCATCTTTAGTTGGGATGTGTAAGAAGCTTGTTAATGGTTATAAGAAACAATAATCTGCAGTTATTTATTCCAAAGGTTGTGCAAGCAAATATTAAATTGAGAGTACCAACTATTTTCTCCATTTTTGGGTTTTGCATGAATTGTACAATTTGCATTTTTTTCCTGTGTTTTTTTTGCGTTTCAATACACAAAGGAAATAAACATGTGTATGACAATACATGTATAATTGCCATAATTTTCTAGGAGAAATATTTAATTTTTTTTACACAAGTTCAAGGGTTCAGCGCTTCTTCTATATTACATAGAACCTTTTCCATTTCATGAATTAACAACTTTTACGTATCTACTTATACCACTTTTAATCCTCTTTAATATGCCATTAAAGTTTTTTTTTACTTGGGATGAAACATAACAAAAAAATACAATGAACAGAAAACACTTTCTTAAATAATTACAAAACTTTAACATCGGAATGTATGTACTATTACCAAAAGAAAAAGAATAGAAATGAGGTTCATAAATTGCCAAATTGTTCAGCTGCATGCTTGGAGCCTATCCAAAACAGTCGTGTGCCATCCTTGTTTGTCTACTAGTACAGCTTAGATTGGCAAATACCCATACCATTTCAAGAGGCCAGGCGTTTGACTGGATGATTGCCAGAAGTGTGTGGGAAAGATGCCACTGCCGTATTCCTTAGCCAAGCAGCAATGAGGAGCACAAAGCCATTCAATAATCTGAATGTTCCTTTGCAACACGAGAGTGGTGCCAGGCAGCATTTAATGAGTCTTTGCATTGTTATAAAGTCCTTAACATCAAGTGGGCTGGTATCTCATTAACCTGACTGCAGCAAATAAAAAGGCACATGCAGCCGATTTCTAGGATATAATGCTGAATTATGCTAGAGCGCCTTCTTTTCCTTTCTAATGAACTATGGGCAAACAGTATTATCAACATCATAATGAAAACCTGCATCATATTATCCCCTGAGAATAGCACGTGTTGATTTTGTTTGTTTTGCTATCCATCAGATTATAAAGTACTATTCAATGAACATGTCATTGTAAGCTATGCTTTTATTATACTAAGCGCATTGAAGAGTTATGCCCTTGAAACCTGATCTGTACGTGACAGGGAAACCACGACTTTTACACATTATACGGTTTAAATAATTTAATATAATATATTGATATTGAAACCATACTTCATTTTCTACCACATATCTTGATTTTAGATGGGGAAAAAACATCATGTCATCCTAAAATTAAGTGTCTTAAAATCCACAAATATGGTACCTCGGTTTTTGTTGACTTTGGTTATCATCGGTTTCAGTTTTTGGCAATTTTTTTAACAAAAATGTGTCTTGGTTTTTGTTGGTTTTTGTCCGTACATCACTGCTAATTTTGCCATTAAAAATGTGATTCCCCTTCCAAAAAATAAAATGTGCACCCCTCTCTCCCCTCCTTGGCATCTTCCATACACCAAAATGAGCGCTTGTAAATATAAAATAACATATTAAATGTTCATTAAGGCTGGCTTCACACCACAGCAAGATCCGATCTGGGGCTGTCAGGGATGAACCTGACAGCCCCGGACCAGATCAGCACACAGAACCGGAGGGCAAATATGCCCTCCGGTCCGGTGTGCAGCTTGACGCACCTGCCGCTGCTGATGATTCAGGACTGCGGCTCGCGGGGAGCTAGCCGCGGTCCTGAAATAACTGCGGCATGCAGCCACAGGTGTCTGGTTCCCAGATCCTCCCGGACTGGGGCAATCCGGCCCCATAGGCTCCCATGTTAGGGAGGACCGGATTTCCCCGGATCCGTGAGGATCCAGGAGAATCCGGGAGGATCCAATTTGGGGAGATTTTTCTCCCTGGACACAAAAATGGTGCATGCTCTGATTCTGTGTCCGGAAGAAAAATCCGATTCCTTCCAGATTCTCCCAGGCATCCAAAAACCGGATGCCAAAATACATTCATCCTGTGTATTCCGGCCCCATAGGTTCCACAGCTATCTTTTTCACTATAAAATGTTTTTTTGTAGGTCTTTTTCAGTGTCTTGAACCAATTCAATGATTTAAGGTTGCCTTCACATTTGCGTATGTGAACGCAGCGTATGCTGTGTTCCCATACGCAGTCAAGCTCATGCGCACTGCGTTCCTATGTTTAACATTGCAAAATATAAAGAGGTGGGGGGACAAGAGGCGAATACTCCCTGAGGAAGGCGCCGGGTGTGGCGTTGAAACGCGTAGGAGGAATAAATCAGGATGAAAAGTTGTCTGGCTCCTTGGTGAGTTTTTTAACCCAGAGCAGCGCGGACCGTGGCACACCATCACTCCCATCATCTCTCTATGTTTAACATTGGAACGCATAGTGCCTGCGTTTGCTGCGTTCAGGTGCGGATGCAGAAGATATCTGCTCCCTCCAGGGTCCCCCGTCCGCACTCGGGATGCAGCATGTTGCATTTTTTATGCGCTCGGGGACCTTGGAAAATCAGCAAGCTTCCCCAAGCGCACAAAAGAATGCATTGGCGTCAATGGGTCCGCAGTGTTCTGCGCTTGACAGCGCATGACAACGCTGCGGACCCATTGAAATCTCTCCCGGTGGCCACCGGTGATGTCACAGGAGATCACCGGCGGCCAGCGGGAGATCAGCTGGAGCCCTTGATGATCGCCTCCTCCTCCGGTGTCGGCAGGGAGAAACAGCTGATGTGACAGCTGTTTGAATCTTCCCGCGCCGACATCTCCTCTCGGTGTCGGCGCAGGAGATTCAAACAGCTGTCACATCAGCTGTTTAACCCGCTGACACGTCCCGGAGCTTACCGGCGGCCGGGAGGAGGAGATCTCCACCGCTGATCTCCGCCTCCGGCCCACCCCCGGACACCGCCGCTTGGCTGCCCGGGCTCCACAGTGATGTGTCCGCAGGCGGACATTCTCCGCTGCGGACACATCAAAATTACCCTGCTTTTCACTGCGTTTGTGTCTGCATGCCATCAGCATGCAGACACAAACGCAAATGTGAAGGCAGCCTAACATTGTTTCCTATGGAAATCGTTGCCTCGGTTATCATCGGTTTTGGTGCTCTTCCCTAATTTTTGGACGAATTATCTACAAAAAACATGGTATAACTGTATATAATTTGTTTTTAGAAGATATCTCAACAATGCATAATTAGCAAAGTTATGCAGTAATGATGATTGTGGTCTTCAATAAGACATATATTTCTCAAAAGGCTGAAAAAATTCTTTAGTTGACTTTATTAGTTCATTTCTTTTATTTAAAGTACAAATGTCATTTCATTGAAAAAGCAATACTGTTAATGATGGGTAACATAGCAGCTAAGATAATGCTTTTTTGTGCCGTATGACATATTTTTTCACATTTTTCTGTGCTCTACTGCATTTTATGGCTTTGAAGGCATGACCAGCAGCTGATGGGAAACAGTGCAATGGGATAACAGAAAGGGCAAGAGAGATCCTGAGTGGGGAGCCAGCAGTGAAAGGGTTAAGAGAAATCATGACTGAGCAGAGAAGGAGCCAAATGACAGATCAGAAGCTTGTACCAAGGAAAGAGGAGTTTGCAGTGATCCCGACATTCTGACATTGCTTAGCAACTGTGCTGCAGGCTGAGATAATCTGATACATTGTTTCCACAAAAGCTGCAGTCAGCAGTGTATTCCCACACCCTCTTTACTCTTATATGGTTACATGCCCCAATTTCAGTGTGAAGATGGATCTGACTGATAATGAACATATGTCTGATTCTCACACAGTGTAGAGAGGACACTTTGTGGAAGGTTTATGAATGGGTTTCAACCAGAATTGTTTGATATAGTATATCTTTAAGTTTATTATAATCACTTGCTCCACATTATTAAAAAATAAAAATTTAAACGGTGGTTATACTTTAAAGACGTTTCAAGTATTCATCGTCTTATTTTCTAGCTTCACAAGAATCAAGTAAAGTCAATATGAGTTGAAATAAGCCTTTATAGTCATTTTTTAAATCTTTTGCAAAATTGCAAAATCCATGTGTTTTGTTTATTTGACTCCAGCGAGGACATGATATATTGACACATAAAGGAGGTAGGCGCTGGTCAAGGTTCGTTGGTGACATGTACATTTAATGACTCTATCACTATTAATAAATGTAAATATTTGAGGTTTTTGCACACATTTGATCAATGTTTTTGAGCCCATCTACCTTTAGCCCTCTTCCTGTACCAAGACCTCAAAAATTAACTTCAGAAGGATAGAATCCAGCTATATTTTCCTTTATTTACCAGCAGTATTTAGTGTCTTTCCACTGCCCAGCATTTGAACTGAGATCAGTACAGTAGTCCTCCACTTTACCATTTACCTAAACCAACCTACAGATCAATGGAAAAGAAAGTATTAAGGACCATCTTCAATCATCCGGGAATTCCAATAAAATCAATTTTTTTGCAAAACCCAATTAAAGGTAACGATGACAAGGTGAGCTGTGGTACAGAGAATTCGCAGAATTAAACAGAACACATTAGGCAATGCGTTTCTAGCCTGCACAACCCTTACTCACAGCGTTATGTTTAATTCTGTGAATGCTCTGTACCACAGCTCACCTTGTTATCGTTGCCTTTAATTGGACTTTGCCTTAAAAATTTTTTTTTTTTAATTCCTGGATTATTGGACCTGGTCTTTAATACTTTATTTTCCATTGTACTGAGGATTGTGGACCAAGCACCAGGGCACAGGTGAGCTGACGTTTTTTCTTCTTCAACCGATAGATCATTAATTTAGCAATAGCAACTTAATTGGGATCATCATAAATGAACCCCACAGCAGAGAAAAAGGAATCAACTAAGGAAATTTTATATGCAAATTGCGTCTTTAAAAAGGACTTGAACTCCATTGCTACTTATTGGTAATAGCAATCCTAAAAGTCAATATTGACCCTCTAATGAGCCTTATCATATGACCAAGGATATAAACCAAATCATATTCTCAATTTGCAGACATGGTGTTTCAGAGTGTTTTCTCCTTGTCAGTGCAAAGTATGAGTTCTGATTTGGCTGTGTGAGAGGCCAAGGTCCAGAAAAACTAAGGAAAACACTGGAATAAATGCCCAAGCCTGCGAATTTCCATGGAGATACAACAAAATAATACCTACATGTTGACTCTCTCTTCTGGACGAGGCAAGGTGGAAACAAAAATACAATTTACACAAAGAAAGATGGAAAAGTTACTTTGATCACTGTCAAAACACTCTAGTGATTTTACCTTAGGCTCAGAAGATGGTTTTGACACTTAATGTCTGACACCTCCAAGAACAAGGACTGTAATTGCGTGTCTTGGGCATACACAGCGCCCATGATGGCTTCTTAGCACACAAAATGGATTGGGCTGGTGATAATGGTATGGTCGTCCAGCAACTCCCACAGGAAATAGGAAACACTAAAAACTGCAACTGACTCTGTCAGTTACTAGAATTCCCAACAGTCCGGAGTGGTTCCTACCTGAGCTTGGATATCCCTGACCACAGACTAAATGATTGCAATTTGGACCTATTCTGCCTCATTGGCCAGCTAATGTTCCTTTTAAGAACCAGAAGGCAGAGCAGTCTGCAATTAACCTACAGAAGGGAAGGTGTGCTGAGGTACAGAGTGATCCGAGAGTGAGTAAAACAAACAATACAATGCAAAATACAAGAAAAGTATTTTCACCAAAATGAATATGTCACCTACTTGCTAACAACAAACAGAAGTTAAGTGCAGAGTAAAGAACATAAAGAGCAGAGAGATCAATCCAAGCTGGTCTACTTCTGACTGGCCTAAACAAACAGCAGTATGGCTGGAGATCCAAATGAGAATATCACCAGCAGGAAATACCAGCAGGGGGAAAGAATATAATGTCGCAGCCGAAAGGTGAATGGGCAGACAAATGAGTAAATGAATACACCTGTTACCCCAAGAGAACTATAGAAAGGAAAAGAAAAATTAAACACTTGAAGAAAAGCTGTATTCTCTGTGTTTTGGAATATAGAGAAGGCGACCACAGAGTACAGACTCAAGGGTTTGAATCCAGAATTATAACTGTTAGTATATGGTTGTAATATGTGCTCTAGTCATGATGTGGTATATTGCACATATTTGGCTGGGGTCTGCTAGGTGCAATTTCTAATTTTCAAAACGTGTAAAAAAATCCCTTTACTGCTATTCATCATACTAAGAAGTGACTGACAGTGACTGGAATAATGTAGACCTGACAGGAGGCATTGAGACTACAAAAGAAGGTATAAGTAGGGTAAGAAGGGGAATGTGCTTTTACTTTTGGCTGCTATTATATGTATTTTGTGGTGAAGGAAAGTCCATGAAATCGGGTGTGGTTTTAATATAGGCTTGTTTTTTTAAATGGGCATGGGTTTCTAACACAAACTGGTAACCTGTTGTTAAAAATTAAAATTCCACCCCTGGTGATGTCATAAAACCTTCCATTATATGTAGGTGTATAAATGGAATCTGTCAGCAAGTTTTTGCTATGTAATCTGAAGACAACATGCAATTAGGGTTACCACAGAGATTTCAGCCATGTGGCTCTTATTGAACTGAGTTGTTTACTTGCTATGTTTGTTGTAGCACAAGTAGCTTATCATTGCTTTGACACAGCAGCGTGTGAGCCTAAGACCATGCCCTCTCTTTGATAAGTAGCTTCTCACTCTCCACATACATTTACATGCACAGTCTGGTGTGGGCGGGAGCAGTTCTTTGAGCTCTGCTGCATAGCTGAATCTAAAAACTTTGATTGTGCCCAAACGTTTTTTGCACTCATTAAAGGGAACCTGTCAGGTCGTTGTACCCCCTCATGCTATCACTATCTGTCCCTGCACCTTGGTAGCTGTTCCCTAACCATTTCTGAGCTAAACGTGCCCTATAAAGATTTAGAAAAATGCTTTAAAACTTACAAGCAGTCTCCATCCGGAGACTGGAAAGGCGAGCACCAGGGCTCCATTATCCCCTCCACGTCATAACCCCCCAGAATGCACCAGGCCAGATATGACATGTACAGCATGGCTTTCATATGCGCACTGCGCATGCACCGATCACATGATCAGCCCCCACAATGCAATGGCAGATATGATGTTCCAGCCCAGCATGTCATTCAGCAGAGAAGGCGTGATATTCAAAAGGAGGTAGTAAAACAGAAAGACTGATGACGCCCAGCGGGGCGTCCCGAGTGCCAGCAAGTAAGAGGACAATAGAGCCCTGGAGTCCAGTATTCCAGTCTCCGGATGGCGACTGCTTGTAAGTTTAAAAGCATTTTTCTAAATTTTTATAGGGCATGTTTAGGTCAGAGAGGGATGGTTAGCGAAGAGCTACCTAGGTGCAGAGACAGATAGTGATAGGTTAGGAGGGTAGAACAACCTGACTGGTTCTGTTTAATCCAAGTGACACATCATTGGATTCAGGGTCTCTTTGCATACACCATGCTACTTTCAGATGAGGTAGCAAAAACCTGCTGAAAGTTTCCTTTAAGTTGATCCTTCAAAACTTTTCTGCAAATTGAAAATATCCAAATAATAATTTCCTCGCATTCATATCACAATTATACATTTACACAGTATCTTCATAGATCTGAAACTATGTAGCTATAAACATTTAGATTTGCATTGTTTGAGGACATAATTGAATGCTACAAATCACAATTTTCTGTTGCTCATAGGCTGCATTAGGAATTTCATAGTTTCTGTATTATTCAAAACATTTACAGGTTTATTTCCCCTTAGGTTTAAGGCTCTATTTAGCAAATATTAGTATCTTGGCAGAGAAGTAATTATTTTAAAGTGCTATTGTCCCTAAATAAAATCCAAAACATACATTAGATGTTCTAGATACAGCATAATCTCAACAATACCCACATGCTAGTATAGTAACCGCTGTTAAAAGTATGATTAACCTACAAAAAATGTCAATCAAGATCTCAAAATAACAATCTCTTAATAGTTTAATCTTAAAATTCAAAGTCACTCTCATTTCATGAGAATCTTTACTTGTCTAGAAGATTCCAACAGGAGCATAAAAAGTAATTAAGGGGTCTCATAATAAAACTCATGTTGAGACCCCACTCCATCATCGTCACCCTCAGCAGCATATTCAGAGCATGAAGGACCTATAATTCTGTTGGCCTATAATCTTAATTTGTAATGGCCAGGAATAATACACAAAGTACTGTACGGTGAGCAGATGTTGCAGATTTGTTAATGATTTTACTGGATTTGCATACATATTTTAAGGCACATGTTGAGACAAACTCTTTAAAATACTATATCATTTTTAAATATAGTTCTAAGAACTAACAGGCAGGTAGTTGCTCTTTACCTGCCTGTTCTGTATGGTCCTATCTATCTCTGAGTGGACAGCAGAGTAGCTCTTACTCTTCCGAGCTGCTCTATCAATGGGGTGTGACTGGCAACATCAAGCCGATTGACCCTGCTGCACTTTTGACGTGATGTTAGTGGAAAGCTGCAGAAAAACCGCCAGGAACCGTCTTAGACCGCTTTGTGCTGGGGGAGATTGGCATCGGGCAGAACAGGAAAATAGTTAGGAACCCCATGCCTTTTATTTCTTAGTTATATCTATCTATCTATCTATCTATCTATCTGTATACAAATACATATGTGTGTATGTATATTGCTTTCGTGAAACATGGAAGAAAGCTTTTCACAGCCCGAAAAGGAAGAATCAAGAAAAGTGATTGAATTGAGGTCAGCACCCAACATGGGATTAAGGTTAGATGGAAAGAAGAGGAACTCTATGCCACAGCTAGCAATAACTTCTCGGTCAAACTCTCTGTCCAAATTGACCTAGAAGCAGATAGGCTGGATAGTGAAGTGGAATGAGCAATGAAACAATTGCCAAACAATAAGGCACCCAGTATCGATGGAATTCCTGCAAAACCGCTGAAACCCTCTTGAGAGCAGTGATAACAGAACTACGTCAAAAGAAATGGGTGTCATGCTCATGGCCTTGCGAATAGAAAGAATCGGTCTTCTTCTCATTGCCAAGGAAAGGTAACCTGAGTGACCGTGCCAACTACAGAACCCTCACCCGGATCCCACACACCAGCAAGGTGCTTCTGAAAATCATTCAAATGAGACTGTGCAACATCCTTGATTGCAAACTTCCACACATCCAAGCTGGTTTCTGGAGAGGCAGGTAAACACAAGACCACATTGCCAATATAAGATGGATCATGGAGAAGTCGAGGGAGTATCAGAAGAAGGTCTATCTGTACTTCATTAAATACAACAAGGCGTTCAACTGCGTGAATATGACAAGCTCTGGTAATCATTGTATGAGCTATGAGTACCTGCACACCTGATCAAATTGATCAAGTCACTCTACAACAATCAGGAAGCTACAGTACGAACAAGATTTGGGGACACATAGTATTTTATGGTCAAAAAGGGCACAAGACAAGGATGTATTCTCTCACCTTTTGACTTCAATCTTTACACGGAAGTGATCATGAGGTAGCTCGACTTAAATGATTCCTCAAATGGCATGATGATAGATGGAAGGTTCATTAACAACCTGAGATATGCAGATGATACCACCCTTTTGGTCAAAAATGGAAAGGATCTGAGGACGATGACCTTAAAGCTCAGTCAAGAAAGCAAGAAGTTTGGTTTGCATCTGAATGTTAAGAAGACCAAGATAATGACTACTGTTAGCAAAAAAGTGAATTTGAAGATCGATAATGAAGAAATAGAAATGGTAGAAAGTTTCATCTTCTTGGGGTCCCTCATTAATTGTAGCAGTGGTTCTAAAACTAAAATCAAGCAGTGGTTCGCAGTGAGTCATGCAGCAATTATGAACATGGAGCAACTGTGGAAGTTCAAGGACCTCTCAACCACCATCAAATGACGATTGGTCACAGCCATTGCATTCCCAATCACGTATGAGCAATTAGACATGGACCTTGACAAAGGGTGATCAAAGAAAGATCGACTGCTTTGAACTGTGGTACGGGAGGAGACTCCTACAAATCCGTGGACAGCCAAGATCACAAATAAGGCTGTTTTGGAATGTGCCAATCCACAGATGTTCCTGGTATGAAAAGTGCTAAACCAGAAACTGTCTTTGGCTATGTGATGAAGCAAATTCCCTCGAGAAGGACATGAAGCTTGGTATGGTCAGTGGCAGTAGAATTCGCGGAACACCTAAATCCTTTTAGCTGGACAGACACCATCATGGCAGATACAGGAATGAACATCAGATAGCTGAAAGATGCTGTGACAAAGAGAGACACTTGGAGGAAAATGGGTCACATGGTATCCAATAATCAGACGCGACTGAAAGAATCACATTGGAAAATCGGAAAAGAAAAAGGCACATATGCATGTTTTTCTCACTATCTGACAGGAAATCAGAATAAGGCCAGGATCACATCAGTGTTTTGGCACCTCCGCTAAATACTTAGTTTTTCTCTCAGCAGCGGAGAGCCATCATCCTGGCCGCTTCCTGGTGATGCGGGCCCTGGTTACTCGATGTTGATCATGATAACCAGCTACACATAAGGCTGCCTAGTGTCAAATAAATGGAAAATAGAATGTTTTAAAGCATTTTTTTATTACGTAGAAAATGTAGCTGTGTGTTTCTGGTGTGCATTAAAATGCAACGACAGGTGTGTTTCTAATTAACTCAGATATTGCCAATAAATCTATCAAAAGCTTCAAAACACATGATATCATCATATGGGCTGTCCCAAATTGTTTAAAGGAAGGCATAATGATCTTAGTGTATGTAACCTGATGACTTTAAGGAAAGTAATGTCTTAATGTTCTGCATGCACGCCACAAACAGAGTCGCCTGAGGTATGCAAAAGCACATTTGGACAAGCCAGTTTCATTGTGGATGAAGGTCCTGTGGACTGATGAAACAAAGATTGAGTTGTTTGGTCATACAACAAGGCGATATGCATGGCGCCACAAAAACACAGCATTCCAAGAAAAACACTTGCTACCCAGTGTCAAATTTGGGGGAGGGTCCATCATGCTTTGGGGCTGTGTGGCCAATGATGGCACCGGGAATCTTGTTAAAGTTGAGGGTCGCATGGATTCCACTCAGTATCAGCAGATTCTTGAGAATAATTTTCAAGAATCAGTGTCAAAGTTGAAGTTACGCCGGGGATGGATCTTTCAGCAAGACAATGATCCAAAACACCGCTCCAAATGTACTCAGGCATTCATGCAGAGGAACAATTACAATGTTCTAGAATGGCCATCCCAGTCCCCAGACCTGAATATCATTGAACATCTGTGGGATGTTTTGAAGCGGGCTGTCCATGCTCGGCGACCATCAAACTTAACTGAACTGGAATTGTTTTGTAAAGAGGAATGGTCAAAAATACCTTCATCCAGGATCCAGGAACTCATTAACAGCTACAGGAAGCCACTAGAGGCTGTTGTTTTTACAAAAGGTGGATCTACTAAATATTAATGTCACTTTTCTGTTGAGGTGCCCATACTTTTGCACCTGTTAAATTTTGAAATAATGCATATTTCACATTTTCGGTTAGTACAATAAACTTCATTTCAATCCTGAAATATTACTGTGTCCATCAGTTATTACATATATCACACTGAAATAGCTGTTGCAAAAACCCAATTTTAAACAAAAAAAAATGAGTAAGATTAAGAGGGGTGCCCAAACTTTTTCATATGACTGTATTTGGGGTATGTAAACTTCTGGTTTCAACCGTATATACTGTGTATATATATATATATATATTCTTAGTTTTAACAAAACAAGAACTGACAAGTAACATCTGGTCATGAATCAATGTGAAGTGCTTCAGTGCAGAAGGTTGCATTAATACCACATCTTCAATATTCTCTATTTAATTTACCGGCAGTTTTGTATTGATAAATCCATTTATAAGTCTTTTATGCTTAAAGAGCACTTCTTTGGCTGGGCTACAATCCAACAAAATTCCCCTAAGCTATGCTTGTTCCTAAAAAAATGGAACATCTGAAAACCTAGTAATATATTTAATTTGCGCAGAGCGAATTTGGCAGATGGGTATTATTAATCCTGCATCACAATAGTGATTAGTTACTTTCATGTAATAGAGCCGTAGTAAACAGGAAATATTAGGAAATACATAGTAAGCATTATATTTATTACTTGATCAATGAACTGAAGATCAAGGTATCAGAAATTATAAGGTGTAAACATTTGTAAACTAGTATATGTATGGTAATTGCCATATTAAATGAAGCCTAATAATGTTAAAGAAAAATGATTACAGAAGGGGACGAGTGGGGCATTTTCCCACCTGCAGTCGACAGGGAGGCTCTGTCAGGCTCCTTGATACGTCAGTCTAAGGGTGGAAACACACTATCCTACTTACATGCGAGTCTTTTGGATGAGACTTGGATCAGTGATCCTGAACGGCCTCTCCCTCTCTGGACGGGAGTGTCAGCTGCTTGTGTTTTTGAGCAGCATCACATTCCCGTTCAAAGAGGGGAGAGGCCGTTCAGGGTCACTGATCCAAGTCTCATCCAAAAGACTCGCATGTAAGTAGGATAGTGTGTTTCCACCCTAAAGTGTCTTCCCGACAGCTGCATTTTGATGCATCATGTTGTTGAATTTGGCCGTTCTTTAAGCTGATTGGCAAGTTGACCGCTGGCTCAGAGAAGGCATGACATGCCAGCTCCCAGCAATCAATTGTACTCGTATCTTTCAGACTTAAGTAGAATTGAAGCTTTTACTGTTGACACTTCCCGGTCAGGGTGACATCATTAGCATGATCATCTCATCTAATCACACTGTTGATATCATTCTTTGGTGCCTCAGTGGCATGAAAACCAGTCTGGTAAGTGGTCCCCTGGAGCTGAAGTGACTGAATATTTATTGATATGAGGGATGCAGAAACAATATGGGGAGCAGGGGGGAGGGGATAATGGCTGTAGAGAGAATATGGGAGCAGGGGAGAAGGAATAATGGCTGTGGATACAATATTGGAAAAAGGGGGAAATAATGACTATGGAAATAATATGGTGACTTGGGGAATAGCGATAGAAACTTTGGAGAGCAGGGGAAGAATAATGGCTGTAGAACAATATGGAGGCAGGGGAATAATATCTGTGGAAACAATATAAAGAGGTTTGTGGGGAAAAATACTTGGAACAGGATTGGGGAATAATGGCTGTGGAAACAATATTGGGAGTAGGGTGGATAATTTCTAGTGATGAGTAAACTTTGCTAGAACATGTGCTCCAATTTCCAATCTAGGCTAAATTTTGCATTGTTTCCTCTGCCCCTCAAACATGAATGTTTTGCTGAAAAGTTGGCAAGTTCGGGTTTGTTCAGCAACAGTTCAGGAGAAAAAAAAAGCATTAGTGTGGTACGTTATGATGTCTGTCAGTGTCTAGGATAGCGGACAGGAGGTGTTTGATGAGAGGAGGGGAGTGGGTGGAGATGGTCTCAGGTCAGAGGATCTTCGGGCTTTATTTGGGTTTTTTTTGCTGCACTTACTATGTGGATGTTTCAAGCCAGCAGCCAATCAGGGTGTATAAACCATCCACATCTTGCAGACACAAGTGCTTGTGTGATTGGCTGCCTAAGTCACATGTCCCACTTAGGGCCCTTTCACATCAGCAGTATTTTCAAATCGCAGCAGATGCGGTGAAAAAACCGCATCTGCCGCGATTACCGCATAACCGCGACACTTGCGGCACTCTTGCGGCAAGCCCCATGCAATGTCTATGGGGCTTGCGGTAAGGGTGCGGCAGGTGCGGCAAGTGCGGTTTCGGCACTTGCGGCAGGTGCCGAAACCACACTTGCCGCACCTGCCGCACCCTTACCGCAAGCCCCACAGACATTGCATGGGGCTTGCCGCAAGTGTGCCGCAAGTGTCGCGGTTATGCGGTAATCGCGGCAGATGCGGTTTTTTCACCGCATCTGCCGCGATTTGAAAATACCGCTGATGTGAAAGGGCCCTTAGATCCTTTCTGTAAAATAGGACGCCAGCCTGCAAGCATACAGATTTTATTCGCTGCTCTTGACGCTAAACTAAATTCATAACAAGTGACAAAAAGGGTTTTTCAAAATAATTTTTCATTTAAAAAATCAGCAATATTTAGCCCTGCTGTCTCAGCGATTATTGTCCGCAGCGGTCTCCAGTTTTTCTTGACATTGCTTTGACGGTGCCATCATAACTACTGCATGTGACCTCTGCAGCCAATCACTGGCTCAGTTTTTTCGTGCTGAGCTGGGCGGTTTTAGAACAATACTGTAGCCCAAAGCTTGTCGCCAAACAAAAGAAACAGTCTCTTATAGTGAATTCAGCAGATGGTTGACCAGTGAGTATGTGTGCACGGCAGTTAACATGGAACTTGCAGCATACCATACATGGAACAGTTCCCAGTTTCTTTTTTACAGGAATATCCCATAATGTTACACACCACACTGGTGCAAGTCATAGCAGAACTTGAGGACATGCTTACAAGCAGGCCCAAAGCCTTCCCTGCTTCCTCAGGCCATAGTATAATCTCAATACAGGCCACAGTGTCTCAGGTCATGACAGTGCTTGCTATCATATGCTATTTTTCTCACACTTCCAAAGGCCAAGCACCATTTATTGCTACAGGCTATACAGCCCTTCTCTATTTCTGGCCACATTAGCAGTAATGTAAATGATTTTTCAGACAGGTATACTAACATGGTAATTCGTAGCAGATCGTTTTTCGGTGAAACTTATTGTACTTGCTTAGTTTAAACAATGTTAATAAGGGCATTCACCTACTATTGTTGGTACTTTTCAGAGATCGGTTTGTAATCACAAACTACAGAGTCACTTCTCTGCAAGTCAAATGTATATTACATAGCAATTTAAATATTATCATTATATATCGGCATTCAGCTTGATCTTGAGCCATGGTGACTTGGTGCGGTCTGGAGAGAAAGAGAAAGTCTAGGAGAGGGAAGAGAGAGGAAGTCGAGGAGTGAGCTGCGACTGAGCTCACCCTGGAGTAGAGTGCTAAGAAAAGGATGCAGAGTCCTTGGCTGTGCGGATGCTGCACACCCCGACAGCCGTATCTGGAGGGCAAGGGACTGCAAGACTCCTGGCTGCACCAAACACCCGGCGGCACAGCAGCGTACCAAGAGCCTGGAGCAGCCTTCAGCAAGGTGGCACCGGAGAGAGGATCGTGCTGCCTGCCATATGGGTCAGAATCATCAAGCATGAGAAGGGCCGCAGTGTAGCTACAAGACGAAGGAACCTAAAGAGATAGCGCAGCAGAAAGGCCTCCAATCACACCTAGTGAAGTGGACCCCCAAATGCTACCAGGCCGACCGGATCCTTTCTAACACCTGTAACCAGTGCCCCAGACTGCAATACCATCTACCAAGTAAAGGTAACGGAAACTGAGCCTTTCTGTGTCTTCCAATTATTGCCTGCGTGCTCAGTCCTGCACTCTAACGATCATTACTATCAACATAGACTGTCCACACCATCCCTTGGGCCCAGCTCCACCTGTGGGGAGCTTTACCATTCCGGCTGCACTACCACCTGCCCCAGTGGTCATATCCTGCAGTGTCAGCCACTCCTAGCCAAGTACCACAGGTGGCGTCATTAATTATCCCATGTAAATAATCCCCTTTTACTGCACGCCCAGCGCCACCATGACCTCCCACCGAACCGACCGGCCCAGTTACCGAGTAGCGGGCATTGCAGAGCCCCAAAGGCAAACATATGAAAAAGCAAACTTGAAAAAGGCACAAATGGAAAGATGAATTTGGTGCAAACAAAAACCGCACAAATACAATAATGAATAGGGACAAAAATGTGTATATTTATTTTAAAAAAATGATCAAATTTGTTGAAAATGTTGCAAAATTATCAGTTTACACACTATACATTTTTATGCCGTTAAAGAGATACAGTACACAAAAAAGTTAATAAACAACATTTACTATATGTCAATTCCCTTTTGAAGTGACCACAGCAATCGAGTAGTTGACTCTGTTTTAGTGTATCATGGATTGAGCAGGATGGAGCAGAATCAAGCAGAATGGAGTAGCAGCAGCACTGTTCCTAGAAGTAACTCTTTGAAAATGGGAATGATGGCAAATGGCCTCTTCTTATGTCACAAGGGAGATGTGAGTTTGTCAGCTAATGACATAAATACTTGTGTCTACAACTTTTGGATGTTTTATGCGCCCTGATTAGTTGCTGGTCCGGAACATCCACATAGAAAGTGCCGGCAAAAAAAATAGAGTTTGACACTCTTCTAATCTCTCCCCACCCTGTCCCCTCATCAAACACATCTGCCCCCAATGTCCTACACAAGTTAATGGATTTTCAGCAAGAAACCTTCATATAAATTAATAAATTCAAACTATATTAAGCTAAGATACAGTGAGGACAAAAGTTGATTTTGTAAGTTAAAGTTACTTTTTATTAATGTATCCATATTGAAAAATAAAAATAAAAATAGTAGTTTGACTCAAGGCGATACAGGTATGATTTTCCAAAGAACCAAGCGCAACATGGTTTGAGATTCTCTCCCACATACTAATCAGATGGTAATTAGATACATATAAGATAACAAACAGCATGATAGATGTTTATAATAGGACTAGATGGCAGCCCGATTCTAACGCATCGGATATTCTAGAATATGTATGTAGTTTATTAATGAAGATTTAAGAATAATGCAATGAATACACAGGATTTTCCGGGTAAAATACATTCATTACACAGGTCAACAAAAAAAAATTTTTTTTCTGGTGTCCAAAATAATTTAATGAATTTGGGGTATTTTTAGGGTGCTGATTCTGAATATGCTATCAGTTTTGCCAGATTGGCTCAAGTTTTTGAGATTTTTGGTATCTTATTTATAGCACTTGTTGGTAAATGCGACGCATCATCTCATTAATTTCTTTGGATTAGTACTTGAACTGAGCAGTTCTCAATATAGTTTTGTGTTAATTAGTGTTCTAAAAGTTTGTTCATAGCTTGATTTTTGCACTAACTTTATGTTTTTGTCTGTTTTCCAGTGAAAAGCATGAACTCATCAAGAAGAAGTTGTCTTAACGATCCAGACTCATTCTGTTACATTTGTGGTGAATATACACTGCCAAAACATAGAAGAAACATAACAGACTTCGTTAAAAAAGTGTATTTTGCCTATTTTGGGGTTATGCTTGGGGACCAAGACAAGTTTTGGGCACCACACATAGTGTGCAAAGCATGTATCGAATTATTACGAAAATGGAGCAAAGGACAAAGAACAAGCTTCAAATTTGGTGTTCCAATGGTGTGGAGAGAACAAAAAAATCATCATGATGACTGTTATTTCTGTGCAGTGCAAGTACAAGGATTCAATAAGCATAAGAAACAAAAATGGGAGTATCCTAACATGGAATCTGCAAGAAGGCCTGTCCCTCATTGTGAAGATGTGCCTGTACCTGTGTTTACCATGTTACCTGACCTTCCCCCACCTGATGATGATGATGAAATGCAGGGTATGGAGCTAAGCATTAGTTCTGGAAGTGAACTAGAATATGAAGGAAGTTTCAGAACACCTACGCAATTTACCCAAGGAGAGCTCAACGATCTAATAAGAGACCTCAACCTCTCAAAAAGTGCATCCGAACTTTTAGCTTCAAGGCTAAGTGAAAAAAATTGTCTGACGCCTGGAACTAAAATTACATCTTACAGGACCAGAGAAGAAGCACTTCTTCCATTTTTCTGTGAAGATGACCTACTTGTATATTGTAAGGATATTCCTGGCCTGATGCTGCAAATGGGTTTACAAGTATATCGTCCTGTAGACTGGAGGCTTTTCATAGATAGTTCTAAAAGGAGTTTGAAATGTGTTTTGTTGAACAATGGCAATCAGTGTGCATCTCTTCCAGTAGCTCACTCAACTAAACTTGCAGAACAATACCAAAATGTCAAAATGGTCTTGGAGAAACTGTGCTACCATGAACATTCGTGGCTGATATGTGTTGATTTAAAAATGGTCAACTTTTTACTTGGACAGCAAAGTGGATACACAAAGTATCCTTGCTTCATCTGCATGTGGGATAGTAGAGCAAAACATCAGCACTGGGAGAAACTGAATTGGCCTCCAAGGGACACCTTGACAGTAGGAGCATCAAACATAGTGAACGAACCTTTGGTGGACAGGGAAAAAATCATTCTACCACCACTTCACATAAAGTTAGGATTAATGAAGCAGTTCGTCAAGGCATTAGACAAAGATGGTAATTGCTTCATGTACATCTGCAGATCTTTCCCTGGTCTTAGTAGCGAAAAACTGAAGGCAGGAATCTTTGATGGTCCTCAAATTCTGAAACTCATTAAAGATTCAAATTTTCCTAAGGAAATGAATGACATTGAAGCTGCTGCATGGTGTAGTTTTGTGTTGGTAGTGAAGAACTTCTTGGGAAATCAAAAGGCAGACAATTATGAAGAACTGGTACAAAACATGCTATTGAGATTTAGAAATCTGGGTGTACACATGAGCATTAAATTGCATTATCTCCACAGTCACTTGGACAGATTTCCAGAAAACCTTGGAGATTTTAGCGAAGAACAAGGGGAGAGATTTCATCAGGATATTATGGTGATGGAGGAAAGGTACCAAGGCAGATGGGACAGACATATGATGGCTGATTACTGCTGGAATCTACAGCGTGACTGCCCCAATAGCTCACATAGAAGGAAATCATATAAAAAGCGCTTTTCCAGCGATTAAATGTCTATCTTTCATGTCTTGTTCATTTTTGAAGATTACTTTCTAAAACTAGTTAAAATAAACTAAAATCAACATTTACTTTGTTAAATTTATTGTATTCATGACAATATCAATAAAGTTAATGCGCGTGTAGCAAAAAACGTCTTTTTTTTTACACATTTTACGAAAAATCTCAAAAACTTGAGCCAATCTGGCAAAACTGATGACATATTCAGAATCAGCACCCCAAAGTTACCCTAAATTCAATGAAATATCTTTGGCACCAAAAATGCTGTTGACCAGTGTTATCATTAAATATTATTGCTTATAGAATTTAATACAACTGAACGATATTATTAAGCATATTATCAAAATATATAAACCATTACATGAATGCGCGCGACCAATCAGCCACGCGGGATTTGCATTACAGAGAGACAGACAGAATTAGACGATTATATAGTACATATCTATCTATCATCTACCTATGTGTCTATCGTCTATGTATGCTATATTTATGTATCATCTCTCTGCATGTTGTATCTATGTATCTATCTATGTGTATAGACCACACCTTGAGATGGAGATGTGGTGAACAGCCGTCCCGCATATCTCTTTAGCTGTTCACAAAAACCCAGCCTTGTTAAAGATAAATTAAGTTTCTCAGCACCTATGATACTGGAACATTACATTTGGGTTCATATCACCAAATTTAACAATTTGGATGATACATATCTCCCCTCTTATACTTAACCTGTGATCACCTTACAATATGAAATATTTATAAATTTATCACAGCTATTTATTTATGTATACCTATATCATATCTATCTGTTATCTAGCTATGTATTACCTATGTATTTTAGATCTATTTATTTGTGCATCTGTCCATCTATGTATCTATTTCTTTATTCATTTTCTATCTATGTATCTATCTAATATGAAAAAGATCCTTGCAGCACACAGCTACTACCAATGATGTACATAAGCTACTAGCTATATATATTTGAGGAAAAAGTTTAAAAACTTACGTTTTTTTAAAAAAACTCAAAAATCTCCAATTTTTTATTTAATTCTGAAGTTCTTGGTACATACATTGGCCAATGTCTGTTTGCTCATCAACTGCGACAAAGTGACTTCAGGTCTGATGAGTCCTATCTGACATCCCTGCCCTCCTTGTCCACCCCCCCACTTTTCAGTGGGCAGACACCATATAGACCCTCCATCACCTGTAGGTAATGAGGGTGCAAATTGCAGCATGGAACCTGCAACTCCATATGATAAATAACAAGAAAAAAACTGCACAGCACTCAAAGACAAATGTGAACTGGTGCTAGCAAAGCTGCAGGGTTATATAATATGAAAAATATCCTTGCAGCACACAGCTACTACCAATGATGTACATAAGCTACTAGCTATATATATTTGAGGAAAAAACGTAAGTTTTTAAACTTTTTCCTCAAATATATATAGCTAGTAGCTTATGTACATCATTGGTAGTAGCTGTGTGCTGCAAGGATCTTTTTCATATTATATAACCCTGCAGCTATCTATAGATCTAACTATCTATCTATGTGTATATTAAATTTATATCTAACAGACTAATAATGCAATGATTACACAGGATTTTCCCAGTACAATATATACATTATCTTTAAAAGTAATTGCTTATAGAAATTAATACAACTGAACGAAATTATTAAACAGATCATCAAAATATAGAAAGCATTACATGAATATCTAACTGTATTTACATAAATTATCAAACAAAAGAAGTACATTGACACTATAATATATTTGCTAACAATATCAACCTAAAATATTGACTATCTATAAGCAACTTTCCTTGTAAAGACTTATCAAGAACTTGCACCTTGATGTTAGATTTCATTTTAACTCTTGAAAATGCAACTTAGAGTCGTCCATGACGAAAAACGGTCTCCGGTAAATATATGCCAACGCAGTGTAGAGTTTGACCATGTAACTTGCTTATTGTCATGGCAAAAGCTGATTTTACTGGAAACTGTCGACGGTAAAGCCTAAATGGAAGACCGGTGTCCGAAGGACATAAATCAATGCATGGAATGAACACTTCATCTCCTTTTGCTGATCCACTGATGACTCTTGCTTGAATTACGTGAGAATGGAGTCCAGTAACAATAAGGCGAGTTCCATTACATAGACCATTATTTGTATTTAGATTCTGCAGCAAAATTACGATTGTTCCAACTTTAAATTGTAGTCTGTGGGATGGCATTCCTGATGGCGTAAAAGTATTTAAAAATTCAACTGGATAATGCTTTCGTTCATCTTCATTGTCTACATCCACTGTATCATCACTTTTGTACAACTTATACTCTACAGGCATTATATCCATCACACGGGAATTTAGCAGAGCCATGTCATCATTCTTGGGACATAGAATTGCATGGGAAGAGGCCCTCTCAACACTGGTTTGGACGTTCACATCAATTTCAATGTGTTGTCCAAAAACATCAGTTACGATGCAGTCAGTGCACAACATGTCTTCTGTTATGTCAATAATATCTTCTCCAAGGTTGTATCCATTGCTAAGTTCACCATTTCCAAGTTTAAGAAGCCAATTGCTGTACTCTGGGTCAGAAGATTGCATGTTGTTAATTAGTTGAAGTTTATTAAACTGTTTCCAAAATTCAACCATTTTTAAGCTGGACTCAATAACATCTGTTCTTGTTCCATTTGGTATGACTGGAAGGCATTGCCTAAAATCATTTTTTTCAGCAACATTTGTAGTCATTGCTTCATGCAGAAGTCTGTCAATTAAGCTCAAAGAGTGTTTGGGTTATGTATCAAAAGATGGGCGTTGTTTAACTGTCTTCCTGCAAATGTGTCTTGTTTTATTCTGGAAACAGAGATTTGGCTGACTGGAACTGGTATCCCAAAGAGTGAATGCATAGTGCGACCTCCTCGTAAAAGGTTAGCTGCAATACCTGTTGTCGCCAAAGCCAATACAACTTTTCTCAACCCTCTAATGTGATGCATTAAAACTTCATATAGGTATGTTTTACCGCTCCCTCCTGGACCGTCAATAAAGAAACATTTTGGCCTTGCACCTGCTTGGTTTTCTATAGCGCACACAATAGTATTGTGGCACCCCAGGAGTTAATGTGCCACAGTAACATCACCAGGGGTTAACTCCCCACACAACCCACAACACTACACTAGTGCCTCCAGGCCAGAAGGGGGAGCTAAAGCTGCTTCCCTATATATTCTGGGTGGAGAGGAAGTGGCAGTTAGTTCAGTTCCTGAGAGGACTGAGGGAAAGGACTTGGGTTTAAAGGGCTGCATCAGGCCCAACCCACTATTGACTTCCAGGCCAGCCAAGGTCTGAGGAAAGG
Source organism: Allobates femoralis (assembly GCA_033576535.1). Taxonomy (NCBI): domain Eukaryota; kingdom Metazoa; phylum Chordata; class Amphibia; order Anura; family Aromobatidae; genus Allobates; species Allobates femoralis. The sequence continues at coordinate 113,024,477 of JARQOC010000005.1, forward strand.
AGTAGGAGAAGCTGAGGAACACACTTGGGAGTCTGAGTTCCCTGAGATTCACCCTAGAGAAGCGCACAGAACGGATACCGGATCCGATGCTGTGCTTCACTCAAACAGCACAGTGAACACCGGATTAGTGAAGATCCCACATCTTCACTGTACCACAGCGAAGCAACATGGTGGGATCAGGAACATAGAGATAAGACTCAAGTTGCCTAGCAAGTTGGTACCCGTGAGGGGAGAAAGGGCCGGCAGATTACCTAAAGCGGCAGCAGAGCCACACACACAGCGCAGGAACAGAGAGCCAAAGGACCCGGCCAGGGTGGCAGCAACCCGGCCCCTGCACAGACTCGGTGGATAGTACTCTGCTGATGTACCATCTTCAGTAAAGACTTGGAAAACTACAAAACTGTGAGTCTGTGTAATCCTTGTGAACCCTGTTCTCCCTCACAAACTGCTTTCATCACTACTGCCCCAGGGACCAGGCTCTGCCTGTGGAGAGCCGTTACATCACAGGCTGCCGTCCATCATCCCTGGAGGTTCTGCAGCAGCAGTGGTCACCCTGACCACATACCATAGGTGGCGTCACGACTTTGTCCCCTGTAAATACCCACAACCTTTACTTGTGGGCTTGGAACATGGCCCAGAGCAAGACCGCCGTGATAACCCCTGTGATACCCCGGTCCGCTACCGAGTACCCCGTCCCAGTGGGCTCCACAACTTGGTGTCACGAGCAGGATCTACCGTGCACGGTAAACCGGGCATTGTGTGCTGTGATTTGTGAGAGGCACTGATTTGAGACTGTCGCCATTACAGCACATGGCAAACAGAATTTAAACTGCGCCACAAGGACGGTATTTTTTAATTGCTGCCATTAAAAAGCGCGCAACTCGCAGGAAGAAAAGGGGGTGTGTCATTGTGGGCTGTACTCTGTAAAGCACTCTGATGTCACCCGGAGGGGAAGAGAATCCCTGTCGCACAGCGGAACCTTTAATAGACATCCGCATGGAAGAGGAAGACCAGGAGTGTCGACATTAACTAAGGGGGCACAGGATATCAGAACAAGGAGATGCTGCGACACCGAGCAGTGCTGCAGTACCGGATAACAAAGGAACACCCGGTGGTGCTGCGGAGCAAGGAAAGCAGCATTTGAGTCCAGCGCTGACACACGGGCTAAAATGAGGTTCTTTGGATGCCAACAAAAGCCTATGGAGAGCGCAAGAGACTATGCCTTAAACTTGCAGTAAGCGTTCAAAGCACTTAAACTAGCAGAACCTGCCTTAGCCCCGGGAGCTGACAAAATGCTGATAGATCAGTTCATAGAAGGCCTCCTAGCCCCTTCTCACAGAGGACAGTTGAGCATGATGACCATCCAGGATCCCGAAATAACTTTTGCCCAGCTAAAAGATAGAGCCATCCATCTCCAGCAGATTGAGGAGCCCCAGGCTATAAACTCTATTCAAGGCACTACAGCAGCACCCCAACAGCCAGGAGCGTCAGCGACATCTGCAATGTTAGTGACTGCTGCTGAACACAGAGAGCCTATCTCCAATGAGGCCCTCAACCAAAAGCTAGATCATCTGACGAACACTGTTGTTTTTATGGCTAAAGTCATCAAGGAGGTGCGTGGATCCCAGCCTGCACCCAAGATCGAGTTGGAGACCAGTAAGGCGGATGTCCCGTGGATGAGGTCCAGGAAGTACCAAGCGATGAGAGGACGAACTGGCGACCACTATCAGCCGGATGGAAAGCCGTTGCAAGGAGGCAGGTCATTTTGCCCGGGAATGTGCTTTAAACGAGGATCCCCTGGGAAGGCGGGCTGCTCCTCAGGAATGAATTCTCAAAGTCCTTCAGCCTGGTATGACAAGTTCGTGGGAGGACGTCCAGTCATCCCTATCGTGTTGGATGGCATTCCCTTCAGCGCCTTGTTGGATACCGGGTCCCAGATAACATCAATTCCACATGTTCTCTGCAGAAGGTACTGGGCTGATTCAGACATTAGTAGTGGTCCATCTAGCATTGCATTGAACTTATGGGCTAGCAATGGTGAAATAATACCACAAGTTGGGTTCAGAGAAATGACCATTCAGATCAGGAAGGTAGAAATGAAGAATCAGGGTATTATCATTGTAGATGTTGACCGGCGAGAACGTGAGCCAGTAATGTTGCTAGGAATGAATGTAATTGAAAATTGTTTTTCTGAGGTAAATACTGTCTTACAGCAAATCGCCGAGACTGCCAGAACCGGGCAACAAAGACTCCTGCAAAAAGAAATAAAAGCCTTGATGTTGAAACAACAGGTAGAAATATCAGGAGGTGAAATTGACAGTGTAAGGGTAAGTGACCCGATACCCATTGTAATACCTCCCAAAACTGAAATGTTGGTCTGGTGTAGAGCCGCAATAGGCATTAAATTGCGAGACTATCAAGCCCTGGTAGAACCTGTGTACTCAGACAGTAGGCCCACTATACTGACAGCCAGAGGAGTAGTTGAGGTACACCGGGGAAAACTGCCATTACGCCATTTTAATTGTGGGAAAGATGAAGTCACCATACTGAAGTATGCTACCATGGCTAAAATATTTACGGTTGATAACAATGCCATCACAGCTGTCGAGCCCTTAAACTCGTCAAGTCAGGTGGATGACAATGGCTCAGGGTAAAGCTGGAGGATTGGTGCAAAAAGCTACACGTGAGTACCAGTTCTACACTTCCCCAACAAAAGCATGGAGTATACCAGGTAGTAAAAGAATATGAGCAGATATTCTGCAAACACCCATTAGACTTTGGGCAAATTAAAGGGATAGAGCACACTATACTTATAGGTAACCATCAGCCTATAAAAGAAAGGTATAGACCATTACCACCCGCTCACTATCAAACCACCAAAGACATGCTCAAAGAGATGAAAACTGCAGGTGTAATAAGAGACAGTTGTAGCCCCTGAGCAGCGCATTTAGTGTTGGTTAGAAAGAAGGACGGGACCATGAGAATGCGCGTAGACTACCGGCAGATCACCCGCATTACGCACAAGGATGCATACCCGTTTCCTAGGATTGAGGAGTCATTAGCCGCATTAAAATCTGCTAACTACTTTTGTACCCTAGAACTGACTAGTGGGTATTGACAAGTTCCTGTGGCAGAGGCTGACAAGGAGAAGACAGCGTTTACTACGCCAATGGGCCTCTGTGAGTTCAATTGTATGCCGTTTGGACTCTGCAACACACCCGGTACCTTCCAATGCCTGATGGAAAGCTGCCTAGGACATAAGAACTTTTAAATTGTCCTCCTGTACCTGGATGACGTCATAGTCTACTCCAAGACATATGAACAACATCTACAAGACCTGACAGAAGTGTTTGAAGCCTTGTCCGGATACAGCATGAAGATCAAACCATCCAAGTGCCACCTTCTCAAGCCAAAGGTGCAGTACCTAGGACATGTCGTGAGTTCAGAGGGAGTAGCACCGGACGGATCCTGATAAAGTCACAGTGATAAGGGATTGGCCAAGACCCACCAATGTGAAAGAGGTGAGGCAATTCCTGGGACTGGTGTGCTATTATAGAAGATTTATCAGAGGGTTCACAAAGTTAGCAGCTCCCCTACAAGACATCCTGGTAGGAAAGTCAAAAAGGTCTTCAACCCGTAATCCCCCTTTTCAGTGGAGTGACGAGAGGGAAGAGTCCTTCAAAAAGCTGAAGTGGACGCTGACAGGAGAAGAGATCCTGGCTTATCCGGATTACCAGCAACCCTTCATTCTGTACACGGATGCCAGCAACGTGGGACTGGGAGCAGTACTGTGACAGAAGCAAGGATGCAAAGAGAGAGTTATTGCCTTTGCAAGCAGGAAACTCCGGCCTACGGAAAGAAACCCTGAGAATTACAGTTCCTTCAAGTTAGAACTACTGGCAGTAGTTTGGGCTGTAACCGAGCATTTCACTACCTGGCAGCTGCAGAATTTACCATATACACTGAAAACAACCCATTGACCCACCTGGACTCAGCAAAATTAGGTGCGTTGGAGCAGCGATGGATAGCCCGGCTGTCTAACTACAATTTTGTCATCAAATATAGGGCAGGCCGCAAGAACGGGAATTCAGATGCCTTATCCCAGATGCCACACCTGAAAGACGTGGAAGAAGAACCGGAGGACCTGGAAGAAATTGAACTACCTTCCTTTCACCATTTTAAGGTAGAACAGTATCAACCCGCCATCTACCAAAAACAACAGGAGGCAAATCTCAACCCATTAGCGCACAATGGATGGGCTGACACTCAGGATAGCAACCCAGCTGTGAAGCTAGTGAAAGAACTTCATACACAACAAGGTGTGTACCCAAATCAGAACGCTTCAGCTGAGACCCAACAACTTTGGAAAGAAAGAAGCAAGTTTTTCCTATATCAAGGGAAGCTCTGCAGAAGGCACACCAACCCTAAAACACATCAGTTGGTCTGGCAGATTATCCTACCCAAGAGAGACGTCAAAATGGTCTTAGAAGCCTACCACGACGGTGCAGGTCATTTTGGATGGAAGAAGTTGGAAGTGCTCTTAAGAGAGAGATTCTACTGGGTTGGCATGAGAAAATCAATTGAAGATTGGTGTAGAAAGTGTGGCCCATGCAACCACAGAAGAAAGGATCAACAGAGTCAGAGAGCCCCACTCCAGTCCATAGTAACCAAGCAACCACTTGAGTTAGTTGCGTTAGACCACGTCAAGTTGTCACCAAGCCGCTCACGCTATGTCTATGCCTTAACCATCGTGGACCATTACTCCCGCTTCTTAGTGGTGGTACCCGTCAAGGAACTGACAGCGAAGACAGCTGCAAAAGCATTTCAGACACATTTCAGTAGACCTCATGGCTACCCGGAACAAGTCCTTCCAGATCAAGGTCCAGCTTTCGAGTCAAAGATTTTCCAGGAATTCTGCAACATGTATGGCTGTAAGGAGATCCGCACAACAGCCTATCATCCCTAAACCAATGCCTTATGCAAAAAGATGAACCATATTGTGATTGATCTGTTGAAAACCTTACCAGAGTCAGAGAGAAATCACTGGCCAGAGAAATTACCTGACTTGGTAAACTTGTACAACCATGTCCCGGTGAGTTCTACAAACGGCACCCCAGCCTACCTTATGCGAGCAAGGCCTGGTAATCAGTCAATTGATTTAGATATGGAAATTCTGAAGCCAGATGCGGAAGTTGAAGAATGCAATTGGGATACCCTACGTCAACAGCATTATCGCCAAGTACAAGAGTGCATAGAGAAAAGTCTCCAGCAAGCTAGAGAAAGACAACAGAGAACCATTAACCAACATGCTCTAGCAACCCCATTACAACCTGGTTAGCAAGTTCTCAAGAGAAAGTGACGCACCAACAAATTGGATAATCAGTGGGAAACCACCCCATATACAGTCTTACCATCAAATTTAGACAATGACAAAGTATGTCTAATCAGCAAAGATGAAGTAAGGACTTCAGCAGTTGTGTCAAGAGATGATCTCCAACCTTGTCCTGAAACCCTGAAGACACCAGAAATAACCTTACCCGTACAGGTCCAACCTGTCAGAAAAGAAGAGGATGTGTTCCATACTGTCTTAGGAGATTTCCCCAAAACATGGCCAAATTACTACGGAGCAGTTGTAGTTCCCATGATTGCTTTGCCTCCAATGGTAGAACCAATGCCAGAACCCGTACCACAAGAAGTCCCAAGACATGAAGAACTGGAAGTTGAGCCTGAAGAGGAAGAACCAATTCCTGGTTCCAGTGAGCTTGCCAGTCCTACTGTCAGATCTCCATCTTCAGTAGTGGCAGATACTCCAAACAGGTACACGTCCACCCGCACCAATATGCTAAGTACATCCAGTATACCAGTCTTACGCAGATCACAGCATAGTGCCAGTTACCGGCTAGGTACAGAGATTAAAGAGTGGAATCAAATGTGAAATGTAAATATGTTGTTATATAGTTAAATAGAACCCATTAACGTGAAGGTGTACAGAAAGGGTGAGAGTAGCATGGTGTTAGGTGGCAGCCACGGAGAGTAAGAACTTTGCCTCTTATTTGCCTCTTAAGGTGACCCAAGGGCTTAGTAGGCTACTGCACTTAAACCAGAGACACCAGTACGTGTTTATACTTGTTTGCAATGTTAAAAGCCCGGTACCTACAGAGACTATAGTGTATGAACTATTTACATATTCTTGAACTTTTCTTCATTTTTATTAACTACGGACCATACTTACTGTGGAACTGGTTGTGGTAAAGGCTAAGTGTATATAGTTACCAGCCTCGGAGGCAATGGACAAAACCCCGGAAGGACTGCTATTTTGAACTTTGGACTCTTTTTGAGCTTTATTGGTTTTTGTATTTTTCTTTTAAGACTCTGTAAATATTTATTGTTTGAAATGTTAATTGTTTGTTTTTCCTACAGTCCCGAAGTACTGTCTTTCACTAAGGGGGAATGTGGCACCTCAGGGGTTAATGTGCCACAGTAACATCACCAAGGGTTAACTCCCCACACAACCCACAACACTACACTAGCGCCTCCAGGCCAGAAGGGGAGCTAAAGCTGCTTCCCTATATATTCTGGGTGGAGAGGAAGTGGCAGTTAGTTCAGTTCCTGAGAGGACTGAGGGAAAGGACCTGGTTTTAAAGGGGCTGCGTTAGGCCCAACCCATGGTCCACTGTCTACTTTCAGGCCAGCCAAGGTCTGAGGAAAGGAGTAGGAGAAGCTGAGGAACACACCTGGGAGTCTGAGTTCCCTGAGATTCACCCCAGAGAAGTGCACAGAACGCATACTGAATCCGATGCTGTGCCTCACACAAACAGCATAGTGAACACCAGATTTGTGAAGATCCCACATCTTTACTGTACCACAGCGAAGCAACATGGCGGGGTCAGAAACATAAAGATAAGACTCAAGTTGCCTAGCAAGTTGGTACCCATGAGGGGATAAAGGGCCGGCAGCTTAGCTAAAGTGGCAGCAGGGCTACACACACAGCGCAGGAACAGGGAGCCAAAGGACCTGGCCAGGGTGGCAGCAACCCGGCCCCTGCACAGACTCGGTGGATAGTACTCTGCTGATGTACCATCTTCAGTAAAGACTTGGAAAACTACAAAACCGTGAGTCTGTGTAATCCTTGTGAACCCTGTTCTCCCTCACAAACTGTTTTCATCACTACTGCCCCAGGGACCAGGCTCTGCCCGTGGAGAGCCATTACATCACAGGATGCCATCCATCATCCCTGGAGGTTCTGCAGCAGCAGTGGTCACCCTGACCACATACCATAGGTGGCGTTACGACTCCGTCCCCTGTAAATACCCCCAACCTTTACTTGTGGGCTTGGACCAAGACCGCCGTGATAACCCCCGTGACACACCGGTCCGGTACCGAGTACACCGTCCCAGTAGGCTCCACAGTATCATATGCAATTCATTGTTCTTCATTTAAGAAATTTCTCTTCTCTGTTGCCAACCATAATCTGTAAGCTTCATCATACTCTGGAAGCTCTAGAACCTGAATTACAGGCTCTGGCAAATTAAAGTCTGAAAATGTTTTTCCTTGCAGTAGTAAGACATTTTGGACAAATTGTATGGCATAAGATTGGCAATTTTGACAATTTGCACTTTTGTTGTTTTTTGAAATTTGTCCAAAGTTCTGCGGGATTTGTAGGCAGTCCAAATACGCAGTTGTAGGCAAACAATTTGCGAACTTGCTTAGGCATATGTAAGGTAACTGCGTCTTCTAAAGTAAGTCTCCACACAGTATCATCCAATAGAAGTCTTAAAAACCAAAGCTGCAGCTTTAAATGTATCATGCAATACTCTGTTAACTGTTTTCAAATCGTCATAAATTGTAGCTCCTTTGATATGCAGTAATAACAGCCGAAGGCAATATCTTTCTTGATCCTTAACACTAACAGTATACATGCATCCAATTATTCTGCTAAGTCCTCATTGTCTTGGATTCCAAGCTTTATTCCAAATGTAATGCTCTGGAATCTCTCGATACAAATACTGCCTTGCATTTTCTTTAAGTTGGGTAAGCAAAAAACCATTTCAATAATGTTGACGAGGTATTTACATTTTTTGACACATCTTTGAGTTGAGCATGTTCAAAGAAATAAAGCTGCTGTTGATTCAGTAAATGAATAGCTAAACATATAATGGCATGGGACTGTGAATGCAGTGGAAATGCAAAGATCCTCCAAGCAGCTTCTGGAGCACTGACATATCTTGAGTCAACAAAAGTTGATGATTCATTGTGATTAACTGTTTTCTGTTGTATTTCGACGTTAGCTTTGTCATGCCCTTGTAGATGTACTTGAAAAGATATTTTACACTTTTTAATGAAGCGCAGATTTCTACGTTGATGTGAGAGTTGCAGTGTTTTGATAAGTATGGGATGTATGGGACTATCCATGAGTTATTTATAATTTTTTTTTTGTGAACAATGTTATCAATGTGTTGTCGCCGGTAGGATGGGTAGCCATTCAAGTCTTTTGCAGTGTGCTGTTTTAACTCCTTTGGAAACCCTGTTGTACACTTTCCGTTTTCCATGCATGGAATTTTTGGATTTGCTTCACCGCATGGGCCATGAACCATGTGAGATTACAATATTATACAGTTTAGGATACTTTGCTTGGTTAGGAATTTCAGCCCACACTGTGTTGTCGATTTATTCCTCCGTGCAAAATTTAGACTCTGCATCTAAGAAAACAAGTATATGTGCTGCAGGAGACCTTGTTTCTGAAACTCAATAACGTGTACCATTGCTACAACTGTTCAAAAAAAACATTTTTTATATCTTTCAAAAGGCTGGTGAGTTTCAGTCAAAATATGCATGCAACTAAGTTCAGCCTGTGTTCAACTTGTTGCCAGGGTTCTAGATTTTCAGTAATTTCCAGCCATTTAGGATTACAGGTCATTGTCAAAAAAATGTCTGGTCTTTCATACTTTGTTAGTATTGCCATTGCATCTTGATAACGTTGTTGCATGTTGTGGGGGCTACCTTCAAACGACGACGGCAGAATTACTGTTTTTCCAATTGGAATTCCCTTTTGAATGGATTGTTTTTGCAAATGTTCTTAAAGAGCGCAGTAGTCTTCATCTTTAAGTTGTTTGCGGTTCATTCATATGAAATTTAGGCGATTAGCTTCAATTTTAAGTATGGGTCGATTAACTACTGTTGTGTCAGTTTCCCACCGTTTAAAATAGGATTTTGAAATTTGAAATTTAAAATGGACCTAAAACCTTTCCTGATTGTTTGGAGCCAAAACGCTTGTTGGACGACCTGACTGGGAACAACACTTAACGATAAGGTTAGGAGTGTTCCCAGCCATCTGGTTTACGGTTTTCTTTATCTCTACAATTTTTTTTGAGCATTAAAATAATTTTTTAAGTTCCCTGGAGACTGCAGATGTTTTTGACACCAGCAAGGTTTGCACTTTGCAAACAGTGCCAGATGAGGTAGCAGTTGTGAAGCCCTAGCAATGTCTTTTAAACATTCATTTAAGATAGTTCTCTCTCTCTCTCTCTCTCTGTATATATATATATGAACATTCATTCATTCAATATTTTTATTATTTTTTCCATTTTTGGGGGGGGGGAAAGCTAACCTATATTATTGTAGAAGGTCAGAATTGTATGAGACTATCACTTCTACATTCATGTGATGGCAATTCATATAAAGATAGCATATGGCCATTACTGTATATGCTTCATATACATGGTCTTATAGGTCTGTTCACACTCATGAAACACCATACTATTAATATTTCTTCTTGAAACTGTACAATCACTTTATTTCTTTGCATTCCATATGTTTAGAATAAAGATTTTTGCCATTCCAGATGAATTGGTGAGCTGAATAAACTATTTTGCTTTCCTTATTTTGCCTCGAAATATATTAAGTTTCAATAAGTACTCCACCCTTTTGAAATGTAAGTCAGGTGCCTTATGCAGCCCACCCCATTGAGGAGTTAATGAAGAGCTATGCAACAAGATTGTGCAAACAATAATATCCTGTAAGCGATTATGTCCTGGCACTGAAAGAAGTGGGCCCTAGGTAAAGCAAACAGACATCACAGCAGAGTTCATCTTGGCAGTGCAGTACAACAGGTACAGTGTGCTACAGTTTGATACCGTATGCCTGCAGTATGCAGTGATATTTATACATCACAAGATATGCCTGCTCTTGAGGCTGTCATCTTCCTCACCACCCCAGTGGTAGAGGGTGCCTCAGCACCAGAACCAGAGTAGTCGGCACAGGACACATATGTTACCTGGAGCTCCACCGCCCTACCTGCATTGGGCTTCATAAGCAGCCAGGTCAGTATCCAGCTCTGGGTTCGGATGCCAGAGGAAGTCCTGAGGAGCTCACAGTCAGGAGGTGAGCTGATCCCCATGCCAGCTAATAGCAACAGATATCTTGCAGCATGAATGGCATTATTACACCTGCAGGAAGTGCCGCAGCCGCTGAATCGGTAAATCCAGGAGCATAATGAGGCAGATGAATAGGACGAGGAGGATGAGGACGAGGAAAAATAAAAAATAGTAGAGGCAGAAGGCCATATTTCCTAGCCTTGTGTAGCACCCTTACCAGGGGCCTCCGACTGGGAGAATGCCATGTGGAGACACCTACCCCCTCCAAGAAATTATTCGATACAACATGAACCACTCTGTCCCGTCTCTTTTCTTGAGGATATTCGGCTCAGAAATGCCATCGCCTGAGAGTGGTTGCATGGGTCTAAGCCAATGATTTTTATGACCAATGTACGCAAGGCATGGTAGTGACATTCGTCCAGGAGAGGGGGATTTGTTTAGTAGCCAAAGAAGGTACTGGTCAGTGATGCTACATCAACTAGTTCACCCTGCTGCATGACCATCTTCCTAAAAGATTATGCACACTCTATGCTAGGGAGGAGGTCACCTTCATGATGGTGAAGGGCAGAAAGTAAGGGGGTTCACAGTTGGTGTAAGTTGGGTTGCCACCACTGACTATGGTCCAGGGAGAGACGCAGTTCTGGTGAAAGGGCTCGTGGATTCCTTTTGCCACCTGGCTACCTCCACAGAGACTTCTAGCGCAGGGGTGGACAACTACAGTCCTCAATGTCTGAAAACAGTGCAGGTTTTCACGATTTCCTTAGCATTGCACGTGTGCTAACTTCATCACCTGCAGAGATGATTACTCCAGCACCATGAAACGCACACAGATTTAGCGATTACACTTGTTCTCAGCAAAAAATGCCTATGTTTGGATGGACACCTTCGCCATCCTATTCTATCTAAAAAGTGATGGAATTGTTAGCTATCTATTTGTGTAACAAGAAAAGAGCAGCACAGAGCAAAACGTAGCAGCATCAGCATTGTCCCTAAGCAGTAACTCTCTGAAAATGGCGACGATGGCAAATGGCCAATTCTTATATTCCGAGGGACATGTGACTTTGGCAACTAATGAAACAAGCCAACCAATGACACAAGCCCATGTGTTTTCAACATGTGGATATTTTATGCTCCCTGATTGGCTGCTGGTCCAGAACATCCACACAGAAAGTGTCTGGGGAAAAAGTGGAGTCCCACAGTATTCTGACCTATTCCCACACCTACTCTCATCAAACATGTCCTGCTCACTATCCTACACTGTCAGAGGACAGGAGAACAGTTTCACTTAAACACAGTAATGCTTTTTTTATCCAATCAGTTTATGAAACAAAGCCATGTTTGTCGATTTTTTCTGAAATTGCTTGTGTTTCAGATCCTGAAGCAAAATGCAATGCTCGTGCCAAATTTAAAATTGGTAAACATGTCCGGGAAAAGTTCTCTCATCTCTACTTATGATGCTGTATTTCATTATTGATGTGGGTACTAGGTATGTATTTCTGTACTTCAGGTGGTTCTGGTGATATATTCCTGTACTGATGTGGGTTCCAGTGCTGCGTTTTTCTACTGGTTGGGACTTTAATAATATGTTTCTGTACCTCAGGTGGTTATGGTGATGTATTTTTGTGCTGTTATGGTTCTGATTCTGCACACATATACAGTCCATAACCTGTAAGATTATGTGACAAATGGCTATGTTAATAAAGTATTGTGCCATCTGACAAGTAAAGGGTTACTATATTTATTTATTGGGAGCATTAAAAGGATTTTCCTAAGTTTGTGATGAGCCTGCAGTTAATTATTTCAAACTTTTGAATTCTCACAGCGTGCCCACTGCATGTGTCAGGATTCCGTCTTGTCATCAGTGAGAGTAGGAGGTCACGTAACTGCAAGTATGCGATTTACATATATGCAGTCATGTGCTGACTAGACAAGCAAGGCCTCACTCAATGAAAATGAATTGAGTAGGGATGGACACGACTAGATAGAATGTAGCTAGAAGTATGCAAATCACATACTTTTGCTCATATGACTGTCCGCTCTTGCCACTGGCAAGAGAGAATCCTAAAAGTGTGCAGAATAGAAATTGCTGACTTTCATCTCAATCCTGGACAAGCCCTTTAATTATAAAGTGAACCATTGTAGCCCAATCCTAAAATCATGTAATATACTCTGTCAGGATACAGCTCTGCTTGCTGGTTCCAGCAGTCATCACATGGCCGCTCCACTCATATGTGATTTTTGTACTTACAGTCATGTGACTTTTTTTTTCATGCTTCTCTCAGTTTTTCATTGAACATTGATTGAATTAGGAAGAGCAGATTGTCGACACGTGATTATAAGTATAAAAATCGCATATGGATGAGCAGTCACACGAGGACTATTCAAACTGCTTGAAGGTGGTGGGGCAAACTGAATTGTTGTCCTGGGTGCCAGCAAGCCTAGATACCCCTCTGTGAAATGTATGTAAATTGATAACAGTCCTCCTCTAGTTAAAAGATTTTGATAATGTATAAATACATGACCATAAAGTATTACATGTTCACCCTTATTGTCTGCTCAGCTTAAAACGAGACAAAGCACAATGGCAAACACTGTTACATCTAGATCGTTTATGCGTGAAATTATGTGACACATCTCATTTGCACTGGTCATTAATGACACCTCATTTACAAAGGTTACAGACAGCAATGACCTTTTTTTATGGGCTAGTCAACTCTTTTGGGAAACAAATTGCCATTCCAACATGTAAATAACTGGTGTTAATCCTTATTGAACATTATCTTTATCTATACACTAGTATATCATTTTTAAAGTCAAAGTTGACTACTGGATGCTCTAAGACACTAAAGAAAAAAGATGCATTGCTTATAGAAAGCATAAGAAGGCAGGCCATCATTGGCTCCTAAATGACTTTAGAAGTCTTACAGTGTGACGGAAAATCATAAAAAGAGTACAAATGTTGTTAGTGATTTTATGTGCTTTTTAGAAGTCAATGCTTTATTACTTGTGACATATCACAGCTGTCATCAACCCCATATATTACCCTGACTGCCACTGTACCAGGGCAATTGGGAAGAGCGAGCAAAGCACCAGGATTGGTGGATCTAATGTGATGTGCCAATTCAGGGGTGACTGTGAGCTGATATTCTTTGGTTGGGATAGAATAGTAACAATGGACCGTCATACCCTGATAATATCAGCTCACTGCTGGCTGCTTTATCTGCTATCTTGGTATTCCCTTGTCATATCTCTAAACTTGTAAAAGAGTTGGATATTGACTAAAAGGGCCACTTAATATGCTGGTTATGGTGTTCTCCGCAAAGAGCCACCCCTTGGCTGGGTCCTTCCCTGGAGGGATATATGGCTAGTCCTGTGTTTAAGACTCCTAACCGAGGCTCCACAGACTCTAGTTGCATATTTACAAGCCATAATTGACTCTTTAACAAGCCTTTTAATATAACTCAGGATTTGTGCCAGATTAAGGCTGCGTTCATACATTGCGTATTTTGCCGCGTTTTTTTTACGCGCGCTTTTCAAAATTCGCAATGTGCCTTTTGTCTGCCTGCAAAGTGAATGGGAAATTCACATTGCAGTGCAGACATTGCGTAAAAATACGCACTGCGTTTTCCGGGAGAAAACGCAGCTGCGTAAACAATTGATATGTCAATTGTTTACGCAGCTACTTCTGCGTATTCTCCCAGAGGGGAGGAAGAATCCTGCTTCCTCCTCCCCTCTGTGACAGCTGTGACCGCCCATTAGATTTCACAGTGTATTAATACACACTGTGAAATCTAAATTAAACAAAAGCAAGTGAATGAAAAATAAAAAAGAATGAATACTTCACCTCTCCAACGCTTTCTCCCGCTGTGCGATCCCCGGTTCCAAGTGAGATCTCTTCTGACAGGACCTGTGGTGACGTCAGAGGGGCGTTCCCAGGCACTCGCGGTCATGTGATACATATCACATGACCGCGAACAGCCAATCAGCGCTGGGAACGCCCCCCTCTGACGTCACCACAGGTCTTGTCAGTACACCTCTCACTTGGAACCGGGGATCGCACAGAGGGAGAAGGCACCGGACAGGTGAAGTATTGATTCTTTTTTATTTTCCATACATTTGCCTCTGTTTAATTTAGATTTCACAGTGTATATTAATACACTGTGAAATCTAATGGGGCTGTCACAGAGGGGAGGAGGAAGCAGGATTTTTCCTCCCCTCTGTGACATCACTGCGCTTTCTGGAGTAAAGAAAGCGCAGTGTGTGAAAGCCCCTGCGTATTTTGTTGCGCTTTTTTGCGCGGCCGAAAAACGCGGCAAAAAGCGTGCGCAAAAAAGCACAGCAAAATACGCAAATGTGTGAACGTAGCCTAAAACCCCAAACTGCAGACGCTGCGTTTCGGTGTGACTGCCCCTCCCTCATCAGTGCAGTGTGTAGGATTCTGATCTGGCTGTATCAGAGGCTAATATGAGGTCTGGGGGAACAGCTAGTCTCTATAATAGCACAAAGAACTAGGGTGAGCTTCCATTACCCACGTATTGTTGTACTAACATTTCCTTGATGTACTAACACTATGAAAATCTTTTTCATTAGTTTGTTTTTAATCAATGCCTTTTATGCTGTTGATGCTGATTACGTTGTTTATAGCAGACCTCTAAAAGTGGTCTTTTTCTGGAAATGGTGGATAAGAGTCTATCTTAGTTATTGCTATTTTGTTTTGGGGCATGAATGTAGATCAGAACAAAAAAAGTATCCACAGACACATTCCTTTCCTTAACACTCGTACTTATGTATTTTCTGTCAAATCACTTTGCAATTTGTAAATTGATAAAAATAAATTAATAACACTACTGTTTTTAAAGCATTCTTTCTTCTGTGCCATTTTTCCATACCTGCTTACATTTGTTTTACAAAGAACTGTACATATACAGTGCTCTGCATATATCAGTACACCCACCTTGAAAAGTAAGATTGTATTTAATATCTCACTGAACACAAGAACAATTTCCAAAATGTTGACAAAACTGAATTTCGGATGACATTTTTGATCCATAACATGAAAGTTAGTTTAATAAGATAACGTGACTTTAGCATCTTCTCTTTCAATATATATCAGTAACTGTAAATTCATAAATGTAGCTCCCAGTAGCACTCATGGAGTTCCGCATGAGGGCACTTCCAAAACTAGGTCTCATTGTAGACGCCATGCCTTTTCTAAGGCTGTGTGCCCACTGTGCATTTTTTTATTGATGCATTTCTTCATCCAAACTGTGTCACCCACAGCTTTAACATGAAAGTATATGTGATTTCCCAAAAGCCGTGGATTTTTGTAACAGAACTCGCATGCTTTTTTTTTATGTCCCTGCAATTAACTTGCCCGATTTTGGGCTGCGTGTTTCCCATAGACTCCATTCTAACCTCCCAAAAAAGCATCACAAATGGATGGGTATTCCCACAGTCTGTTTGTGGTGCTTTTTTCCTGCAATTTACAAAACAACAATCCACCAATACTCACCCTTCCCGTCGAGCCCACGGTGATCTCCAGTGATTCTTCCTCCTAGCAGTAGGATCTCTGGGTATTGTCCTATCAGAGACAGAGCCTGCACCCCATGTGACAGACTGAGTCACATGGTGCAAGGTCCTGTCAGGTAGATGAAGACCGCTCCCGCCGCTTCACAGTGGAAGAATCACTGGGGATCACTGGGGGAGGGTGAGAAATTGTCTGTGACTTTGCCTGTGTCTGCCTGAGTTTAGCCATCCCCTTAATTGTGCTGTGTGTTTGTGCTGCGTTTGTATGTGCACAAACATAGCACAGGCGCAGCACAAACACAATAGGTTTGTGCTGTTTTTGTTTATAGACAGCTGCATTTATAAAACTGACAAATGCAGCACAGTGGGCTAAAGTCATCTTTATAAATACATTTTAGTCATCTAATATTCCACCCAAATACTTTGGAAAGTTGTGGGTGCTACCTTTTATTCTACCTAGATATTCTGGTATCATCCTATTTTTTAAAGGCACGTAACTGTGTTTTTTTTACCTTTAATATAAAAGGTGTCTTTATTTTAATACCTGTTTTAATGCCTAATTCAGATACTATACACCTCACAACCATACTGCCTGTTGTTGCCATCTGCTTGTGTCAATCATGAACCTATATGTAGCAACTTTGCAAACAAGCATTGTTAGTTTTCTTAAACAAATTAGGATGTACTGGTACGTCCTATGTCATGTCCCTGCTTATGATGCAGGCTCAAACGCTGAGCCGCCATCTTTCTTTGCACATGTTGGCTGATCTGATCAGCTGACATGTGCCTCTAAGTCATGTGCTGTTTACCAGTTAAATCTTGCTGTCAATCTCTGACAGTGGGATTTAGGCTACATTCACACCATATGACCTCAGGCAGTTTTTTATAATATACATTGTTTGAGGAGTGTACATTAGAGATCTTCTAAGATTTAAATTTAGCAACTGGTG
Source organism: Allobates femoralis (assembly GCA_033576535.1). Lineage (NCBI taxonomy): Eukaryota > Metazoa > Chordata > Amphibia > Anura > Aromobatidae > Allobates > Allobates femoralis. Next base: position 113,041,326 of record JARQOC010000005.1, read on the forward strand.
TGCATTTTACAAGGTAATCTGATGTGTACTAAGCTGTTCTATGCAAAGTGAATGTTCAGTGAAGGGTGTAAAGCAAAGTAAACTTCACTATTCACCTGTCCCTCTGTCCCGCCAGCTTGCTGTCTTGTCCTCTGCATTTTAGCAGTACCATTCCTCAAATGTCATGAAGTTCCATGTCATTACATAGGCAATTAGCGTCATAACGTTGTGACACCATAACATACGATGTGCAGAGATGTCAGGGGCATATTAGAAATCTTGGCCTGGAGTGGAGAAGCGAAAAAGACAACAGGGTAGGGAAAAAAGAAGAGTGACAGAGGACTAGATAACAGGCTGAATGAGTGGCACCTCAGGAATCAGTGAGGTGAGCATTATTATAATTTTTTTTAATCTTTTTGCCAGGCCCTTTATGGTTCAGCAAAATGACGGTCACAGCTGACCATAAATTCATGGAAAATGAATTAAAAAATATCTGTATTCTGGAGACTGTGACTTTTTGGTAAAATTTGAGGAGCACTTAAATCAACTTAAATAAATTCCCCCAACTTTATATAAACTCTTCAGCAATATAAAGTGTAAGGAAATGTCATATCATCACGTATTTGTAACCATATATAAGCATAAGATCACTGGCGGATTCCTAAAATATACTCCTCAACTTTTACAACTTTTTTGACAGGTATTTTAGAAAGATAGAACTGGCCACCATTTTATTATGTGCAGTAAGAGATGAGGAACTTTCCCCAAACATGTTCACCAATTTCAAATTCGGCATGGACATTGCAGATTCGATTCATGATTGGAAACCTGAGCAAGTTAATAAAAATGTGGCGAACGCGTCTTTGTTCAGGAAAAAAAAGTTTGACATTTTAAAATTGCCCTAATACTTTCCTTGAAGGTTTGGGGCCAAAATACTTGCCGGAAGACCAGTTGTCTGAGAACACCATTAACCTTATGATAAGTGTTGTTCACAGTTATCTGGTCTACTGGTGTTTTTCAACCCATAGAATTTAACAGGGTTTTAAAAATAAGTATTTAAGCTTCCTTGAGTTTGCAGGTGTTGGAAAAGCTGCAGGCTGTGAATTTTTGCAACAGTTGTAGATTTGGAGGCATTTATGAAAACCAGGAACCTTAAAATCTCCTTTAAACATCCCTTTATCAGAGCTGTTCATTTTTTTAAATTATTTTTATTTATTTAATATCTTTTGTTTTTAAATTTTGTTTACAGAGGAAGCTTATTATTGCAAAGGGTAAGCGATGTGCAAGACCCCGTCTTCTAAACTTTTCTGATAGCTATTCAGATAAAAATAGCAAATATCTATTATATGCTTAACATCTATGGTCTAATAGGTCTGTTTAGTCATGAAACACAATATTATGGATATTGCTTCATGAAAATGTGCAATTCCTTTATTTCATTTAATTCCTTATGATTAGAATACAGATTTTTGGGATGTGCACAAGTGTGTTATTATAGCATTTATTTTGGACCTGTCCATGCATTGCTCACTAGCCTTATTCAACATTCCAGATGAATTGGTGGTTAGCTGAAAAATTATCTTTTTCTTATTTCTTCTCCAAATACGTCAGGCTTCAATAATCACTCCCACCCACCACAAGTCTAGGTGTTACCTATGGCATGGGGAATGGGATTTTTAAGCCAGGTGCTTTCTGCATCCCACACCATTGAGGAGTTAATGAGGCAAGAAGATTGGGCAAACATATCCTTTAAGGGATTGTGTCCTGGTGCTGGAAGAGGTTGGACCATAGGCAAAGGATAAATGCTACACAGTGGAGGCTGGCGCCATCTTTGGATTGCTGTACAACGCAGCTACACTGTGCTACCATGTAGTTGCAGTCCGCAGTTTGGAGATGTGATGATCAACCCCAGAAGATGCCTGTGGTGGAGGACGTGATCTCACCCCAGGTGCCAAGAGTGCGTCATCAGAAGCTGATCAGTAAGCAGAGGAGATGACTACATCTACATATGAGCTGGAGAACGACTGTGCTACTCGCATTGGGCCTGATATGCAGATAGGTCAGAATCCAGTGCTATTCCTACATGCCAGAAAAGGTTCCACCAGAATAGAGCTCATTCAGGATGTCAGCTGCTCCATATGCCATCCAGGATAAGCACAGGCCAGAATCAGGATCCTGCAGCATGCCTGGACTCATTACACTTGCAGCCGGTGCTGAAGCTATGGATCAGCAAATCCAGGAGGGAGAGGAGGAGGATGAGGAGTAGGAGGTAGTAATGGCAGAAGCCCCCTTTTCCTTGCCTTGTGTAGCACCCCCTCAAGAGGCATTTGACTGGGAGAATGTCATCTGGGGACCCCTCCTGCCCCTTCCCAGCAAGTATCCTTTTAAGCATAAACCACCTCGTCCCGTATCATTTCTGGAAGTAGTAAGGGTCACCGATGCCATCCTCTGAGAGAGGTTGCAGGGGCCTAAGGCTAGCACCTTTAATGAGCAAAGCACCCAGGCTGGGTGGCAACATTTTCCAAAAGAGGGGGTTTTGGTTCCTAGCTGAAGGTGGGACTGGTGGCAGGTGCTATGTAAACTGGTCCAACCTGCTTCATGACCATCTGCTTTCATGATTCTGCACCCTGTATTTTGGGGAGGTGGTCACGTTTATGAAAGAGAAGGGCAACAAAGGGTGGTCTACAGTAGGCATACGTCGGGTTGCCACCACAGATGAATTCCAAGACTGGCATCAGGAGGCTGACATGGAGAGAATAGAACGTCGACTGCTGGGCACACCTGATCTGGTTAGCCAGCTGCAGAGAAACCCACAGCGGACAGAGATCCTGAAAGGCCTGTCAAAGTTAGTCAAGTTCCTCCCGTGTCTCCTAGAGAGGATGGCCATGATGGTGTGTGCTGGGGAGCATGTGGTGGAGGAGAATGCCCAGGAGGAGTAGCCCCTGTGACTCCCAGAGACTTTCTGGCAGCAGAGTACATTGTGCAACAGTGAGCTACATCTTGGGCAGCGTTCAAAAAGCTACTCCAGTCTTTTTACTCTGATTAAAGAGTGCCTATTAAAAAATAATCACTGTTCGTGTAGTATAAATGTGAAAAATTACATCATGTACCATCATAAGCTTTTTTTTTAAAGTAGTTATAGTAAAGTTTCTGCAAACAAAGAGATGCTTTGATACTGCCCTACAAATGCTGGCGAACAAGCCGCAGGATGAAGGTATGAGGTATGGAAATGCAACGCACTACACTCACAGGATGAGCAAATAAATAAATGAAGACAGATTTTTCAAGGGATTTATGAACAGATCAGATGAGGATGACTTCACAAACCAGAAATATGTGCCTATAGGTAGATCAGTAACAGGAACAGACCTCCACTTCAACAGCAAGTTGGAGGTTGGGATCTCCTATGGGCTGGTATTAATAAAGATGAGCTACTATGATCTTTTCAGACTGAATATTTGCTCGAAGTGAACATTCAAACCTACTGCCAGATTTTAGAATACACTTTCTTCAAGTAGTAGTACATAAAAAATCTGTATCTTTCAAGAAAACCATGATTTTTATGCAGAACAATGGTCTTTCACATGTATCGAAGTCCTCACAGCTTGACTTTTTAGTAAAGACCTTAAAGATAAAAGAAGAAGGACATGACCCATATTAAACTGACCTAAACCCTTTTGGGGTGGGCACTTTTTAAACAGGAGTAAAACAGTACACCTCTCTGAACAATGTCCGGGAGGCTGTGGTTGGTGCTGGACAACATGTTGAACTTCAACAGATTTAAAAGCTGACAGACTCCATGGATGGTAGGCTTATTACTGTTATTGGAAAGAAGGGTGGTTATGTTAGTTTCTGATATTTCATTTAATATCAGAAATTAATTTTTGTGTATTTTTTAGCTGTTTAGTTATTATTGTCACTTTTGAAAGTGAAAACAAACAATTAAGATGGAAAAATTTTCATTTTTCATTTAATTACATGATAATTCTGCACACTAATAGATGCCTGATAATTATGCACACTAGGGATGGGAGAATACCTTACTATTAGGAATCGCTATACCCGCAACGAGTAGGTAGCGGTACTCGCTACTCGTTGCAAGTATAGCGATTCCGAATACTTTTGCAGTGTATCAGTAGATACACTGCAAAAGTCCTGTAAAAGAGAGGAAAAGTGGTTAAAAAATGAAAAAATCGGATACTCACCTTAACAGACGGCTGTACCAGGACCGGCCGATGCACGTCTATTCATGGAAAAGGACCTTTCACTCTCTCAGCCAATCAGATGGCTGGGAGAGATCTGGCCAATCAGATGCCGCCATGTCACAATGACGTAATCGCTAGCGGCCACCTGATTGGCCAGATGGAAAGGTCCTCGGTGTACCATCTGGCCAATCAGGGTACTTGCTACTCCCGAGTAATCCTAATTTACTCGGCGAGTAGCGAGTACACGAATACAGCTACTATTCGGCGAGTGCCGAATAGTAGCGAGTATACTCGCCCATCCCTAAAGACCACTTTTACGCTTTTAAGTATTCATGTTCCTGGTTCATAAATCTTTTGGATTGACCGACAGCATTATAATTGTCCAATGATAAAATGAAACATCCAAAATACAAATTGCCTATCAATTGTGCACACAGTTACTTTAAAGTAGGTTTTACCATAAACAACAGTTATCCCGTATACACATGCTATATGACAAATGTTTAATCTCTCTAACCTTATCCCAGTGAACACCAATCACAAGATTAGACCTCCAATGTCTCTTGTGTGGAGAGAGCATATGTGTTTGACAGCTACTCCTGTTTATGGGACTAACGGAGACAGTCAAGTACAAGAGTCAGTTTCATAGACAGTAAATGGAGTGGTAGCCACTGGGGATGAGCGAGTATGCTCGGCGCTACTCGTTACTCGCACGAGTATCCCGATACTCGGGATGCTCGGCGAGTACCGCCGAGGTGCTCAGATTCTTCACTAATAGTTATCGCTCTGACACAAGTTTACAGCTCCCTTCAGTGCACACAGTGAGCTGGCACCTCACAGAGAGCAGATTGATTGTCAGGGTCCCTCTCGGGGGCACAGCAAGGTGTTGTATGCTGCGACAATTTGAAAAAGCCCACCCTCCCGCCCTTCCCCAGAAACACTCGTTTTATAGCCGGAAATCTGTGGGCGGAGCCTGTCACTAATTGACTTACATTGGGCTTGGTGCTCGGTCCAGCACCCGAGCATCTCGAGATGCTCGACCCGAGCATCGAGCACCCGATCATTTTAGTACTCGCTCATCACTAGTAGTCACACATGTGCACTACCTATTTATTCGTACATAAGGCTCAGGGATGTTCCTTTTCATGATCTATGGGAGTCTTATAGGTTTTTTAAAATGATAGGAATATCATAAAGCTGAATCTAATCCTGCAGTCATATTGACTTCCTATATTTCTACCCCCTGTTGGTTAACAAGTAGCTAAATTCACAAGGATTAGATTAAACACAAGGATGTGCTGGGGCCTCTCAATGACTTAGAATATCATCAAAAAGTTAATTTATTTCAGTTATTCAATATATAAAGTGAAATGCATATATTATATAGGGTCATTACAAACAGAGTGATCTATTTCAAGTGTTTATTTCTGTAAATGTTGATGATTATTTAAAGCCGATAAAAACCCAAAGGTCATTATCTCATAAAATTAAAATAGGGAGGATGAAGGGTTAAAAAAATGCGCTGCAGTATTCCACAAGACATCAAAGGGTGAATATGATATTGATTTATTAGTCAACATGTTTCAGGGCTCCCAGAAACTCCCCGAAACATGGCAATGTGATATTGATTTGTCCTGAGGAAAGGGCCAGGGAGCTCTGAAACGTGACAATAATAAATCAATATTATATTCACCCTTTGATGTCTTATGGAATACGGCAGCGCGATTTTTAACCCATCATCTTCCCTATTCTATATGCACCACGCTGGGGACTGCAGCAGCCGTGATACGCTTTTATAGTGGTTGTGACTGTCACAACCACACACGGTGAAGGCTCTGATACCTATTTAGGTAATATTTTATCTCTCAGACCCTTCATCCTCCCTACTTTAATTTTCTGACATAATGACCTTTGGGATTTCATTGGCTGTAAGTCATAATCATCAACATTTACATAAATAAACACTTGAAATAGATCACTCTGTGTGTAATGACTCTATGTAATATATGTGTTCCACTTTATATATTGAATTACTGAAATTAATTAAGTTGTTGATGATATTCTAATTCATTGAGATGTACCTGTAGGATTAGGCTCATTTGGATTTGCTGGTGGTCTATAATAATAGAGACACATAATGTTACCCTTTTAATTATATAACTCATTGAAATGATAAAGTATTTGTATAGTACCTTGAAAAAGTAAACTACCGTATATACTCGCGTATAAGCCGAGTTTTTCAGCCCAAAAATTGGGCTGAAAAGTACCCCCCTCGGCTTATACGCGAGTCAGTGCTGTATACCGATGTATACATACCGATGTATACATCGGTATACAGCAGCCCCCGCATCCCCAGTAATCCAGGGCCCCCCCAGCGTCTCTCCGGTCACCTGAAAAGCAAACTATACTTATCAGTGTCCGCTGTCCGCGCCCGCTCGCCTCTGCCCGGTCTGCCGTCTGCGATCCTCCATCTTCATGCGGCGTCTTCCGGGTTCCTGTGCTCGTCGCAGGGAATGACGTCATTCCCTGCGACGAGCACAGGAAACCGGAAGACGCCGCATGAAGAAGGAGGATCGCAGACGGCACTGTCACGGCAGAGGCGAGCGGGCACGGACAGCGGACACTGATAAGTATAGTTTGCTTTTCAGGTGACCGGAGAGACGCTGGGGGGGCCCTGGATTACTGGGGCCCTGTATACTACCGCTGGGGCTGCAATCTACTACCACTGGGGCTGTATATACTACCACTGGGGCTGTATATACTACCACTGGGGCTGTATATACTACCACTGGGGCTGTATATACTACCACTGGGGCTGTATATACTACCACTGGGGCTGTATATACTACCACTGGGGCTGTATATACTACTACTGGGGCTGTATATACTACCACTGGGGCTGTATATACTACCACTGGGGCTGTATATACTACCACTGGGGCTGTATATACTGCTGGGGCCCTGTATACTACCGCTGGGGCTGCAATCTACTACCACTGGGGCTGTATATACTACCACTGGGGCTGTATATACTACCACTGGGGCTGAATATACCTGTGGGGCTGCTGTATACTACACTGGGGCTGTATATACCTGTGGGGCTGCTGTATACTACCACTGGGGCTGTATATACCTGTGGGGCTGCTGTATACTACCACTGGGGCTGTATATACCTGTGGGGCTGCTGTATACTACCACTGGGGCTGTATATACCTCTGGGGCTGCTGTATACTACCACTGGGGCTGTATATACTTCTGGGGCTGCTGTATACTACCACTGGGGCTGTATATACCTCTGGGGCTGCTGGATACTACCACTGGGGCTGTATATACCTCTGGGGCTGCTGGATGCTACCACTGGGGCTATATATACCTCTGGGGCTGCTGTATACTACCAATGGGGCTGTATATACCTCTGAGGCTGCTGTATACTACCTCTGGGGCTGCTGTATACTACCACTGGGGCTGCTGTATACTACCACTGGGGCTGCTGTATACTACCACTGGGGCTGCTGTATATACCTTTGGGGCTGCTGTATACTACCTCTGGGGATGCTGTATACTACCACTGGGGCTGTATATACCTCTGGGGATGCTGTATACTACCACTGGGGCTGTATATACCTCTGGGGATGCTGTATACTAACTACTGGAGCTGCTGCTGTATATACCACTGGGGCTGCTGCTGTATACTCCCACTGGGGAGGCTGCTGTATACTACCATTGGGGGGCCTGTATACCACACTGCTGGGGGCTCTATACCTGTGCTGGAGTCCACCCTCGGCTTATACACGAGTCAATAGGTTTTCCCAGGTTTTGGGGGCAAAAGTAGGGGGGTCGGCTTATACACGGGTCGGCTTATACACGAGTATATACGGTAATTCTATTAATTTTTCCACATTTTTTCATGTTACACTCACAAACATATGTATGTATTATATTAAAATGTATTTTATTGGGATTTTATGTGACATACCAACACTAAGTAGTAAGTGTATGTGAAGTGTAAAGGAAATGATTCATGGTTTTCTAAATACTTTAATAATTTAAATCTGAAAATTGTGATCCGCATTTGTATTCAGCCCCACATAGTCTGATTCCCCTAAAGAAAATCCTTAGTGATCAATCTTCTCCAGAAGTCACCTAATTAGTAAATCTGTGTAATTTATTCTCAGTATAAATATAGCTGTTCTGTGAATGCCTCAGTGGTTTGTTTGAGAGCATTAGGTATCAAATAGCATCATGAAAACCAAGGAGCACGCCAGACAAGTCAGGGATAAAGTTGTGGCAAAGAGTAAGGCAGGGTTAGGTTATAAAAAAAATAGGCTTAGCACTGAACAACCCACAAAGCACAGTTTAATCGACCATCCAAAAATGGAAAGAGTATAGACCAACTGCAAATACTAAGTCATGACCATCCACATAAAGACACATTCCGTAACTGACTAATTAGGGAAAATCAGCCAAAGTGGCCCATAATCACTCTACAGACACTTCAGATATTCATAGCTCTGGAAGCAAAATCTGAACACAGGACAGCAGTTAGTTGTATACTCCACAAATCTGGTCTTTATAGGCTGGGGTCACACATGAGCCTTGGATCCACTAAAACCCACCATTTTTCCAAGTTGAAAATGTTGAAAAACAGATCCGTTAACAGATCCATAGGCTACAATGCAAAAAAATACAGTGTCAAAGTGCACTGCTAAGAACACTGTGCCTTCCAGTAGGGCAATAACCCTAAACATACTGCCCTACCTACAATTGAATGTTTTACATCGAAGCATATGCATGTTTATGAATGGCCCAGTCAAAGTCCAGACCTAAGTCCGTCGGGCATTTGTGTAAGACATGAAAATGGCTGTTCACAGATGCTCTCCATCCAACCTTAAGGAGTTAGAACTATTTCGGCCTCTAGATGTGTAAAGTTGGTGAAGACATACCCCAACAGATTTGCAGCAGTTATTGAAGCAAACGGTTTTCCTACAAATATTGATTTGGGAGGGCTGAATACAAATGTTCGACACAATTTTAAGGTTTCCTTACTAGATATTTACAAAACCATGTATCATGCTTTAAACTGCAATTTAGAAATCAAACTCACTATAAGGCACATTATTATTTTTTTACTTTTATTTTCCTTTATATTTCACAAATACTTGCAAAATTGTGTGGGAATATTATATAAAATCCTAAAATAAAAATAAAATTAAAGAGAATCTGTCACCATGTTTTTGCTACCCCATGTGAGAGCATCAAAATATAGGAAAAGAGACTCTGATTCCAACAATCTATCCCTTAGTTTACTGGGTGCTGCAGTGGAAAATAATACAAATTCTTAGCTATAGGATGAATTAGGGATCGGAAAGCTAACCCTGTCCACACTAGGCTCTCTATGTACAATGTCTATTGCCAGCTGCCTATCACAGGAGGGGGTGTGGTGGGACTAGCAGTCCATGATCTTCAGACCTGGCAGTGATAATCAACTAGTGATAAACCCTTCATTACAGGTAAACAGCAGCACACAGTGTAATAAGAGATATATTCCTAAATACCGTATTGTTTGCTTTATAATATGCACCAGATTATAAAATGCACCCCAAATTTGGTGAAGGAAAAGAGACAAGAAATAATTTTTAATGTTAATGTTATAATGCCAGTGATCATCTTACAATCAGCATATGTGTCCCTCCATAATGTCCTCCATCCTGGTATAAATGCCATCTTGGTATAAATATCCCTTATCCTGGCATATATGTCCCTCATCCTGGTATACATGTCCCCATCCTGTATATATGCCCCCATCCTGGCATATATGTCCCCCATCCTGTATATATGTCTCCCCATCCTGGCATATACGTCCCCCATCCTGTATATATGTCTCCCCATCCTGTATCTATGTCCCACATCCTGTATATGTCCCCCATTCTGGTATATATATCCCTCATCATGACATATATGTCCCTCATCCTGGTATTCATGTTCCCATCCTGTATATATGGCCCCCCTTTCTGTATATATGCATACATGCTGTATATACTGTATGTCCCCCATGCTGAAAATATGTCCCCCATCCTGAAAATATGTCCTCCCATCCTGTATATGTGTACCCTCATCCTATATATATGCCCTGCATCCTGTATGTATGTCCCTCATCCTGTATATATGGCCCCCCATCCATATATAGTAAGCCAACCTTTTATTCATGGCCTCCATTTTCCACAGATGGCTTACTGAGGGGGGAGCTGCGGTCGTGGAGCATGGGTGACACAGGCAGGTTCCGGAGGGTGAGGGCACAGCTGCAGGACTGCAGTGAGCAGTGGGCGCCACCATATTCTTTGTACTCAACTGCATTCACTAACAGTGTGCAGCTGGTCGGTAGTAGAGACTTCAACAAAATACCCGAGCCCAAATAAAGACCCATGCCCATTTTACAGAAACCTCAACCTCTACCGAAAGGCTGCACACTGTTAGTGAAAGCAGCCAAGCAAAAAGAACATGGCAGCACCCACCGCTCACTGCCGCTGCTAATTCTCTACAGCTCTGGTCCTGCAGCTGTGCCCTCAACCTCCAGAATCTGCCTCCGGCACCCCAGCTCTATGGCTGCAACCTCTCAGTAATATATATATATATATATATATATATATATATATATAAATAAAAAAAATTTGGGCAGCACTACCAAAATTATACAGTTGGTGCAAAACCTATTCAGCAGTGTCCAAACAACTGATATAAGAAATCAAGAAAAATAGGTAGCACTCCAAATCAAATGTGAAAAAAGTGGACACTTTACTGATCCTCAGGTAGCCACGAGAGGATCAGTAAAGTATCCACTTTTTCACATTTAATTTGGTGTGCTGCCTATTTTTCTTGATTTATATATATATATATATTATTTATATATATATAGTACAGACCAATAGTTTGGACACACGTTCTCATTCAAAGAGTTTTCTTTATTTTCATGACTATGAAAATTGTAGATTCACACTGAAGGCATCAAAACTATAAATTAACACATATGGAATTATATACTTAACAAAAAAGTGTGAAACAACTGAAGATATGTCTTATATTCTAGGTTCTTCAAAGCAGCCACCTTTTGCTTTGATTACTGCTTTGCACACTTGGCATTCTCTTGATGAGCTTCAAGAGGTAGTCACCGGAAATGATCTTCCAACAGTTTTGAAGGAGTTCCCAAAGATGCTTAGCACTTGTTGGCCCTTTTGCCATCACTCTGCGGTCCAGCTTACCCCAAACCATCTTGATTGGGTTCAGGTCTGGTGATTGTGGAGGCCAGGTCATCTGGCGTAGCACCCCATCACTCTCCTTCTTGGTCAAATACCCTTACACAGCCTGGAGGTGTGTTTGGGGACATTGTCCTGTTCAAAAATAAATGATGGTCCAACTAAACGCTAACCGAATCGAATAGCTTGCTGCTGCAAGATGGTGTGGTAGCCATGCTGGTTCAGTATACCTTCAATTTTGAATAAATCCCCAACAGTGTCACCAGCAAAGCACCCCCACACCACACATCACCTCCTCCTCTATGGTTCACGGTGGGAACAGGGCATGTAGAGTCCATCCGTTCACCTTTTCTGTGTCGCACAAAGACACGGTGGTTGAAACCAAGGATCTCAAATTTGGACTCATCAGACCAAAGCACAGCTTTCCACTGATCTAATGTCCATTCCTTGTGTTCTTTAGCCCAAATAAGTCTCTTCTGCTTGTTGCCTGTCCTTAGCAGTGGTTTCCTAGCAGCTATTTTACCATGAACGCCTGCTGCACAAAGTCTCCTCTTAACAGTTGTTGTAGAGCTGTGTCTGCTGCTTGAACTCTGTGTGGCATTGACCTGGTCTCTAATCTGAGCTGCTGTTAACCTGCGATTTCTGAGGCTGGTGACTCGGATGAGCTTATCCTCCGCAGCAGAGGTGACTCTTGGTCTTCTTTTCCTGGGACAATCCTCATGTGAGTCAGTTTCTTTGTAGCGCTGGATGGTTTTTGCAACTGCACTTGGGGACACTTTCAAAGTTTTCCCAACTTTTCAGACTGACTGACCTTCATTTCTTAAAGTAATGATGGTCATTCGTTTTTCTTTACAAATTCTAACAGTCTATTCAGTAGGACTATCAGCTGTGTATCCACCAGACTTCTGCACAACACAACTGATGGTCCCAACCCTATTTATAAAGCAAGAAATCTCACTTATTAAACCTGACAGGGCACACCTGTGAAGTGAAAACTATTTCCAGTGACTACCTCTTGAAGCTCATCAAGGGAATACCAAGAGTGTGCAAAGCAGTAATCAAAGCAAAAGGTGGCTACTTTGAAGAACCTACAATATAAGACATATTTTCAGTTGTTTCACACTTTTTTGTTAAGTATCTAATTCCACATGTGTTAATTCATAATTTTGATGCCTTCAGTGTGAATCTACAATTATCATAGTCATGAAAATAAAGAGAACACTTTGAATGAGAACGTGTGTCCAAACTTTTGGTCTATACTGTATATATATATATATATTTATTTTTTTAAGATTCACATTTTAAGATTATTATTATTATCATTATTAATATTACTAGCTGTGAGCCCGATGCAAATGCATCGGGATTCTAGAACGTACGTTAATTTGATTATAGTAGTTATAGCTGTTAGACTAATGCAAATGCATTGGTTGTCTAGAATATGTTTATTGTTTTTTTAAAGATTTTTAAATAATCCAATTATTCCAATGACATCTTTACAGCAACTATATATATTTGTATTGTTGATATCATATAAGGAAAATTGAATAATTATGTTGTAAGGGTCTTAGAACACAAAGTAGCAATACTTCTTAATGTATCAATCATTAAAATTTATGAATTAACAGTAATAGGTGTATCAGCCAGTTTGTGTCAGCCCACCAATCGCGTCAAGATGCCCTTACGCCTGGTGAGTCCTAATCTAACTAAATCCGAATTGATATAATTTAAATATTTTTTATACCTGAATTTTTCTTAGATTTTTTGAGGATTGTGATGTAAATAATAAAATTTTGTAAATTGATACAGAAGGAGTTACCAGCTACAGACTTGCAGCAATATCCATGCAATAACAAAAAAACTTGTAGTTAACCTACGGTAAATGGAGTTAACGTAGCTTCAGCAGGTGCATAAGATGCATCGACTAACTAACCACAGGTGACTGCAGTTGATGTGGATGACACTGCTGCAACTATGTTGTCTGCACAAACCGCAAGTGAAGTACAAATTACATATATGCAATTATGAAAATTACAGCAAGTATGTTGTTGGTGAGTCCTTCATGATCAATTATTATCATTTAGTATATTCCTCAACAAAGTGAAAAAATCTAAGAAAAATGGTGTGGTACAATCTAATTAATAATTTATGTTTGTCCCTATCTATCTAAACATGTGGAACACACCTTGCTAATGAGATGTGTGTGAACAGCCATCCCACCCGTCTCTTAGCTGTTCACAAAAACCTCTCCCTGTAAAGAGTGACAATGAAATCTCTCAGCACATATAGTGCTGGAGCTTGAAATAGTGGTTTCTATCACCCACTGTAGAAATGTGGATGATACACATCTCTCATATTATTTTAAATGTGTGTTCACAAAAATATAGTAGAAATCAGTATATAAAAGAATAAAATGTAAAACAGTAAAATTTTTTTTTTTTTTTTTTTTTTTCAAAAGATAAATAAACAGAAGAATAGTCATAGGGAAGAGTTCAGTGCAAAATATTCTTGTAGACAATATTTTTGGTAAAAACTTTGTCACTGTTAGGCAGCAATTTTCCTTGGATTGGAGTGTCCACCACTTTCACTTTTACATTGGATCGTCTTCTCACTCTTGAAAAAGCCACATACAATTGTCCATGTCCAAAAACAGGTTCTGGCAAAAAAATGCCTACTTTCTCAAGTGTTTGTCCTTGGGATTTGTTTATTGTCATGGCAAAAGCTGGCTTCAGAGGAAATTGGCGACGTCTTAACTTAAAAGGCAAACCGGTTTCTGATGGGCACAAATCAATCCTGGGAATGAAAACCACATTTCCTCCAGCAGACCCAGTAATGACTCTTGCTCGAATCATGTTGGCAAACAAACCGGTGACAATTAAGCGAGTCCCATTGCAAAGACCTTTTCTGCTGTTGAAGTTCCTCAAAAGCATTACAATGGTGCCAATTTTTAATTTCAGACGATGAGATGGCATCCCCGTGGGTGTAAGTGAATTTAAAAATTCAACAGGGTATTGCTCTGGGTCCTCTGTCTCGTCCGGATCAATGGAATCATCACTAATGTATTCTGTATACTCTCCAGCAATGCAATCCATGATCTTAGAGTTGACCTGATCCACATCATCATTTTTGGGGCAAAGAATGGCATGTGATGCTGCTGTATGAATGCTTTCATTGTCATTGACATCAATTACAATGTTTTCACCAAAAATGTCAAATATTAGTGAACCTGTGCAAATCATATCTTCAGGGATTTCTATAACATCATCTCCAAGGTTATAAGAATTGGTCAATTGTCCATTTCCCAGCTGAAGTATCCAATTGCTGTATTCTGGATCAACAGAGCGCATGTTGTCAAGTAGTGGCAATTGAGTGAAAATCTGCCATTGTCGGGAATATTTAATGCAGCTCTCTACGATATCAGTTCGTGTTCCATGAGGAATAATAGGAAGACACTGACGAAAGTCTCCTCCCAGAACAATGACTTTCCCTCCAAAGGGTGTTTTATTTTTCTTCGAGATATCTTTGGTCATAACATCTTTTAATAGTTGGTCAATGACATGCAGTGCAAATTTGGATAGCATAGTGGATTCATCAATAATAAAAAGTTTAGTACTTTTCAAATGGTGTGCAGCATCAGTATCATTTTTGATTCTTGACACAGACGTTTCATTAATTGGAATAGGTATCCCGTAAAGTGAATGGATGGTTCTTCCTCCTTCCAATAAGTTGGCTGCAATCCCAGTACTGGCAGCAGGTGACACAGTTTCTCCTTCTCCTCTTATTTGACGAATTAACAAATCATACAAATATGTTTTCCCACTGCCACCTGGGCCATCAATGAAAAAGCACTTAGCTTGCTGACTTGTATCCTGTAATGCTTCATTTATGGCATTATAGGCCAGAAGTTGTTGTTGATTTAAAGTTTCTTTCATTTCTTGGGCTCTTCTAAACTCCTCCTCTTTGTCGTATTGTGGTTGTAGTTGTTGTTTTCTTTTGGGGCGTGGTAGATTAAAATCCGTAAAGCTTTTGCCATGAAATTTTAACACATTTTGAACATCTGTCATTGCATAGCCTTCACAATGCTCACAGTCCTCATTGTTAGGGTGATATGCACGGCAGTAGTCTTCAATAAAATCTTTTTTAAATTCTTGCCACAACTCCAATGGATGAGCAGGAGGACCAAAGATACATATGTAAGCAAACATATCCCGAAGCTGTGCAGGCATGTTTAGAACACAGCCATCCAGTAAGGTATTTCGCCAAACACTGTCATCCAAAAGTAATCCAAGGTCTATTGCTGCCTGTTTAAAAGTTGGGTACTCGACTTCATTAACGGTCTTAATGTGCTCAAAACTTGTTGCTCCTTTTACATGTAGTAACAACAACCGTAAATAGTAGCGTTCTTCATCTTTCATACTGACCGTATACATTCTTCCAATGACTGTTGTTCCACGTTTCTGCCTAATTTCCCATGCACCAGCTTTCCAGACATAGTGCTCAGGAATTTGGCGGTAGAAGTATTCATGAGCACGTGGGTCATTCTCATTCAGTTCAAAGTAGGCCATAAGAGTTGATTTTTTATGTGTCATGGCAGCAATGTTCTCAACAGAAGCATCTTCATGAAAATAAAGGGGTTGTGACTGTGGCAGATGTACGGCAAGGCGAACAATGCTGTGTGATTGTTTATGCATTGGATAGGCAAAAATTCTCCAAGCTGCCTCCGGTGCACTGACGTATCTTGAGTCCATAAATTGGTGAGGTTCATCATGTTGTATGTTTGTTTGAGAAATTTCCAGATTGGCTTTATCATGCCCCTTGTAAACATATTTGAATAGATACTTGACACTTTGAATGGATGCACAGATTTCCACATTTATATGACACTTATACTTTAATAGTAAGAAAGGGTTATAGGGAACAACCCAAGAATTATCAACCATGTGAGAACGTTGTGTAAATGAAGGTCCTGCATTGCGTTGATAAGTTGGGTAGGCATCGTGTGGTATTACAGTTTTTGGTTGGAAATCTTTTGGGAATCCTTTTTTACACTTTCCAATATCCATACATGGAGAATTGGGGTTCAATTGTCCACAGGGTCCATGAATCATATGTTGCATCACAATTTGATGGAGCACAGGATACTCGGATGGGTCAGGAATTTCTGCCCAAACAGTACGATCGACATCTACCTCAGTGCGTAATTTGGAATTGCTATCCAGAATAACCAAAATGTGAGCATGTGGTAGTCCTCGCTTTTGGAATTCTATTACATGAATCATTGCACAAATCTTGCCAAATAATCCACTGTTTATATCTTTTAATAGGGCTTCTAATTTTATTTTGAAGACACGGGCGACTAAATCCGGTCTGTGTTCCACCCTCTGCCATGGTTCTAAATTATGGATAATCTCGCTCCATTTGGGATTACAGGTCATTGTTATAAAAAGATCTGGCCGTCCAAATTTTGTAACAATAGCCATGGCATCTTGATACCTCTGCTGCATGTTTCTGGGACTGCCTTCAAATGACGATGGTAAAATGACCGTCTTGCCAATAGGAATTCCTTTTTCAAAAGATTTTCTTTGCAGATGTTCCTGTAGTACGCAATAGTCTTCCACTTTTAAGTCTTTTTGATGTTGACGTATAAAATTTAAGCGATTAGCCTCAATTTTTATATACGCATCTACTAAATACTGTTGCGTTAGTTTTCCACCATTTAAAATAGGATTGAACCCAGGACGTACAGATAGCAAATAACAGTAATACTGCAATTGTGTAATTCTCCGTGGATTTTCACCTTGATGCTTCAGTCCCTCATGCCAGCCTTGTTCACCATGCGGAAAAAATAACGGATACAGTAAAGCATCCAAATTACTGTGGAGAATACTAACTTGCTGTGTTTTTGGAGCTAAAGGATTGCTTGGGTCAGGTTTCAGATGAATTAAAATGTCTCTATTGAAAGGCGGCTCTCCATCAGCATTTTCAAAGACCACAGCAACTTCATTAACAATTGGCTTATTATAACGTCTTGGGTCTTGTTCTCGATCCTGTTTAAGAGCCATGATGATATTAGGCATGACAGTACCATTTTCAATTGCCTTCTCCTGTTCCTCTTGTTCAACAAAACGTAACATTTTGTATGCGGAAACAAAAGGATTAATGCGATCTAATAAGTTAGCAATGAGCCGCATCAATTTAGGATGACATTTCTTATTTTCATCACACTGTAAACGTTGGTCATTAGCAGTGGCAGTATCTAAAATGTAGAGTTGGGCATAAGCAGGAGCTTGATCTGGAGCAGGATGTAGTGTTCCAGTACGGTGATAAATTTGGCCATGAATCCGGAAGCAATAAGGGCCATGTCCAGGTGGGGGAGCAATACTTGCACCCATAGAAGCAAAACCAAATGAACTATTAATACTTCTGATGTTATCCATCATATTCCGACTGTATGGACTCTGACCTTTAAGAATACATTCCAACATCTCTGGATACTGAGGTAACGGAACCTTGACCTTCCCCTTGTGACAACAGAGAGTATACTGTTTATCCGATGGCATCTCATCCATGAAATGTCGAGCTTCACAATGCTTACATATGAATATCATAGAGCCACAGGTATGTTCCACAATGCCAAAATCACTATCTGTAAATCCAGGTGGATATGAAGAGGGAGGTGTAGGTAGGTAAATACGATTTTCTTTCTGCAAACCGACATAGATGAGACGTTGAAGTAATAAAGCAGAAAAAGAGTCAGGATCCACTTGTGTAACAGTAGAAGACGTCTTTTTGCGGTGTTGACGACGGGAGGCACCACTTTTACGTAAGCGGCTCTGTTTGGATAGTGAAGACTCCTGAGCAATTTGTGCCTCCAAAGGAGTTTGTTGTTGTTCAAGGCGAAAACGTTTTGTGCGTGACGTCTCCTCAGCACAATGTTTACGCTTTGCTGTTGCTTTACGCGGTGATGAAACTTGAGGAATTGTGCTCCTTTCATCCGGTGAACTGCTAGAAAGAGCTAGAGCAAACTGTAGTACTGGTGAGCTTACAGTTGGATCAGCAGACTGTAGTACTGATGAGGTTACTATTTGATCAGCACACTGAGTTACATCAGCAGAGTATTGTACAGGTGAGCTTGTAGTTTGATCAGCAGACTGTTGTACTGAGGAAGTTACTGTCTGATCAGCAGAGTGATGTACTGGTGGTGTCGCTTTTTTTTTTGACGCCGTTGATGTAGCTTCTGAGCATTTTTGCCCAACCGTAGTTGTTTTTGTTCCAGCGACTCCGTTGCAATGCGTTGCTTATACTCAGCTTTAGACTTATCCAAACGACATTGTCGCTCTTCTTCAGTTTCTTTAGCACGTGTCTTACGCATCCATGCGGCTTTGTACCCGCCAACATCCTTGCTAGTATCCTTTGAAGTCATGTTAGAACATACAAAGGTAATACTATGCTTGGAGATGTATAGGTACGCAAGAGCTTTTACAAAAGCTTTTTGGGAGAAAAGAATTCTTGAAAAGTATAGAATAATTATTAAGGAAAATAATAAGTTCCAGATAGACAATGAACATATTTAAATATCATGTTTTGTATGTCCTTTAATTTACCCTACAACGTATTACAAATATATAAACATGTTTCTCATTCATATCAATAATAGTAAGAGGTCACTGAATACTTAAGGACATTAAATGTGCATACATAATACCAATACCATAAATATCAAAACCATCATCAAAACCATCATCAATAGCATCATCAATAGCATCATCAATAGCATCATCAATAGCATCATCAATAGCATCATCAATAACAATAATATTAGCAATAGCATTATTATTAGCATTAATAGCATAATTATAAGCATTAATAGCATAAATATTACCATTAATAGCATAATTATTAGCATTAATAGCATAATTATTGGCATTAATAGCATAAATATTACCATTAATAGCATAATTATTAGCATTAATAGCATAATTATTAGCATTAATAGCATAATTATTACCATTAATAGTATAATTATTTGCATTAATACCATAATTATTAGCATTAATAGCATAATTATTAGCATTAATAGCATAATTATTATCACTAATACCATAATTATTAGCATTAATACCATAATTACCATTAATAGCATAATTATTAGCATTAATAGCATAATTATTAACATTAATAGCATAATTATTATGTGCATACATAATACCAATACCATACATATCAAAACCATCATCAATAGCATCATCAATAACAATATTAGCAATAGCATTATTATTGGCATTAAAAGCATAATTATAACCATTAATAGCATAATTATTAGCATTAATACCATAATTATTTGCATTAATACCATAAATATTAGCATTAATACCATAATTATTAGCATTAATACCATAATTATTAGCATTAATAGCATAATTATTGGCATTAATACCATAATTATTGGCATTAATACCATAATTATTAGCATTAATACCATAATTATTACCATTAATAGCATAATTATTAGCATTAATACCATAATTATTAGCATTAATAGCATAATTAGCATTAATACCATAATTATTAGCATTAATAGCATAATTATTAGCATTAATACCATAATTATTAGCATTAATAGCATAATTATTAACATTAATAACATAATTATTATGTGCATACATAATACCAATACCATAAATATCAAAACAATCATCAAAACCATCATCAAAACCATCATCAATAGCATCATCAAAACCATCATCAATATCATCAATAGCATCATCAATAGCATCATCAATAACAATAATATTAGCAATAGCATTATTATTAGCATTAATAGCATAATTATTACCATTAATACCATAATTAGCATTAATACCATAATTATTAGCATTAATACCATAATTATTGGCATTAATACCATAATTATTGGCATTAATAGCATAATTATTAGCATTAATAGCATAATTATTAGCATTAATAGCATAATTATTACCATAAATACCATAATTATTACCATATATACCATAATTATTACCATAAATACCATAATTATTACCATTAATAGCATAATTAGCATTAATACCATAATTATTAGCATTAATACCATAATTATTAGCATTAATACCATAATTATTAGCATTAATAGCATAATTATTAACATTAATAGCATAATTATTATGTGCATACATAATACCATTACCATAAATATTACCATTAATAGCATAATTATTACCATTAATAGCATAATTATTACCATTAATACCATAATTATTACCATTAATGCTAATTATGGTATTAATGCTAATTATGCTATTAATGCTAATTATGGTATTAATGGTAATATTTATGCTATTAATGGTAATAATTATGCTATTAATGCTACTATTATTGTTATTGATGATGCTATTGATGATGGTTTTGATGATGGTTTTGATGATGGTTTTGATGATGGTTTTGATATTTATGGTATTGGTATTATGTATGCACATAATAATTATGCTATTAATGTTAATAATTATGCTATTAATGCTAATAATTATGCTATTAATGCTAATAATTATGGTATTAATGCTAATAATTGCTATTAATGGTAATATTTATGCTATTAATGGTAATAATTATGCTATTAATGGTAATAATTATGCTATTAATGCCAATAATTATGGTATTAATGCCAATAATTATGGTATTAATGCTAATAATTATGGTATTAATGCTAATAATTATGGTATTAATGCTAATAATTATGGTATTAATGCTAATTATGGTATTAATGTTAATTATGCTATTAATGGTAATTATGCTATTAATGGTAATAATTATGGTATTTATGGTAATAATTATGGTATATATGGTAATAATTATGGTATTTATGGTAATAATTATGCTATTAATGCTAATAATAATAAATACCATAATTATTACCATTAATAGCATAATTATTACCATTAATAGCATAATTATTAACATTAATACCATAATTATTACCATTAATACCATAATTATTACCATTAATAGCATAATTAGCATTAATAGCATAATTAGCATTAATACCATAATTATTAGCATTAATACCATAATTATTAGCATTAATAGCATAATTATTAACATTAATAGCATAATTATTATGTGCATACATAATACCAATACCATAAATATCAAAACCATCATCAAAACCATCATCAAAACCATCATCAAAACCATCATCAAAACCATCATCAATAGCATCATCAAAACCATCATCAAAACCATCATCAATAGCATCATCAATAGCATCATCAATAACAATAATATTAGCAATAGCATTATTATATTAGCATTAATAGCATAATTATTAGCATTAATAGCATAATTATTAGCATTAATAGCATAATTATTACCATAATACCATAATTATTACCTAATACCATAATTATTACCATAATAGCATATTACCATAATAGCATAATTAACATTAATAGCATAATTACCCATTAATACCATAATATTAGCATTAATACTAATATTATACATTATACATAATTATAGCATTAATAGCATAATTATTACATTAATAGCATAATTATTATGTGCATACATATACCATACCATAATACAAATAATTAACATCATCATAAACATATTATCAAATATAATACATCACTATAACCATATCAAACCATCTCAAAAACATAACCTCATATATTAGCAATACATATATACTATCATAAATTAATAAAGCATAATTTACATATCTTTACATAAATCATAATTAAACCATTAATGCATAATTAGCCATATAATAGCATAATAACATTAATACATAATTAGCATTAATACCATAATATTATTAGCATTAATACCATAATTATGCATTAATACCATAATTATTGCATTAATAGCATAATATTACCATTAATAGCATAATTACCATTAATAGCATAAATTATTACCATTAATAGCATAATTATTACATTAATACCATAATTATTACATTAATACCATAATTATTACCATTAATAGCATAATTACCATTAATACAAATTTTAGCATTAAATAGCATAATTATTACATTAATAGCATAATTATTATGTGCATACATAATACCAATACCATATTATACATTAATACATATATACATAAACCATAATTAATAGCATATCATAAACATATAACCATATCAATACATCATCAAAACCATCATCAAAACCATCATCAAACCATCATCAAAACCATATCAATAGCATCATCAAAACCATCATCAAAACCATCATCAAACATCATCAATAGCATCATCAATAACATCAATACAATAGCATTTTCATTAAGCATTAATAGCATAATATTAGCATTAATAGCATAAATTATTACCATATAATTACCATAAATACTATATTACCATAAATACCATAATTATTACATTAATAGCATAATTATACCATTAATAGCATAATTATTACATTAATACCATAATTATAGCATTAATACCATAATTATTACATTAATACCATAATTATTACATTAATACGCATAATTATTGCATTAATAGCATAATTAACATTAATTAGCTTAATAGCATAATTATTACATATCATAATTATTCATAATACATAATATTACCATTAATAGCATAATTACATTAATAGCATAATTAACTTAATACATATTACATTAATACCATAATTAGCATTAATACCATAATTATTGCATTAATACCATAATTATTGCATTATAGCATAATTATTATTAATACATAATACCATATACATAATATCAATACATTATCAAAACCATAAAACATTAATACCATAATATACCATTAAACCATACATTAATAGCAATTATGCATAATACATAATTATACATTATAGCATAATTAATGTCTACATAATACCAATAATATATCAAAACCATAAATCATAAAACCATAATTACATTAATAGCATATAAACCATTAAAACCATATATACCATATATACATAAATCAAATACAATAATATTAGCAATAGCATATTATACATTAATACATAATATTAGATAATACATAATTATTAGCATTAATAGCATAATTATTACATAAATACCATAATTATTACATAATACCATAATTATTACCATTAATAGCATAATTACCATTAATGCATAATAACATTATACATAATTAGCATTAATACCATAATTATTAGCATTAATACCATAATTATTGCATTAATACCATAATTATTGCATTAATAGCATAATTATTAACATTAATAGCTAATTACATTATATAATATAATATTAACCATATACATATATTACTTAATACATATAAATTAAGCATTAATACACATAATTTTACCATTAATACCATAATAGCATATATAGCATTAATAGCATAATTAGCATTATAGCATAATTATACATTAATAGATAATTATTGGCATAATAATACCAATACCATAATATAAAACATTAACCATATCAAAATCATAATAACCATTAATAGCATATCATACATTAATACATAATTATAGCATTAATAGCATAATATTACATTATACCATAAATTATTAGCATTAATACATATATTAGCATTAATAGCAATTATTAGCATTAATACATAATTATTACCATTAATACATAATTATTACCATTAATACATAATTATTACCATTAATAGCATAATTATTAGCATTAATACATAATTATTAGCATTAATACATAATTATTACCATTAATACCATAATTATTCCATTAATAGCATAATTATTAGCATTAATAGCATAATTATTACATTAATAGCATAATTATTATGTGCATAATAATACCATACCATAAATTATCAAGCACTCTAAAACCATAATATTAGCATTCAATACACATCAAAACCTATCATCAATAGCATATCATAATATCATAAAACCATTAATCATAATTATTACATTATACATAATTAGGCATCATCAATACAATACATCATCAAAACCATCATCAAACCATATCAAATACCATCATCAATAGCATCATCAATACCATAATTAATTAACAATACATAATTATTAGCATTAATAGCATAATTATTACATTAATAGCATAATTATTACCATTAATACATATAATTAGCATTAATAGCATAATATACATTAATAGCATAATTACATTAATACATAATTAACATTAATACCATAATTAGCATTAATACCATAATTATTAGCATTAATAGCATAATTATTGCATTAATAGCATAAATATTACCATTAATAGAATAATTATTACCATTAATAGAATAATTATTACCATTAATAGCATAATTATTACCATTAATAGCATAATTATTACCATTAATAGCATAATTATTACCATAATAGCATAAATATTAACATATTAATAGCATTATTATTAACAGTAATGTTAGTATTTTTTTTTTTAATTATTTTTGTATTTTTTTTTTTAATTTTTAAATTTTTTTTGTATTAAATTATTTTTTTATTTTAAATTTTTTTTTTTTTTAATTATTATTTTTATTTAATTATTTATTATTTTTTATTTATTTTTTTATTATTTTTAAATTATTTTTAAATCATTATTTTTATTATTTAATTTATTTATTTTTTTACTTGCGAGTGAGACAGTTCTCATTGCGGTCCGCCTTTTTTTTCCCATTGACATACATTACCGGTGTGTCGGCGATTTTATGGCCGGCCACCTGGTTCTATTCGTCGGCCCTAAAATCGCGGACACACCGCTAATGCATCTCTATGGGCAGTCAGCTCGAATTCTGATTGGTCGGCGTTCAATCCGAAATCGGGCTGACTGCCCATAGAGATGCATTAGCGGTGTGTCCGCGATGTTAAGGCCGAGAAATAGAACCATGTGGGCGGCCATAAAATCGCCGACACACCGCTAATGTATGTCAATGGGAAAAAAAAGGCGGACCACAATGAGAACTGTGTCTCACTCGCAGTAAAAAAATAAATAAATTAAATAATAAAAATAATGATTTAAAAATAATTAAAAAATAATAAAAAAAATTAATAAAAAATAATAAATAATTAAATAAAAATAATAATTAAAAAAAAAAAAAAAGGCGGACCGGAATGAGAACTGTGTCGCAGTCTGACTTTAAAAAAATAAATAAATTAAATAATAAAAAAAATGATTTAAAAATAATTTAAAAATAATAAAAAAAGAGGGGCTCTTCTGATTGGCTGAGGGCAGTATACATCGACCAATCAGAAGAGGAAGAAGACGTCGGAGGTGAAAGTTAGCGAAAAGAAGACAGAAGATCCCCGGGGCCGGACGAAGAGGCGGAGATGGCGGAAAGAAGAGAGAAGACCCCCGGGGCCGGAGGAAGAGGACGCCTGGCCGGACGGACGATCAGATGACTTGAAGGCATGTAAGTGATCGACGGGGACGTTAGGTTAGGGGACGGCGGGGGCTTCGGGTGTAGGGCCTTAGGTGACAGCGACGTTAGGTTAGGGGACGGCGGGGGCTTCGGGTGTAGGGCCTTAGGTGACAGCGACGTTAGGTTAGGGGACGGCGGGGGCTTCGGGTGTAGGGCCTTAGGTGACAGCGGCGTTAGGTTAGGGGACGGCGGGGGGGGTTAGGGTTTAGGGCTTTAGCGAGAGGGGCAGGGGACAGCGGCGGGAGCGGGTGTGCGGACATGGCAGCGGCGGCGGGTGTGCGGACATGGCGGCGGCGGCGGGTGTGCGGACATGGCGATGGCGGCGGCGGCGGTGTGTGCGGACATGGCGGCGGCGACGGGTGTGCGGACATGGCGGCGGCGGGTGTGCGGACATGGCTGGCGGCGACGGCGGCGGGGTGTGCGGACATGGCGGCGGGTGTGCGGACATGGCGGCGGGTGTGCGGACATGGCGGCGGGTGTGCGGACATGGCGGCGGGTGTGCGGACATGGCGGCGGGCGACTGGCGGCGGGGTGTGCGGACATGGCGGCGGGTGTGCGGACATGGCGGCGGCGTGTGCGGACATGGCGGCAGGGCGAGCGGCGCGCGGGTGTGCGGACATGGCGGCGGGTGTGCGGACATCGGCGGGCGGCGACGGCGGCGGGGTGTGCGGACATGGCGGCGGGTCGACTGTGCGTGGCGACATGGCGGCGGCGGTGTGTGCGGACATGGCGGCGGGTGTGCGGACATGGCGGCGGGTGTGCGGACATGGCGGCGGTGGCGCGGCGACGGCGGCGGGTGTGCGGACATGGCGGCGGGTGTGCGGACATGGCGGCGGCGACGGCGGGGGTGTGCGGACATGGCGGCGGGTGTGCGGACATGGCGGCGGGTGGCGGACATGGCGGCGGGTGTGCGGACATGGCGGCGGGTGTGCGGACATGGCGGCGGGTGGCGGACATGGCGGCGGGTGGCGGACATGGCGGCGGGTGTGCGGACATGGCGGCGGGGGGGCGGACATGGCGGCGGGTGTGGCGGACATGGCGGCGGGGTGTGCGGACATGGCGGCGGGCGGCGGGTGTGCGGACATGGCGCGGCGGCGGCGGGGGATGTGCGGACATGGCGGCGGCGGGTGTGCGGACATGGCGGCGCGGCGGGTGTGCGGACATGGCGGCGGCGGGTGTGCGGACATGGCGGCGCGAGTTGCGGCTCAGCAGCGACCGCTCATGGTCCGGAGTAGGTATTGCGGGGGGCTGGGGAGCGGCGGCGGCGGCGGTGCTGTGAGGGCTGGGAAGCGGCGGCGGTAGTGGTACTGTGTGGGCTGGGGAGCGTAAAATAAAAGAAAGGTTTTAGCTCTAAAGGATATCTTAGCTGTAGGGTAGTAGCGGTCGTCTTGAAGCTTGCTTCGGTAATCCAGAAGCGAGTCTTCTTGCGGCCTCGGTATCCGGCAGTCGTCTTCGAGGTAGCGGGTAGACGAAATGATTTGTGTTTTCAAATTTCGCGCCTTATAAACTGGTCTGTGAAATTTGAAACCACAAAATGGCGGGGGGGGCGTAAACTGAGTGCTGATTGGGCGTTTGAAAGCACAAAATGGCGGGGGGGCGTAACGTAAGTGCTGATTGGGCGTTGAATGGACACTCTTTCCAAAGAGTCTCCATTCAGGTCCGCCTTTTTTTTTTTTTTTTAATTATTATTTTATTTAATTATTTATTATTGTTTTTTTTTTTGTTGTTTATTATTTTTTAATTATTTTTAAATAATTTTTTTTATTATTTAATTTTTTTTTTTTTTTTTAACTGAGACTGAGACGCAGTTCTCATTCTGGTCCGCCTTTTTTTTTTTTTTTAATTATTATTTTTATTTAATTATTTATTATTTTTTATTAATTTTTAATTATTTTTAAATCATTATTTTTATTATTTAATTTATTTATTTTTTTTAAGTCAGACTGAGACACAGTTCTCATTCCGGTCCACCTTTTTTTTTTTTTAATTATTATTTTTATTTAATTATTTATTATTTTTTATTAATTTTTTTTATTAATTTTTAATTATTTTTAAATCATTATTTTTATTATTTAATTTATTTATTTTTTTTAAGTCAGACTGAGACGCGGTTCTCATTCCGGTCCGCCTTTTTTTTTTTTTTAATTATTATTTTTATTTAATTATTTATTATTTTTTATTATTTTTTTTTATTATTTTTTAATTATTTTTAAATCATTATTTTTATTATTTAATTTATTTATTTTTTTACTTGCGACAGTGAGACACAGTTCTCATTGCGGTCCGCCTTTTTTTTCCCATTGACATACATTAGCGGTGTGTCGGCGATTTTATGGCCGGCCACCTGGTTCTATGTGTCGGCCCTAAAATCGCGGACACACCGCTAATGCATCTCTATGGGCAGTCACAGCTCGAATTCTAATTGGTCGGCGTTCAATCCGAAATCGAGCTGACTGCCCATAGAGATGCATTAGCGGTGTGTCCGCGATTTTAGGGCCGAGAAATAGAACCAGGTGGACGGCCATAAAATCGCCGACACACCGCTAATGTATGTCAATGGGGAAAAAAAAGGCGGACCGCAATGAGAACTGTGTCTAACAGTCGCAAGTAAAAAAATAAATAAATTAAATAATAAAAATAATGATTTAAAAATAATTAAAAAATAATAAAAAAAAATAATAAAAAATAATAAATAATTAAATAAAAATAATAATTAAAAAAAAAAAAAAGGCGGACCGGAATGAGAACTGCGTCTCAGTCTGACTTAAAAAAATAAATAAATTAAATAATAAAAATAATGATTTAAAAATAATTAAAAAAGAATAAAATAAATAAATAAAAAATAATAAATAATTAAATAAAAATAATAATTTAAAAAAAAAAAAAAAGGCGGACCTGAATGAGAACTGCGTCTCAGTTTTGAGGGGCTCTTCTGATTGGCTGAGGGGAGTATACCGCGACCAATCAGAAGAGGGCCTCAGATCTCATTGAGGTAGAATGGCGGATTTTTCGTCCATTCTATCTTAATGAGAAGGAAGAGGACGTCGGAGCTGGAAGTTGGCGAAAAGAAGACAGAAGATCCCCGGGGCCGGACGAAGAGGCGGAGATGGCGGAAGGAAGAGAGAAGACCCCCGGGGCAGGAGGAAGAGGACGCCTGGCCGGACGGACGATCAGATGACTTGAAGGCATGTAAGTGAAAGACGGGGATGTTAGGTTAGGCGACGGCGGGGGCTTCGGGTGTAGGGCCTTAGGTGACAGCGGCGTTAGGTTAGGGGACGGCGGGGGCTTCGGGTGTAGGGCCTTAGGTGACAGCGGCGTTAGGTTAGGGGACTGCGGGGGCTTAGGGCGTAGGGCGGACATAGGGCGGGGGCTAGGGGCGGACATAGGCGCGGGCTGTGCGGACATAGGGCGCTGGGCTGTGCGGACATAGGGCGGCGGGCTGTGCGGACATAGGGCGCGGGCTGTGCGGACATAGGGCGGCGGGCTGTGCGGACATAGGGCGGCGGGCTGTGCGGACATAGGGCGGCGGGCTGTGCGGACATAGGGCGGCGGGCTGTGCGGACATAGGGCGGCGGGCTGTGCGGACATAGGCGCGGGCTGTGCGGACATAGGGCGGCGGGCTGTGCGGACATAGGGCGGCGGGCTGTGCGGACATAGGCGGCGGGCTGTGCGGACATAGGCGCGGCTGTGCGGACATAGGGCGGCTGCCCGGCTGTGCGGACATAGGGCGGCGGGCTGTGCGGACATAGGGCGCGCGGGCTGTGCGGACATAGGGCGGCGGCGCTGTGCGGACATAGGGCGGCGGGCTGTGCGGACATAGGGCGGCGGGCTGTGCGGACATAGGGCGGCGGGCTGTGCGGACATAGGGCGGCGGGCTGTGCGGACATAGGGCGGCGGGCTGTGCGGACATAGGGGGCGGCTGTGCGGACATAGGGCGGCGGGCTGTGCGGACATAGGGCGGCGGGCTGTGCGGACATAGGGCGGCGGGCTGTGCGGACATAGGGCGGCGGGCTGTGCGGACATAGGGCGGCGGGCTGTGCGGACATAGGGGCGGCGGGCTGTGCGGACATAGGGCGGCGGGCTGTGCGGACATAGGGCGGCGGGCTGTGCGGACATAGGGCGGCGGGCTGTGCGGACATAGGGCGGCGGGCTGTGCGGACATAGGGCGGCGGGCTGTGCGGACATAGGGCGGCGGGCTGTGCGGACATTGCTGGGGGCGGGCTGTGCGGACATAGGGCGGCGGGCTGTGCGGACATAGGGCGGCGGGCTGTGGCGGACATAGGGCGGCGGGCTGTGCGGACATAGGGCGGCGGGCTGTGCGGACATAGGGCGGCGAGCTGTGCGGACATAGGGCGGCGGGCTGTGCGGACATTGCTGGGGGCGAGCTGTGCGGACATTGCTGGGGGCGGGCTGTGCGGACATGGGGGGGGGGGCGAATTGTGGGTAGCGGGGAGCGGAGGCGGCAGTGCCGCCTCCGTTCCATGGTCCCCGGGTAGGGATTTGCGGCTCAGGCAGCGACTCGCAATGGCCTCGCGGCCATTGCTCGCGCTACCTGAGCGGTAAATGGCAAAGGTTGTAGCCGGGCCTGTGGATCGATTTTGGGCCAGCGACTCGCAATGGCCGCTTCGCGGCCATTGCTCGCCCTGGGCCAGCGACTCGCAATGGCCTCGCGGCCATTGCTCGCGCAGCATTGGGCGCTTCGCGCCCAATGTTAAATTCGTATCCACATGACGACATCGGAAAGTGCGCGTGAAGGGGCGCTTTTCCGATTCGCGATTATATAATAGATTATTTATTTATTTATAAAGCACCATTGGTTCCATGGCGCTTTACATGTGTAAGGGCAGAACAAGGACGAGAACATAAATAACAACAAATAAATCATACAGGTATATTAGGGCAGAGATCCTGTCCACAAGGGCTCACAGTCTATAGGGGATGGGTGGGAGACAGTAGGAGGGGGATGCACCCTGTCTGGGGGAAACAAAAGTGCATCTGAAAATCCGAAAAATACGGTGTATGTTTTAACCCCTACTTTTTTCTCTCCTGTAAATTACAAAGCAAAAACCTGCTGAAGGATTTCATTCAAGTTTGTGGGTGTAGATTCAAGAAATGTGGGAATGATCACAAGGTATGAATACTTTATCCAGGTGCTGTATGCTTTTAATTAGATTTACATGCGCAAGTAAAGCTTTATATGAATTAAACTGAAAAATTGTGGCTTGTTCCTGGCAACAACACTAAAATCTCTTATCCTGAAGCATTGCCTCCCGGGAAGAATATTGCCATAATGTGGTCCACAATATGGTGATAGATAGTGGAGACCTAAGGGACACTAAAATATCTAGTCCTTATTCCATATAACTCTCTTTAGTCTTCCTTTAGTAATGTGCCCTTCTGTCTTTCCAATAACATATTTTATTTTTTACTTTTTATAAAATGATGTCTCTCTTTGTGTACCATTACATACCAGCTTTCCTTTAGTTTGATTCTTATTATCCTTATTTATATTATTTTCCATTTGCACATTTTATATTAATATTAATTAGTGTAATACCTAAGTGTTTAGAAATGTAGGCATTAAGTTGTAAAGTAATCAGAACTGAGAATTAGCTGATGTGCATTTTTTAGTAAAGAATTCTGACATAATTTACTAACACTACCATAATAGCGCATAAAGCCTGTCAAATCTTCAATTTTCAATATTCTAATGAACATCAAAGTAGACCAACACTGCTGACATTGACAAATTGCAGAGGAGACTTTATTCATTAAACATTGTACTAATGTTTATTTAAATGCAATTTACTGTTGCATTATTGATTAGCTGGTGCAAAAGTATCTTGCAGGGAGCACATGTACCAAGTAGATTTTAGCTTCCAAAATGATTTTTCTATGGGTGAATTGTAGACTTGGTGAAGCCTTGTAATATAGGAGTGTTAATTTATGGTATATAACAACAAAAGACCCTAGAAAAGATGTGCTGAGTTTGCATTTAGTGAGAAATAGAATATGGCTAATAAAGAGCATTATGCCATCCCTGCGCTACCATCCAGCCTCATGTCTATATGTAGAAGTCATAACATTTACAAGTTAAAACCTTTGCACTAATGCTAATATAACGGCACTTAGACTAAGTGAGAATATGCCTCAATAATGTAAAGCTATGAATAATACTGTAACAGAGGTACATGTGTTCTTTACTACACATCTGTATGTCTCCAACGTCATATGGTATACTTAGTTTTTATATGGATTCCATACAAAGCAATGAAAATGTCCATATACTGTATATGTGAAAAGAAAAGTGGGAGCGCAATGTGAAGATCTGCTGATTAAGTATAAGGTGCAGGGGCCAAATGGCCACTCACCATGGTGGTTGTGCACCCCCGCACAACTTAGGATGGGGGCCTAAATGGATGCCTCCTCCGTGGAGGTGATGAGATGCTGCCTGCTTCGGAATGCTGCCGCTCCCAGAGCACTTCCTGTTAGGATCATGTGATCGGGCGAAGGAGCAGAAATACTAAATTGTATTTACTATGTTTATGTACCATATACATATACTATATATGGCATGGTCAGGTCAACACATATCAGGGAGCCATCTGACTTCTCTCCACAGGCTCCATTTATGGGGTTACACTGTATAAATAGAAAAAATCCATTTGCCAACTGACAGCTTTTTGGAAGAGTATTTATTGAACATCCAAGAAATATATTAAACATCACATAGAGATAAACTAAGAGTGCAAACAGGTCAAATTTGAGGAATGTTGATATCCAGCATCAAACACTAAAATTAAAATGAGTATATCTACATTCAGAAAATTCATGGGAAATGACGACACTACATACCAACACATGTAAAATCCATAGGTGTATGTTTATTGTAAATCCATAATCAGGAGATGGAAGACATCACATAGTTGTATTTGTAGCTGTACAATGTGACTGTCGTCCATCTCCTGATCATGGATGAACAATAAACAAGAACGTATGGATTTTACATGCATTGTTATAAGTGCCGTCATTTCCCATGAATTTTCTTGATCTTCTGTTGGCAACAGTGAAAGACAAGCACCAGCCACGGATTAGAGCTGAAGCTTCGAACTGGAATCTGCGGTGTGATGAGCTTTTTTCTTATTTTGATATAAATCTTTATTCCATCACCACAAAAAAAACCCTCCCAAAAAAAGAGTACTCTTACATGCATCAAAACCAATACACATTCTTAAAAGGAACCTGTCCCCATGAACATGCAGTCCAATCTGCAGGTATCATACTGTAGAGTGGGGGAAGCTCTGTTGATATATAGTTTTCTGAGAAAAGATTAAGTGAATAAATAGAAAAATAGCTCACCACGATTGCTTCATATGTGCCCACACTGCAAATCGCACAACTATCAAGGTGTATATCATCCGGAGTGTACAATTCCACTGCTGCTCCAGTAGTCCAGGAGTAAGAACAGATAGAAAAAAAGTCTTGGAACCTTTGGTAAGAATAAAATCTTTAAACTTTATTCATAATGGTTTAAAATGGTAACATCATGGTCAGATGGACCGCAATAGATCTTTTCTGATGCGTTTTCAGACGGGTAACCCATTTTAGACAGGTAAACATTTTGCATATCACCTGATCCCACTTTTATATTATTATTATATGTTATATGTTTGTTAAACTTAATTGCTAACCTACAGATGGTAAGGGAGAAGAGAGGAGATTGAGGCAGAAAGAGTAGAGTAACAAATGACTGTAGGATCAGACTATACAGAGTGTTTGTAGTCTGTAACCATGGAGACATATAGTTTTGCATGATAACAATAGACAGACTGTAGTAGGATATTTGCAATCAAAATTATGTTATTTTAGTGCATTCAATTTTAATCAATAAAATATTGCTTGCTGAGTTACACAAGCACATGATACTGCATTTATATGATTGGAGGTATAATTATTACATATTTGGCCAAAGGTGAACCCTTTCTTTAACCCCTTAATGACCGATGATGGCTATACCTGTCATGGCTTTGGTCAAAGAAACGCAGAAAATATCATCCTAAATTTACCATTAACATGAAGTCCAATAAGTCATGACAAAACAATGTCAGAATCACTGGGATATGTTGAAGTGTTTGAGGGTTATTACCTCATAAAGTGACACTGGTCAGAATTGCAAAATGAGGCTTCAGTCCTTAAGGGTTAAAAAAATAAGACTATAAGATGGTCAATACCAGTCTATAGAAGGGCATCATTTTCCCAATGTATAGGGGAACATTTGGCTGAAATATAGGATGCAGATGGTGGTGAGAAATTGTGCAAATTCCAATTGAGCTAAAGTTATTAGAGAAGAATCCAAAGGATCAGACCCATCTGCTTAGGTCTTTTACATGATTCTGTAGATGGAGTGTATAGTAAGATATCCATATGTTAGTACAACCCCCACAGAGGATAATATTGCTTAATAATAGAAAGCTCCTTTTCTTTGGAGAACAGTTTGAATCACACCCTAAATACTTAGTAAAACACAAAGTGAAATATAACACTGAAGTCTGAACTGAACCTACTTATATTCATCAACAACGTCGAATATGATGCCATATTTCGAGGCTTTTCTTATTAATCAGCCTTTAATTCTAATCATCAATCACCACAATATGTCTGCTCAAACATATGGCAAGGTCAATTTCAAGGAAAATTAAATAGGAGGATTTATTAGAGGAAACCTGTCATGTGATTCATCCACGTAACAGATATTTGTAATGAGGGAGCCTGTCCTTGATCGTGAAGTCCTTGGTTCGGGCAGGTTCCATTTAGATATCTTATAAGCTCCATGTAGATTGAGTCCTATTAAGTCCAAGTCTTGTCTATGGCATTGCAAGGCCATCATGCCACAGGATCTGCCTTGTTATATGAAAATATATGACTGGCAAGAGCAATTACAAAATCACGAGGAGACTTTAAAATCATATCATACCTACTCAATGGGTGTAGAGCAATGTGCGATCAGTCCTACATCTGTGTAACTATTATTCATGGGCACAGACTCTAAATAAAGCAGCTCTTTCTACCCATCAGCCAGTAGGATGTCTCAGTATTATCTTCAGTAGGGATAAGCCGACCCATGTAAGTTCAGGTTGTAAAGGTTCAGCTGGACAATATAGCCGAACCTCATTGGAAGTCACTGATTGGGCAGTTCAGGTCTCCGCTTACATACAGACAGCCATAAACAAAGCACTTCCCGGGGAGGAGGGCAGGATTTTGTCATTTTCTTTTTTTGTACACAATACATCCGATAACTCTGATTTTTACCCCAGTGCAGCCATTCACACTCTGCAAGGCCAAGCACCGAGTGTACCCGACCACCGAATGCACCCAAGAACAGCGATGCCCGCTCTAGTGATTTGCGTATGTAAAGCACCCGAACACCGAACCCAAACACTGATTGATTTTTGTAAAGTTTGTGTTCGGTATGAACACCGAACTATAAAGTCTAGATCGCTTACCCCTAATCTTCAAACCCAATCTGCAGCTTAAAGAGGACCTGTCACCAAACCAGGCATGGTGATCTAATTACAGCACTGGATGCAGCATGTCTGCTGCATCCAGGCACGGGGTCCCCCAGCACTTGAGCCCCCCTGTACCCCGAGTAAATACACTTAGAAAACTTACATTGTGCAGCCATAAAGGAGGTGGCTAGAGGCTGCAGCCAAAGGGCAGATTCACGCCCCCTGCATCTGTAATCTGCCCACCGCTGCTAATCATTGTCTCTCTCTTGTAGAGCATAATAGAGAGTTGTTTTTTTCCCCCCAGAAATGTCTGTTTATCCCCGCCCCCTGCGGTGACGTCACCGCTTATACCCGCCCTGTTCTATGGTTAACATAGAGCAGGGCAGAGAAAGGTGGTGATGTCAGAGCAGGAGGCTGGCTGCCCCACCTCCTGCAGTGACATCACTGCTTATACCCGCCCTGCTCTATGTTAACCATGGAGCAGGGCGGGTGTAAGTGGTGACATCACCGCGGGGGCGGGGCTAAAAGGCCATTTCTAAAAAAAAAAAAAACATCTGTGTTATGCTGCAGACGAGGGAGACAATGATTGGCAGCGGTGGGCAGATTAATCATGCAGGGGGTGTGATTCTACCCTTCGGTTCCAGCCTCTAGCCACCTCCTTTTTGGCTGCAGGATGTAAGTTTTCTAAGTGTATTTACTCGGGGTACAGGGGGGTTCAAGTGCTGGGGGACCCCGTGCCTGGATGCAGCAGACATGCTGCATTTAGTGCTGTAATTAGATCACCATGCCTGGTTTGGTGACAGGTCCTCTTTAAATCTATCCATGCCAAACAGTTCCATGTAAATATATCTTTATCTATTAGGTCTATTAAGGTATGAAAAAAAAGTTTCACATTATTTATCCTTTTCCTAAGAAACGTCTTTAGACAAAGTACTGAAATTACACTTTGGTAGAAAGTGTTTTTCTTCTTTTTTAAGGAATGGTTGGTGATAGTGGGTGAATGTATCCTTAAAGATCTATACCCGCTTTTTGTTAAGTGGACTACACGCTTGTTTTACTAACTCTTAGGGGGCCGTCACACGCTGCGACATCTTTAGCGATATTGTAAGCGATCACGTGCACGCGCAATCGCTTACAATATCGCTCACATCGCTGGTGAGATGTCACACAGACAGACTCACCAGCGATGCGGAGCCGCGATCTGCTGGTTACTATGGTACACATCGGGTAACTAGGCGCCGCGCGTCGCTTAGTTACCCGACGTGTACCATAGTTACCATCTCCCAGCATAGGCTCTGCCGCTGGGAGATGGATCATCGTGGTGTCATACACCACGATGATGCAGATCGTTGCATCGTTCATCGCTAGATCTGAGAACCGAACCTCAGATCAGCGATGTCACGATCAAGCGATTTACCATCGTAAATCGCTTGATTACATGCAACGATATCTTGCCCGATATCGCTTAAGCGATCAAAAAGGAGATCGCTTAAACGATATCGGGCAAGATATCGTTCCGTGTGACGGCCCCCTTACAAATATAAAAATGTGAAGCAAATGTAATTTATATTTGTAACATATCTTTTTTTCCCCAGAATTAAAATTATTTACAGTGACAAAGGAAAACAAATTAAAATGTGAACATAAAAGCAGATGTTAATCTTAATATTTAATGTAAGGCTTTAAACTGCAAGCAGATCACTTAGGGAGCCTTCACATTTGCGTTCCCCTCAGTGTTCTGTGGAGGGGAGCCGCAATGTGACCACAGCACCGCAAGCTCCTATCTTTATAATGGGAGCGCACGGTGCTGCGCTTGACTGCGCATGACCGTGCGCACCCATTCACT
Organism: Allobates femoralis; assembly: GCA_033576535.1. Classification (NCBI taxonomy): domain Eukaryota; kingdom Metazoa; phylum Chordata; class Amphibia; order Anura; family Aromobatidae; genus Allobates; species Allobates femoralis. The sequence goes on from JARQOC010000005.1 coordinate 113,078,465, forward strand.
GCCATATGTGATCTGTGCGCAGGCGGATGCCTGTGCACAAATCACCCACTCTCGTCCGCACCAGAAATGTAACATGTTTTTTGCAAAAGTTGTTTTTTTTTTAAACTCCGTTGGAATATTTTTTTGTTTTTTCATTATTTTAAAGTTGTTAGTACATGCATTGGCCGATGTATGCTTGCCCTTCAACCACGGCAAGGTGACTTTAACCTGAAGGGTCCCTGTTTACATTGTAGAACCTCTCTTGTACCCTAGGGGTGGGCAATAGCAGGAACATACCACTTCAGGTATCCACCGTGGCTCAGAAGGGAGGGTGAAGTGCAAATTCTAGATGTGGAGTCAACCACTACACACATCAAATAGAGGGAATAAGAAAACAGACAGCACTTCCATTTAAATTTTCAGCCCAAGTGCAGATCTAACTATTGAATTACATAAATCACATAAAATTTAGCAGCATACTGGTAGAGCCAATTACATGCGAACAACGATATTACTTGATGTTCTTATAGATGTTTAGAGGTTATTGCCCATTGTGACGGAGACCCCTAGGGTACAAGAGAGGGTCTAAAATGTAGACAGGGACTCTTCAGATTAAAGTCACCATGCCGTGGTTGAAGGGCAAGCATACATCGGCCAATGCATGTACTAAGAACTTTAAAAAAAATGAAAAAAAAACAAAAAAAAATTCCGTAAGAGTTTAAAAAAAAATAATTATTTTTAATTTATTCTCTAAAAACATCTATAAGAACATCAAGTAATTCAATAGTTAGATTTGCACCTGGGCTGAAAATTTAAATGGAAGTGCTGTCTGGTTTATTTTTTTCTTCTTTTTTATCTCTCTCTCTCTCTCTCTCTTCTCTCTCTCTCTCTCTATCTATCTATCTATCTCTCTATCGTCTATCTATTGAAACGTATCTGCTGAAATATCCACCTTTTTTACTTTAATGTAGTGGAGTGCTGCCTGTTTTTTTTTTTTCATTTTTCATATCTATTTCCTTATCTCTATCTATCTATCTATCTATCTATCTATCTATCTATCTATCTATCTATCTATTTCCTTATCTCTATCTATTATCTATCTATCAAATCATCTTTCAATTTTTTTTATTCTGTTGTGCTTTATTTCTCAAATCATAGACTGAGTGTGGAATCCCTAAATCGTGTTATAGAACAAGGTTGTAGAAGTTTTATGTGCCCATTAGACCATTTTTAAAACATCTGAGAAAAAAAGGACAGTGGGGGTGTCTTGATAAATCAGCACTGCCTCATTAAGAACTAAAGTACCATTCCTACTTTACATAATTTAACATAAAAAACAATATAAAAACATAATAAGGTGACAACTGCAACCCCCAGGCACGCGTTTAATACATCCTCATTTAGATGGTAATTTTGGCTCCTAGTGTATGACTGGTTAAAATAAAAGCCATTTTCAAAGGACCAGATTACTTAAAAGGCATTATTAGGCAAATATCTATTGGCTCTCTAATATGAAGTGGCCTTTTAGTGAGAGAATATAAGAGTTTAGATTTGGAAAGAAACAAAACATTTGTTAAAAATGTTGAAATTTGAATGGAACTATTATACAAATAATAGAAGTGAAATATATGTCATCTATGCTCTATAAATACTAAGGACATTACTTGAGAGAATAAAAACAGCATCAACTAAATTACCTTGTACATAAAATGCTTTTAAATAAAACACTCATTCATGTAATTTTGGTTTTTGCACTGCTGATTAACAGAATAATCGTGGTAGAAGTTAAACAACGGGGGCGACATAAGTCACAGGAGAACAGATTGTCAATGCTGACATCAGAATTCATTGCATGAAAATTATGCTATAATTGGAATAATGAAAAATATTCAGGCAGGAAAAGAGCATGCAGCTTGTATTGTGTGCTTACTACAGGGACATTCATTACACGCTTTAGAAATTAGAGCTGGAGAAAAATCTGAATTTCACAGACTTATTGATCAAAGGAAAATCTATGTCTAAAAGAAAAATGAAGGGTGATATTATTGAATTCGTATTTGCATCTCCACAGTGATAACGTAAAATCCTAATTCATTTATACCACACAGGTTTGAACTTTGCTGCCTTTCAGACTTTAGTAAAAAATGGAATGGAAAATGTAAAAATGAATAAATGAATATTTCATGGATTGTAATGTCATTAGAGATAAAGGTGTGTTGGATAAGCAACAATGATGGTGTTATAATTGAGAATTGCACTTCTTCACTTAGTACACACTTAAGTATTTTAGTCAGTACATTGCATCAAAACCAAAGGAGTGGAAGTGGAACATAAATACAAAAATTGATAATTGAACTTCCTTCCTTCCTTCCTTCCTTCCTTCCTTCCTTCCTTCCTTCCTTCCTTCCTTCCTTCTCATGTTCCTTCCCACTCTTTCTTCCTTCATTACCTGCTTTCCTTCCTTCCTTCCTTATTTCCTTCCTGCCTTCTCATGTTCCTTCCCACTCTTTCTTCCTTCATTACCTGCTTTCCTTCCTTCCTTCCTTCCTTCCTTCCTTCCTTCCTTCCTTCCTTCCTTCCTTCCTTCCTTCCTTCCCTTCCCTTCCCATTAAATCTTATCTACTAAATTATAACATTGTAAAATGTAACAGGACTATTATTGGGTTTGAGTATTCTGCTATTGCACCAAGAAGCTGAAGCCTCTTAAAAACAGGCATCTTAGGCCCCTTTCACATCAGCGTTTTTCGCTGATTGCGGCAGATCCGGCAGATTTACCGCATCTGCCGCCTAACGGTTGCGCTTGTGGCACACTTGCGGGTAGCACCATGCATTGTCTATGGAGCTTGCAGCAGGTGCGGCAAGTGCAGTACTGCCACGATCCGGCACTTGCGGTGAAAAACACTGATGTGAAAGGGGCCTTAGGTTGCTTTCAGGCTGCGTGAGGTCGAGTGCAGCAAGGGTGGCAAGTGCGGTTTTGCCGGCTTCGGCACTTGCGACATCGCAAAAAAAGCGACTGCAAGTGCCGGATCTGCCAGATCCAGCAAAACCACACTTGTCGCACCTGTCCGCAAGCCCTATAGAGAATGAATGGGACTTGACAGATCGTTGCCGCAAATCATCCGTTACGTTAGCTACTGCCGGATCTGCCGTGAATTACATCTATCGCAAATGTGAAAGTAGCCTTACTGAGCTATCTTCAATGGTAAACATCAAACTATGAAAGTCTATAAAATGTATATGTGTTCCCCTAGCTGTCACTGGCATTAATACCAGTGATATACCTAAAATGTGATGATGAATGTGAAAATTCAATTTTCTAATCTAGACTAAAATAATAATTTATTTATACTCTTTTCTTGCTTCAATTACTTGCTGGCTAGATGTGTTCTCCTGAGGAAGATAGCACTTGGCTATCGAAAAGTGTTGTGGCGCTCAGAGATCTTTAATAAAGGTTTGTGCCTTCAAACATATTATAACTCCTGTCCCTTCTGTTGCAGTGTTCCGGAAGCCGCTAATAACTTTTTCTTCCTGTGTGCACAACTGCACACCTCCCCGGTGAATGCGGCTCAGAACATAACTTTGCCATGCCAGGCTAGGGGGGCCTGTGGTGGCATGGTCATCTCTCCGCTGCTTGCTAGTCGCGTGGCCAGGCCCTGTGGCCCAGAGCCGGGAGGCACTGGGTGGCCGGGGGGGCGGTGTCCGCCTGCCTGTTCCCTGCCAGGGCCGGTCCTCCACACTTTCAGGAGACTGTCGAAGTTGTGTGGGGGTGCACAGCCCCTAGAGATGGGTGGGTACTCAGCACTCCAGCTTGCCGCCCACTGGACCTCCGGATTCAACTCATGGGTGCTTCCTGTTTTGTTTTTCTCATTTCATAATGATTTGTTAAAGACACAGTTATACCACAGACAGCACATGCATTGCCTCCAATGCCATTTTATTGAAGACTTCAATACCAATGCAGAATTGCATTGCGCCCATGCCTTCCACCACGATGATGGTGGTGGCGATTAATTTAATTTAAAAAGGGGGAAGAGACAGAGGAGAGAAAAAGAAGCAAAAGACTCTACCCCCAAAGCCCCACTCCTATGCACAAGGGATGCATAAATAATGCCATTATGGCAAGCCCTGATGCAGATGACACCACAAGCACAGATTGGATTTCATCATTGCAGGAATGCATTTAATCAGGGTCACAGCCCCACTATGACAATGGCTTTATTTTATAGTCCTGAATCCTGCTGACAGGTTCCCTTTAACATTTCTTTAACTAAAAGAAAATAAATCATCTGAGCGGCAGTGCAAAATACCCTGTATGCAAATTGAGATTCTGGTTTGGTTATTATCATCCTAAATCATATGACAAGGTTTATTAAAGGGAACATATTGACTTTTAGCATTACTACTTCCAATAGATGTCACTAGAGTTCACATTTTCTTCATCTCTGAAAAAGGCAATTTACATATTTAATTTAGGAGCATTGTCATGGGGTGCTAATAGTGCACGAGTGGAGTAATAGCAGGAAGTCAGAGATGGGCTGAGGAAACCAGAAAAGCTGACACCTGTTTGCAGAGTTACCCCTAAAGGTGGAGATGTCTGGGCTGCCAACCTTACCCTTGCTCCTATCCAGCCCTGGGCTATAACCGTTTCATCTCCACCCAGGGATTGGGATAAAATAGCAACTTCCAGCAGCAACACAACAGGAAAACTTTAATAGAACAAAACTTGGCATGCACACAGGTCAAGTTCTTTGCATAGAGTGAACTCTATCCATGACACTAGCTGGTCGGAAATGGAATTATTTAACAGCTAAGGGAGGGGTCACCTGACACACCCAGCCACACCCAGCCACAGCCTGAGGATCCACAGAAGTTAACCATTCATAGACTGAAAGAAGTTAACTCAATTTAAGTGCAGTTCACAGAAACTGCAAAGAAGTCTACACATGACATCCTCATACTGGCATGTCACCCTCCACAAGGAGAAAACTTACCCCTTATATCCCGTACGGTCCCACACAGCCATTTTATAGTACATAGCAGGAACACATTTATAAGATTACTAGCTGTAGTACCCGGCTACACCCAGGTTAATAAATAACTGCTGTTAGCTATACCAAAATAGAATTTGAATATGTCATATTAATGACCTGTAGGAATATAGAAGCTGAGCTGTGATTGGTTGCTATAGGCAGCCTAATAAATCTCCAGCCAACAGTAAACCCTCCCCCCGGCCGGGCAGTATATATTACCTCACACATACACATAAAAGACAGCTCATGTGACTGACATCTGCCTTAATTCCCTATATGGCACATGTGTTGCACATTGGCTGTTTTTAATCAGATGTTTATGTTTGGAAAATAAAGATAGCACACGTATGAGGCGAGTTGTGTGAGGCGATTTGTGCACATCTGTGTCTGTCTGTGTGGTGTGTGTGTCCCTGGGGTGTGTGTGTGTCCCAGTGGTGTGCGTGTGTCCCTGTGGGGGGGTCCCTGTGGTTTGTGTCCTTTTGGGGGGGGAGAGGTGTCTCTGTGGTGTGTGTCCTTGTGGGGGGAGGGGTGTCTCTGTGGTGTGTGTCTATCCCTATGGGCCTATGGGGTCTGTGTGTTCCTGTGGGGTGTGTGTCTCTGTGTCCCTGTAGGGTGTGTATGTGTGTATCTCCCTGTGGTGTGTGCGTCCCTGTGGGGTGAGTTCATGTGTCCCTATAGGGTGTGTATGTGTGTGTGTCCCTGTGGGGGGGTTCTATGTGATGTGTGTCTCTGTGTTCTGTGTGTCTCTTTGAGGTGTGTGTCTTTGTGTTCGGGTGCGTGGTGAGTATCTAATGTTAGGGCTCCACCTTAGCTGTTACTCTTTGTATGCATGTGGTGTGTATACATTTCCCCGTGCGTGGTGAATATTCCATGTCAGGGCCCCACCTTAGTGACTATATGCTGATATATGCTGTTAGTCTTTGGTGCTGTCATTAAGCCTCTCTCATTCACAACTGTCAACTGGTCAAGTTGTGTCACTTTCTTTCCATTATATAGATAGGGCCAAAATTGTTTGGTGAATTGGAATGCGCAGGGTTAATATTTCACCTCACAACTTAGCCTATGACGCTCTCGGGGTCTAGACGTGTGACTGTGCAGAATTTTGTAGCTGTAGTTGCGACCGTGTAGATGCCAATCCCGGATATACACACTACACATACATACACACATTCAGCTTTATATATTAGATTTCAACACATCCACTTAAACACATCCAGTTGTAAAAATTATTAATATTTCAAAATCCATTGATTAAAATCACCTTTAAAATTAGCTTTGTTCATGGAACAAAACCCTTTAACTTTGATATAATTGATAATCATTTTACCCATGGATGGCTTTATATGTAAGCATTGTTTGATAATATAATAAACGTGACATGATAGGTTGCTTTACGTGACAGTGCATTTATATATACATTATTTTCCCTAAAAAAGTGAAGGGTTATATTCAGCCGCATTATTTATAGAATCTGTTATGTCTTGGATATAAAGTAAAAGAATCCAGTAAACAATAGAGCGATAAGGAGCACATTTTATGAAGATATTTCCGTCCAGGCTACTGTATTGAATGTATTGCAGAATCAAAGCATGTTCATTAAACGCTACATCATTATAATCATTGCCAGCCATGTACCAAGAAGATCTATCGCTAGTAAAGTTCCACAAACATCTGCAAGAAACGCTTTGTTTAAAATTAATTTATTGTTTTCTTCCCGAAATAAAAAAGTCCTAGTGGCAGCCAATTGTAATTGATGTCCATACAAGGCTTGATATAACAATGTAAGAACTAAGAGTCCTATGATTTGAACCTAGTACTTTGTTCAGATGCTTCCTAATTGCTGTCTGAACCATTAATCATATACTTAGCCCTACATCTGTCTGAGCTTAAATCAGCTGGTTATCTTCTGCTACCTCCTGCACACTGCTTACACATGATTTATTTGTAAATGGAAAGTGCAGCATTTATCACAACATATCTAATATAAAAACTCGACAGTTGCAGGTGCAATTGGGTTCCAACCTTCAGCTTCTTTGGGGCTGTTTAATAGGTGGAGATGCCTCTTTTTTATGTCATAATCTTTACAAAATAACCTTACCGGCACAAAACATCACATGTTATATCCATACCGTTAGATCTGAAAATGTCAAGTTGGATTTCCGCTAGCATTTATCTATGTACTTTGTGACATGTAATATAAAAGAAAAGTAAAGCCAGGTTCCCACAAGGCAAATGTGCAGTTTTTGATGGTTTTATTTTTTTTCTTCATCAAAAAGGAGGAGGAAAGATATAAAGGAAAATAAATACTTCTTTTTTTGAATAGTCCTTTTGTGTTGGGTAAAAAAACACACCAAATAAAAGGTTTGTCCTATCAAACAACAAGTCTCCTCTTTATGAGTGTGGAGCGGCGAGTAGTTTTCGGTCAACCTGACTCTTTAAAAAACAATCAGTTGATGACAAGTAATCTTGGTAAAATCCAGTTATTTGTTGAGGCCTTGAGGGTTAGACCTGTGTTAACCAGGACCTAAATGGACCTTAATGCGTTAACCTTAGCGACATCTGTTATGGGGTTGTCTGTGAAAGGCCACTCTCTGCAACTGTCAAAATTGGTGTTGACGGAACTGATCCATTTTTATCAAATATAAATTGATAGAATGTTAAACAGGATTTGCCGATCACATAGTTCCTACTATCTATAGAAACAGGAGCACAACTGTTTTTCTTCCCTCTGAAGGATCTTGATTAAGGAAGGATATATGCACAGGTTCAACCGGGCAGTTTCTTATGTGTGGACTCCTCCATCCATTACATGTGGAAGGTCCTTTTTCCTAGCAATTTATAAGGGCATATTATATAAAGAGCTCCCGATCTATGGCCAGGCTCTCTCCCTGATGAAGAAAGCTCACTTCTAGGCTTTTGAAATGCGTCAGATGTATTTTTCCTAGTGCGGGCACCCGTAGCGCCACACTGAGTTCACGTGATATCACTAAGTCAGCAGTATCTTGCGAGTTTTGGTCTCCAGTCCCGCTTCCGGTGGAGCATCTGGAGACCGCTGCGTTCCACCTAACGTTGCTCCGCCTAGTCCTTTTGTTCTGGATGCACGGCACCTACAGCTGGCAATGTTTGGGAAGCTCCACACATATGATCTTACAAGCACCATCAAGTAAGTGGCACACCAATTCAGGCAATTAGTACAAGCATCATCTGGTGGTCCAACCTTACCACTAAGCAAGTGATACACTAATACACCAGTGTGGACATTAACTTGGCACTCACCAGTTCACCACTGATCTGAAGTTTGTATTAACTTTATCTCTGCCTGCAAATAACTGCTTCCATAGGCACTACCTGCACTATTGCAGCGAGTGCAGTCAATACCAGCATAACTCTGCCATACTTTACTCCTATTGAGAAGAATGATTGTTGCACAGGTACTATATTTGCAGCTAAATAACTACCAAACAACATTTGGAAACAGTGAACAATAGCTTGATTAAAAGAAAAAAGGAGAATTTTTAATTAAAACTAATGTAATGAGCTCAAAAGGGAAAAGAGGATATGGGACAATTTAATAAACTGAAAAAAATATAATAGAAATATTTATATACCGTAATAAAAAATGTACACATATAGATATGTGTATAAATTAGAATACTGGTCATTGCATGTAAAATATTAAAAAAATAATACATTTTTTTTTATATTTGGCTTTCAGGTTTAGAGCACGTTTCTTAATCACTTTTTTATACATTAATAGAATTAAAGGGAAATGCAAGGTCAGTTTTGTAGCATGAGCCACAAAAAGGGCATCACACACTAGTATCTTGATTTTTGATTGTAATTGATTCATTTCACAAAAAAATTGTATCACAGTGTTTTGCCTACTGCACGGCCAGAAGAGGTAGTGAACAATCTCTATTTTTGGTCTTCTTTAAATAGGATTCAAGCACTTTTAAAGTTCTAAAGCTAGATTCACACCACGGTTTTCGGCTTTCTGGTTGTGTCCGGTGTTTTGCAGGATGCATGGATGCAACCTGACAGCCCCGGACAAACAGAACCAGAGGGCAAATCTGCCCTCCAGTCCTGTTTTGTGCCGGAATCGTCCCTGCGCACGGCTGCCGCTATCCAGGTGCTGAAATTCAGGATAGCAGCTGGATAGGAGCTGGCCAAGGTGCTGAAATTTCATCCAGGGAGCTCTCCAGGTTCTGAAATCTGGTGTCGGCTGCTTTAAGCATAGGTATAGGTTTAATTTTATGTTGCATCCGGCGCCCATAGATTCCCATGTTATGGAGCGCCGGATCGCACCGGATCTTGTCCGATTTTTGCATCGGACACAAAAAATGATGCAGACTCCAGTTTTGTTTCCAATGCAAAAATCGGACAAAACCGGATCCTCCCAAAAACCACCAAAACGGACGCGAAATTTGCAAAATCTGGCACCATAGGGATACACGGGGAGCAAAATCGGATCTGTTGCTGTCCGGTTCACACTGGACAACCCTGGAGCCGAAAAACCGTGGTGTAAAACGGCATAAGAATTTTGAAAAAAAACATTTGCATTATTTTTTAAATCGTTATGAAACAAAATAAAAATAATTAACAGAAAATTAATGACAAAATAATAAAAGCTCAGCCATAGTTCTCATAAGCCTACAATTTTTTTATGGCTTCATATATCACTGTGGTATTTTCCCCTACACAAATGTATAATAGCATAATTTTAAAGTAAAAAGCAATGATGGAGATTCCATATTAAACTCTAGAGGTATATGTGCCTGATAGTTTTGTATTAGTCAAAAAGTTACCGTGGCACGTATAGATAAGCATATATAATTTAATGGAATTAAAATCTACTTAGACATTACAAAAACTAGCCAAAATTAGCCAAAATTTGGAATTTATTTGAATCCTTTCAGCGCTGATTCAGCAAAATGATAGCCCAGGAGTAAGAAACACAAAGGAGAAAAACTTTGGCACCTTCGGTAAGAATAACATTTTTAAACTTCATCCATCATGGTTTAAAAGGGTAACATCATGGTTGGACAGACCACAATCGATGTTTTCTGTTGTCTAGTCCGGTCATCTATATTATGAATAGGGTATGAAAATAATGCTGCATGAACCCAGTCATTAACCAATATCTGTACAAGTACTGATACAGGGTGATATTAAGTGCCTGGAGGGTGTGTAAACAGATGATTTAAGGGACGTGTTTTAGAATACAATGTTGTAAGGGCAAAATGGGAATAGTGAAATAAGTGAGGTAAGGTGAAAAGCCAGTCTAAAGAAATTCAATTTTAGGCCATGCTTAAAACTGTGGTATTAAGAGTTTTTTGAATTGCCCTGGGTAGTGCATTCCAGAGAAATGGAGCAGCTTGTGAGAAGTTTTGAAGAAGGGAGTGAGTTATTAAGATTGTTGAGGATTTTAGTCTTAAGTTATTAATGGATTAGAGGGCATGGGAAGGGTAATAGAGATGAGGAAGGTGCCAGGTGGGGCACCGAAATGCATTGGAGTGGAAGAATAATGAATAAGGATTTGTTTTATGAAACTGTGACTCCCATGTGAGTGTTCTTGGACTTAAGCAGCGCGGACTGTGATACACCTTTTTTTCCCCATCATCTTCTGGATATCACCACGTGTGAGTGGTCGGTGGAGGTCCTGCAGCAGCTGGAGTACTGATGCTCTTTCAACCAGTTGTGGGGAACACAACTGAATAAGGTGAGTGGTTCCACAACACCACCTTTGCAGCCTAGTGTCTCTAGTGATAGGGAACTATTGCGCCTCTTGTCCCCCACCCCTCTGGTATTTATACAGAGATGAGGAAAGAGATATAGGGTGGTGCAAAACTGTGGAGGGCTTTGTGGGTGATTGTATTGTTGAACACGTCTGTCACGGCCAGACAGCTGGTGTTACAGGTCCATCTATTCCACAATTATCATAACGCAAGACCCATGACCTGGAACTAAATCTGACTAAAGGGCTTACTATTCTAAAAGCACTATCCTGTACCAGTAATCGTTATAGAATAGGACGCAACATTTTGTGAAAAAGGCTTCATTGCCAGAACATCATCCATGGTCGCTTCACCATGTGTTCACTGAATTGTGTTTTAATAAAACTTTTACCAGCACATCATATCAGTTTCTTGAATTTGTTTGAATGTTTAACTACCTGTCACTTTAAAAATATGGCACTTTGATGTAATCTGCCCAAGTGCCTTCCCTAAAGTGAACTTGTCACCTCCTAAAAGCCACCTAACCTATCAATACATGTCCCTGCACCTTCCTATTAGCATTATAACCATCCCTCTTTGTGCTAAATGCTTCCTTTCAAAGTTGAAATATACACTTTGATACTTATTCATTAGGATGATAATGAAGTAGGGGCTATATGCAATTGTCCTCTGGGTGTGTTATTTTGCAGACTCCAGGATCCAGCCTCCGTGTTACTTCTGCTGTGATGTGGAGCTGAAGGAAGGACTAATGATTTGCATGCTGTGAATGATAGAGGGGGGCAGAGCCTGCACAAGCAAAGCAGCACAGAGAGAGAGGGCTGGATCCTGGAGGCTGCAAAACAACACGCCCAGAGGACAATTGCATATAGCCCCTACTTCATTATCATCCTAATGAGTAAGTATCAAAGCGTTTATTTCAACTTTGAAAGGAAGCATTTAGCACAGAGAAGGATGGTTATAATGCTAATAGGAAGGTGCAGGGACATGTATTGATAAGTTAGGTGGCTTTTAGGAGGTGACAGGTTCCCGTTAAGCTCTGTTTAAATATATAGGAAAGTTTGTGCTTAGGCCGGCTTCACACTGCGTGTGTGATCCGATCCGTGGCTGTCCGCTTGAGGCAGACAGCTGCGGACTGGATCAGCACACAGGACTGGGGGGCTATTATGCCCTCCGGTCCTGTGTGCAGCGCACGCAGTTCCCAATGCTGATAGGTGAGGACCACAGGCACCGCGGTCCTGACCTGTCAACGGCTACAGCTGCGTCCGCTGCACACAGGACCGGAGGGCATAATAGCCCCCAGTCCTGTGTGCTGATCCAGTCCGCAGCTGTCTGCCTCAAGCGGATGCCAGCCTTAGATCCAGGTCTAATTTAACTCATTATCAATCAATCGACTCTATCAAGACAGCAGGAAGCAATAAGATGCAAATACAAACAAATATGATTGCAGGCCAAAATAAATAAAAAAAATTTTGAACATCAGGGAAAAAACTCAGTAATATAAATGAAAAATATACAATTGATAGAAACTTGTAAAAATGGGTTTGAAGATGCAGACTATAAAAGGTTAATCACAGCAGATGAATGAAATATATAACATTGATAGATGCTTGCACAGATGAGTTTAAAGATGCTCACAATAAAAGGATTAATCACAGCAGATGATAGAAAATTATACCATGGATAAAGGCTTGCAAAGATGGGTTTGAAGACACAGGCTATAAAAGGGTTAATTACAGCAGAAGAATTTATTATATACCATGGATAGAAGCTTGCAAAGTTAGGTTTGAAGATGCAAACTATAAAAGGGTTATAAAAGGTCTCTGACAGTTTCTCTCTCTTGCCAAAATCTGACCATTCTGTGTTCATTAAATGATCAATATTTCAGCATTCATGCCAATTTATTTTCTTAACCTAAACCACATTTCGGAGGGTTTCAGCTTTGAAAAGAGTAATTTATAAAACCAATGGATGAATTTAACGTCAGGTTATAAGCTTTTATTTACATAACATGGATAAGGGACATAACCTCTGTCAGGGACTGTATGTTGGCGCTATCTAAATAAAGTTTATTATTATTATTGTTATTATTATATTTCTCGCCATTGTATCTGACAGCGGCAATTTAGTCGGGCTAGCTGGCAGTGGTTGCCCAGAAGGTTATACCACATGTGTTGCCACTTAGGTACTTACATCCTGAAGAACCTGCCCGTATTGAGACTCCAAGTTTCCAAATTTGTTTTGCAGAGCCTCTACATCCTCTTGCAGATAACTAATCATGGTGAACATTTGCTATAACGGAGTCTCCAAAGTCATTGCCATTGCAGATTCCTTAATTGGCTTGAGTATCCTGTAACAACTAATGTGGATATCTCAGGAATCTAATGGCGTGGCGGCAAAGACATGTCTGAGACAAGGTATAAAGGTAAAAGTCTGTATTAACACACTTGGTAAAAGTACAAACATGAGAGTGCTACCAACAAAGCAGAGTTCAAAAAATCGTGCAGCTAATAGTTCATTCAGTGATGTCAAACAGAATACACTCTTAGGTTAGGGTCACACTTGAGCCTTGGATCCATTAAAAGCTAACGTTTTTCATGCTGAAATGTGGGAAAGATGCATGAGTTAACGTACCCATAGGCTCCAATGCAAAAAACGCATAGTCAAAAGGCAACACTTTTGACGCTATTCGTTTTTGTATCAGCAACAAAAATCACTGCTAGCAACATTTTTGGGTGTTTTTGCAAAAATAGATGCTTTTTTTAACATAGGACGCTATGGGAAATGCTTGCATTGATACATGATACATATATGTACCATGCGTTAACGCTAGCTTTTTTGCAACAAAATGGCAACATATAACACCTAGCATTAACGCAGGTTTCCAAAAAAGTCCCTCCAAGTGTGACCCCAGCCTTAGGAACATTTCACACTGGAAGTGGCTGATAACAGAACAATCAATAAGTAACAGTTCACAATCAGGAAAGCCTGGAAATGATGGAATGGGATCTCTTCCAATTCCACGCAGTGACTGTGGAGGTCTGCCTCAGTTCTTTAGTGAGGCTGGTGTGCTAGTGTTGGCTGATGATTGTGTGAGTTTTTTTGAGTTGCCATTGTGATGCCAAAAAATGGTAGCGTTAACGGATCCATTAACGCATGGTACATGTATGTACCATGCGTTAACGGATGCATTTCTCATAGGGTCCCATGTTAAAAAAAAATGCATGTGTTTTTAGCAGTGCACTTTGACACTGCGTTTTTTGCATTGGAGCCTATGGATCTGTTAACGGATCAGTTTCTCAACATTTTCAACTTGGAAAAACTGATGGTTTGAAGGATCCACGGCTCAAGTGTGACCCCAGCTTTAGCGTGAGGGTAGCAGAAATATTGAGAGCTGCCATTATTATGGTGTTATATAGAAGCATCTGTATCATGTAAGGAAGCTATATTTGAGGGAGGGAGAAGGGATTCATAGAATGAATGTAAATAAAGATGTTTGAGATTTCTGCAAGGACGAGGGAGTTTGTGGAGGGGGGGTTGTGTTCTAGGAGAAGAGACGGAATGTAAGTAGGTTGTGGTCAGACGGGGGAGAGGTATATTTGAGAGGTTAGATAGGGAACAGAGGTGGGTGTGGATAAGGTCCAGGGACATCTTTGAGAGTGACTGAGCAGAACCATTGATTGAGGCCAAAGGAGGTAGTTAGTGATAAGAGTGCTTGAGGCAGCTTGGTGAGAAGTGTCAATGGGCATGATACAATCATTCATGATGATAGTGGGCATGTCAGCAGAAGGGAAATTAAGTAGCCAGGTGGTGAAGTGGTAACTGGTCCTGAGAGGCGGTAAATGACAGCCAGCTGGAGGTTGTAGGTGGAGTAGATACAGACAGACTGCACCTCCAAAGAGGTAACAGTAATGGAGGGTTGCAATGGAATTGGGTTAAAGGAGCAGGCCAACTCCTCCACCTTTATGCTAGTGCAAGGAGTGTGAGAAAGATGGAATCCACCATAAGAAGGTGCAGTTAGAGAGACTGTGTCAGAGGGGGTGAGCTAGGATTCAGTGATGTCAAGGAAGGATTGCTTGTTAGTGATGAGGAGATCATGGATGTACAAAAGTTTGTTGCAGACAGAGTGAGCATTCCATAGGGCTCCTGGTAGAGGGACTGGGAGAGTGGGGTCTGGATGAATGGTACAAGGTTATTCTGCTTGCAAAAATGTATGATGGATTGTGGGTGGAGGTTAAAAATGACTGGGGATGTGATGAGGGAGCAGGAAGGTGGCCATGTGTGTCTGAAGACAAACAATTGTATGTGGAGGAACAGTTCTGAGGAGGAGTTGAGATGGGTGTGGTGGATGGAGGGAGAGATGACCAGTTCATTACTAGGTGGAGGGAAGGGTTAAATGCAAGGAATAGCTGGGTGAGATTGAATTCATACCTGTGAGAAGATGGGGATGATGATTAGATGATAATTAGAGTGCAGTGAAGAGAGATGACCAGGTACATCATATTAATTCTGGTCTAATTCATTGAAGCACATGTCAAACATTGCACTTCAAATGATTTACTGAGCTTGTCTATATAACATGCTATCTCAAAAAGCTAGAATCCAAATCGTATTTGGCCATTGATCATAAATTTATGTATAATTTTTTATCCACCCTCATCTCTTCCTTAAACAGGTCCTGCGTGTACATTTATTTAAAAGATACAGCTGATATTTTACCCAACAAGTTTCACAATGACTGGTTTCAACACGGGATATAGGCTGCAATAAAAAGCAGCAAAAAATAGCCTGTTTTTTTTAACAAGATTGAGTGCAATACACCTAAAGGCCACTTCACACACACAGATATCTGAGTCCAATATCTGAACAGATCTCTGGTTGCAGTGAAATCATGGATACATTGTTCCATTTTGTGGCTGTGTACAAATGATGCAATGTGTCCATGATTTCACTGCAACCAGAGATCTGTTCAGATATTGGACTCAGATATCTGTGTGTGTGAAGTGGCCTTTAGCTGAATGTATGTCCACAGATGATGTGGGGGTCGGCGGGTTCCTCTTCAGAATGGGCCCAGTTGTGAGTGTACCTTCTGTAACTGCAATCATTGTGCCCCTGATAGAATGTAAGGCTGTGGTCACAGTTGCCATGCGTTTTTTTTTAGTGATTTTACAAAACTCATGCATTTTTTCATGTCAGCATGAGTTTTGTAAGGTGTGTGATGGCTCCCTGCGTTTTTGGGTGCGTTTTTGAATCTGCACCTAAAAATAGTGCTTGTAGTATTTTTTGGAGCGTTTTGAAAAACGCATGCGTTTTTATAACATTGGTTCCTATGGGAAACGCATGCAAAAACGCATGTACAATTAGTACCTTTTAGTGCCATTCAAAAATGCATGCGTTTTCCATAGGAGCCCATGTTAAAAAAACGCATGCGTTTCCGGAAACGCATGCGTTTTTTAACATGGGCTCCTATGGGAAACGCATGTGTTTTTGAATGGCACTAATTGTACATGCGTTTTTGCATGTGTTTCCCATAAGGCCCCTTATTAAAAAACGCATGCGTTTTTGGATATGCTCCAAAAACGCATGGGACAGTCACACATGCTTTTTGGCTATTAGGGCATGCGTTTTTTAACATGGGGGCCTATAGGTGCGTTTTTTACATGCGCTTTTGAAAACGCAGGTCTCCAAAAACGCATGTGAAAAATGGTACTGTGACCACAGCCTATAGTGGTAGACAGACAATATTTTTTACTGACACATTGGAAAACCACAAGAACTAATTATGATTATAAGTGAAACATGCCTACAGCCCATAATTCAGATATATAGATTTTAGCTACAGTCACTATAAACTGGGAAATGGTAAGCATTGAAAAAAAAAATGCTTATATGTTTTTTCAGTTTCAAAAAAATCACGGACCTTCATTAATTTTACAGACAAGGCAAAAATGTGACTTATTTTTACGGACTGCCATGGGCATAACAATTGCTACTGCAGGGTCAGATTGGTTCGGGGGTACAAGAGCCCACCAACCCCAGTGCCTGTTTCAGATGAATCTGTGTCCTCACCGAGGATGGAGATCCAATTGAAATACATTGCGGTGCAGTGACACATCGGGTCCCTGCATGCAATACAAGCTGCCGGTCAAACAGTGGCTAGCAGCAGACATCGGAGGTGCCACGACAGGAGGCGATGCATGACAATGATATCATGCACCCTGGTGTGCCCTCCGAAGTCATCTGCCGAGCCGGCCATGGTGCACTGACTGCAGAGTACACAGGGAGATGTGGGAGTGGAGGAAAGGTGTGTACAATGTTTTTATTTTTAATTATGCATTAGGGACACATATTCTAGGATGGGGACCATGTAAACTAGGATGAGGACATATATACCAGGAAGGGGATCATATATACCAGAATGGGGGACATATATACTAGAAGCAGACTATATATATCAAGATGGGGATTACATTTTTCAGGATACGGATCATATATATCAGGATGGTGATGTATAGCAGGATGGTGACATACTGTATATAACGGGATGGTGGACAATACTACATAATGAGGTGGAAGGGGGGGCAATTTAAAAGTCCTATTAGGTTTTAAAATGGTACAAGAGCCCATACATCTGACCAAGTGTGTGAGGGACCCAGATCCAAATTGTGCACCGGAGACCATCGGGTTCTGGTTACATTACTGCGGACTGTCATGGAATTGTTGGACGGTTGGCAACCAGTCTGTCTGAACTGATGAGCTCAAATCTGAGCTAGGCTTCTGCAAACAGCCAATATGGGAAAAACAACAGTATTTTAACATTAAAGACATATTCTCCATCTCAAGCCAGGATATTAACCAATCTAAAATGAAAGAAGAGCACTTTTTTGGTAATTATATAGAGTTGTAAAGGCTGTAATGTCTTTCAATGTTTCTCTATGAGCATGCTACGTGTGCATTGTATTGTGTATACATAGTATATCAACTTCTTTCTCTGTCACATATTATAATCAAAAACTTGGACATGTTTTACCACACAGTTCTGGAGTTTTCAGCCTAAGCTCTGGCCATTTTCCCACCTAATGAAAGAAACCAAACAGCAGGACATCTGTCAGCCTGTCAGATAATCAATGTGATCTATCCATCTGTCTCCAGAATTCTAACTTTCTGTCTGTCACATTTGTATGTAGGTGACACATATAGAACTGACATGTCAATACTTTTCATTATTTACAAAGAAATCGAAAAACAAAAGTAAAAACATACAAAATGTGAACAATAAAGATACTATACTATATTGAGTTCATACAATAGAAATCAAGATAAGGGACATTAGATTATATATTTATACAACACTGTAAACACTTTGTAACATTGTAAATGTTATCACTTTGTAACTTTCGTACACTGTAACAGTTTGGTGCACTTGTGACATTGTATGCGATAATCAAATCCACCATGGGCACCATGATAGATAGTGATTGATTTGATGAATGTTCTCTTTAGGTTCACTTATATCTGGCTTATAAGTACACATAGTGCAATCTGATAGGAAACCGGATTGCACTCTCACTAATGTTAAACAATGAGTCAGTGCTGAGCTGAGATTCTTTCCCTGAGCTGTTTTCAGCCTGAGGAAAAAACCACAGCATGCTGAGAATGGAAGCATAAAATGGACGAGACTCCCCAATGTAAGTCTAAGGCCAGGGTCACACTTGCATTGTGACCCTAGCATGACGCAAGTGCTAAATACTTAGAAATTTCCCCCGCAGCGCATATGTGCTGCCAGGAAATGGAGCCCCATAGTAACCCGCTATTTACCTTGTCAACCAGCCACACACAAAGCCCAAGGATGTGCGCTTTAGCTGATCACACAGGAAATGCTGTCTGCAGAGTTTTCCTGTGCGCTGTTCAAGAGCGCATATCCTGAGGCTTTGTGTGTGGCTGGCTGCTAAGTTAAACAGCAGGTTACTGTGGGGCTCCGTTGCCTGGCAGTGCATAGTGTTAATGCTATGCGCTGCTGGAGAAATTTCTAAATTTTTATCGGTTCCGTCGTGCTAGGGTCACAACGCAAATGTGACCCTAGCCTTAGAAACACTTTGGGATGTGAAATCCTCCAGACAAATTCCCTCTAAAGCCCGGGTTACACGCTTCAATGTGTCGACGATCAACGATCCGACTTGGCCTACATAGCTGGAACGACTTTCAATGATCGCTAGTGAGGTGTCACACATACTGATATCGAGAATGACGCAGCAACGATTCCGCGACAAGCGAACGATACTTGCAGTCGTTTGATTGCCTAAGTCCTCCAGTTCTGACTAGGTGAAGTCGTTAACGATATCATTATCAAGGTGTCAGACACACCGATGCTGCAGGTTGAACGAACAATGAACGACTGATTTATGGTCCGGTTCATATACCTCCGATCAACGATCAGCCGACTTATCGTTGGTAGATTCTACATGTAACACGCAACGATGATGTTACTCCGCCCAAAAACCCATGACGTACCAATGATATCGTAGCGTGTAACGGGCCCTTTAGTCACAAATACATTTAGTTATTTGAAATTTGTCTGTAAAACTCGCAGATTGTAACCAATATTATATTTTATGTAAGCATTGCTCAGACAAGGGAAATTGTGTTATACAGCAAAATCTTTTCTTCATTATTTAGCAATTTTGTTCAAACCTTATATTCAATTCTAATGGTTAGTAGACATTATAGGAATTTTTCTTAAACTATTTATCATAAGTCCTGGTATATCCTGACATTTTATTATATACTGATCATTTTTCTACTTATGACTTCCATATTTTCTATAATAGTAAAGTTTTTAAAGATGACCTTTCACCATATTTTTTATGTGGTTATTGTAGGCTGTAAGCTTTCCTAAAGAGATGGGTTTTCAGGTTCTGTCTGAAGGATCCTCGCGTGGTGGATAATTGGATGTGTTGGAGTGCAGAATTCCAGAGGATGGGGGATATTCGGGAGAAATATTGTAGGCAGTTGGGTGAGTAACGAATAAGTGTGGAGGAGAGGAGGAGGTCTTGGGAGGATGGAAGATTAAGAGTTGCATGATATTGGGATATTAGTTCAGAAATATAGGGAGGGGACAGGTTATGGATGGCTTTGTAGGTCAGTGTTAGTAGCATGAACTGCATGCGTTGGGAAATTGGGAGCAAATGGAAAGATTTGCAGAGAGGAGAAACAGGGGGAGTAGCAAAGAGAAAGGTGGATTAGTTGGGCAGCAGAGTTGAGGACTGACTGGAAAGATTCAGGAGTTTTAGCAGGGAGTTCACAGTGGAGGATGTTGCAGTAATCGAGGTGGGAAATGTTGAAGGCATATACAAGATTTTTAGTAGATTGAAGGCTAAGAAAAGGATGGATTCTGGAAATATTTTTGAGTTGGAGGCAACAGGAGGTGGTGAGAGTTTAAACGTGTGGTTTGAAGGGCAGGACATAGTCAAGAGTCACTCTGAGGCAGCGAATTTCAGGTACGGGAGAGAGCATGATTCCATTTACCATAATAGAAAGATCAGGTAGGGAAGATACATGAGATGGGTAAAAGATGATGAGTTCAGTTTTGTCTACATTGAGTTTTAGGAAGCGAGAGGTAAAGAGGATTTTGCTGCCAGACACTCTTGGACTCTAGACAGCAGAGAGTTTATATATGTGGGCCAGAGAGGTTGATCTGAGTGTTGTTAGCGTACAGGTGATACTGGAAGCCATGAGAGCTTTATGAGTTGTCCTAGGCCAGATGTATAGAAGAAGAAAAGTAGAGGCCCCAGGACAGAGCCTTGTTGGACTCCAACAGAGAGAGAGTGGGATGAGGAGGTAGTGTAGGAGTGGGAAATGCTAAATGTGCAGTTGGAAAAGTATGAGGCGATCCAGGATAGGGCAAGGTCTTTGATGCCAAGGGAAAAGAGAATCTGTAGGAGGCAGTGGTCAACTGTGTCAAAAGCAGAGGACAGGTCTAGAAGGAGGAGGATGCAGAATTGTCTGTTAGATGTGGCTATTAGTAATTCATTAGCAATTTTAGTCAGAGCATATGAAACCCGCTGAGCGGATGATGGTGGTGTATCCGGACTCCTACTTTATTTGGTAAGGCCATTCCATGTATCAGTCAAAAAGATATTGATCCCATTGGCATCAATTGGTAAAATGACCACTGTCATACTGAATTTATGATTTATGTCTATGTTGTGCTCATTTTGTATGATTTATATCTATAGTACACTAGGTGAATGTTATGTTTGTTTAAAAGACCAATCACATTTTTTGTATTTATATTGTGTTTTTTCACATTGTGTTATTTTGTTTCATTGTTGTACGGATTTAGTGTCCTGTCTCTATATGACACTATCACAGTTACTTTATAGTGTTTATATTCCCTTATTTCAAGCTGGAGCTTGTAAATCAGATACTAATAGTGGGTCAGACATGTATACCATTTTATTACTGGGAGATTGTTTCAATAAAACTCTCAATATTTTTTAATTGAGATATTAAAAGTTATGTTTTGGTCACTGTGCTGCAATATGTTAGATTGGGCAACATCATACAGGGAAAAGAAGCACACACTGCCATGTGTAGACTGCTCTGCACTCTCTGTGAACTGCTCTGCAGTATTTATATTGAGATCATTTCCATTTGTACTTTTATAGTTACCTTTTGTGGCTCTGCATTATTAGTTGGCTGTGGCTCTTCAGTACCGCTTGCTGTTTGTATCAGGTATTGTGGTGAGCACACCTCCATCTTTTAACTAGTTCCATGACCTATCACCTGTTGTCGCTGAAAGAGTTCATTCACTCTTTGACCTGTGCAGCTGTGTGATGCTGTATGGAGTTTCTGTTGGAGCTTTCTGAAGCTGTCTTTTTCTATGGAGTTGCTGTTCTTATCCCTATCCCTGGTTGGAGGTGAAGGGGTGTTAGCCTAGGAGCACTGCAAGGGTGGTGGCCCAGATGTCCTCACCTTTTGAGGTACTTCTGGAGACAAGGTCAGCTAGGGATCCCAAGTCTAAGGGTAAGACTAGTTCCCCTGATTGCCTTTTGCCTGTCACTGCCATCCTTCTACCTAACACCTTCGTCCGTTATAGCCACCCATGACACACACCCAAAGTGAAAACTGTTTGATAGCACCCAATTGAAATTAACAAAACTTAATGCTTTAGGTGCCAATATATATATATATATGTACATGTATTGTCTAATACAAAGTAATCCAATTTGTTGAAGAACGGTGAATATTTACAATATATACTGGCAGGTCCTTGAGGTTGTAAAAATCTTAGGGACCCCTATATAAAGTCAGCGCTATGTATAAAGCATTTTGTAGTTATTTTATGTTGTACTTTCTATTAATTAAGGTAAGTTTTGTCCACTTGTTTGGATGCTGCAGTGTGACATAATCATTTATCTCAGTCGAGCAGAAGGGATGATTACTTTATGCATTTGCTATACTTAGACAATTTATCACTCTCTCCCGGGTATTTTAGCATTCAGTCTTAGAGACAGGTACAAAAACTATTAAACTATCTTTCTATCTTAAGCTGAAATTCCTAAATAAAAAAAATCTAAAGAACTTTTTTCTTTATAACAGATCTCAGTTAAACGTGTGTCAAAATGATACATCATCATGGGAACCAAAACAATCAAAGATACTTATTGTAATTGAATATTTTCTTGCAAATGAAGTAATAGTACCAACGTTGGAGCCTTAACTTATTTTTTTATGATTGATTTCCTCGGAAGGCTTTTTATGTTGTCTTTTCTCAAGATATATATTCGTCCCCCAAACAAAAATACCCACCCTCCTCCTTCAAAAAGCTTCGTTTCAGCCGCTTGAGCTAAAAAGTCTGAATTTTAATCAGGCCTCAAGCTTCCCTTAAAGGAAAAGAGCAGGAAAAAGGAGGGGCTGCGGGGATGAATTTACTCCATTAAGTTTATGAGACAAATAAAGGCTTTTTGGTCCTGCTGGGCAATCACCGGGACGTCTGGGGTACAGCTGCACTGCTGCTCTGTTAGTTTATTTGGTATAAAGGACAAGGACATTTTAAAGAGAGCATGTATCTCTTTGTACATGCTTGTAATTAATGCTGTGAATATGTCTCTTAACAAGCAATGATTTTAAAGTCAAATTTGAATAAAGTTTGATAGGCACGGGAGGTAACATATAATCATATTGTCATTTGCTAAATGTTTGAAGAGCTTAAAAAATTAAATTGGTGTCTACATCATTGTGAACTTTTAATGGAATAAATGAAAGTAAAATGCTGAGCAAGGAGGATTTCTCAAGGAAGAAAATATTAATTTGTCAAAAAAAAAGGAAACCCAATGTGGACATGAATTTGGCTTAGTCTACCCCAATTATGATATGATTCATAAAATTTGAATTGGAAATAAGAGAAATAGATTTTTGCGCTGCTATTTCTTGTGATCTGACCTCAACACAATGCAGAGGCAAGTCATTGAAAGAACCTCAGCCTGACGAAGGGGCCACAGTGTCCCGAAAGCTTGCTATGCATTTTCTTACCATCTTTTCACTTAGCTTTTAAAAGGTATCAACCACTGAGGACTCTCAGATTGTAATATTTTTCTAAGAAACTGGTGATTCTGTTACAATTTGGCAAAGTGTTACCCATCGTTTAGGTGAACTGCTTTGTTTTAATAACAACTGTATTTCTTTTCACTCTATTTTTATTATAAAAACACAGTAATAAATTGAAACAACTTTTAACATAGTGTCTTTGACTAAATTAGGGGTGAACAAAATTTTTTGTTCAAGGTCCATATTGACCTACTGATTCATTCCCAAGGGCCGCAAAAAATTATAAAAGGGTGTTTACATGAATTAATCGTCAGAACCACCATCAGTACATTAAAAGGACTCTGTCAGGTCATTTCTCAGCATGATACCAATATACCTTTCAATAGCTGCTCAGGCAGCCCTTTTGAATCATGTAAAAATCATTACTGCACCCTTTGCAGTTTTCTTGCTATAAGCATTTTCACACCCTGCATGCAGCTATCTTCACTAGTCTGGCTCATTGCTTTTTCACCAGAGTACTCCGCAGTATGTAAATGCTATTTAAATAACCCCACCTATCCAAGCTGTTATTTTGTCCCTCCCCTAGGTGCTAAGGTTACACTCACTTAAAATCTCGTGCAATATGCTGGGGAGGGGGAGGAAGAGAGAGAAGGGAGGGGGAGCTGTTTTTTGCTATACTGCTATACTATACTTTTTGCTACATTCACACACATCATTTTTGCTGCATTTTGTGGGGATCCGTTTTTGGTGCAAAACTGCACAAAGAACAGATCCTCACAAAGTGCAGAGTTCTGTGTGTGAATGCTGCTGCGCTTTTTACCTGCACTTACTCACCTCGCCGCAGTCTCCTGGTGACCGCCGGCGATGTCCTCTCATCCCCGGAGGCTGCAGTGTCACTGCCTCTAGAATCCTGCAGCCTGCCATGTGACTGAGTGACATCGCTCGGTCACATGGTGCTGTCCAAGGTCTTCCACAGGTCCTGTGGCCTCGGTATGAGATCAAAAAGTGCAGGCAAATAACGTCACAAAATTGACATGTGACTTCTTTTTACAGTTCTTCTTTTCAGCCCAAAAGTGGGTCCATAAAAATCACAGCATGTGAACGCCAAATAGTGAAATGCATTGATTTGGCTGGGATAGCCAATGTCAATGCATTTCACTGCATTCCACTTCAAATACCACTCCACTGAAACAGCCCTGACCAAAGTCACCAACGAGCTACTGACTGCCAAAAGCAAGCGCCACTACTCTGTTCTCCTCCTCCTCGACCTGTCCGCCGCCTTCGACACTGTTGACCACTCCCTTCTACTTCAGATCCTGGAATCTCTTGGCATCATGGACCTCGCCCTCTCTTGGATCTCCTCATACTTAATGGACCGGACCTTCAGCGTCACCCACTCCCACATATCCTCCTCGTCCTACCCCCTATTTGTCGGGGTCCCCCGGGGCTCGGTTCTTGGACCTTTACTGTTCTCAATCTACACTCTCGGCCTAGGGCAACTCATTGAGTCCCATGGCCTCCAGTACCAACTCTATGCCAACTACACCCAAATCTACCTGTCTGGTCCTGACATCGCCTCTCTTCTATCCAAAATTCCATACTGCCTGTCCACCATCTCATCCTTGTTCTCTGCTCGCTTCCTTAAGCTGAACATGGACAAAACCGAGTTCATAGTCTTCCCCCAAAGACGCTCCCCCTCACTACCCGACCTATCCATTGTCGTCAATGACTGCTCTCTCTCCCCAGCCCCCCAAGCCAAGTGCCTTGGGGTTATCCTTGACTCTTCCTTCTCCTTCAAGCCCCACATCCAGGCCCTCGCCACCTCCTGCCGACTCCAGCTCAAAAACATCTATAGGATCCGCACTTTCCTTGACCATGACACTGCTAAAACCCTTATTCACGCTCTCATCATCCCCCGCCTCGACTACTGCAACCTCCTGCTCACCGACCTCCCCAATACATCCCTTGCACCACTCCAATCTATCCTGAACTCCGCTGCCCGCCTAATCCATCTGTCCCCCCGCTACTCCCCTGTCTCCCCCCTCTGCCAAGCTCTTCACTGGCTCCCTACTTCCCAGAGATCCCAATTTAAAACATTAACCATGACATACAAAGCCATTCACAACCTGTCCCCTCCATACATCTCTGACATGTTCTCCCGATACCTACACTCATGCAACCTGTGATCCTCCCAAGACCTCCTCCTCTACTCCCCCCTCATCTCCTCTTCACACAACCACATACAGGATTTCTCCCGTGCTTCACCCATACTCTGGAACTCACTGCCCCAACACATCAGACATTCTCCTACCCTGGGAACCTTCAAAATAAGCCTGAAGACCCACCAAGTCAAGCCTACCACCTGCCATAAGACCCGGCCCACCACACCGCCTCACGACTGGAACTTCCTCCTCCCACTGTATCCCCACCCGCGTCCTTGTAGACTGTGAACCCTCGTGGACAGGATTTCTCCCCTCTTGTATCTGTACGACCGAATTATCCACATTTATTGTTACTTGTATTGTTACTATGTTACTTGTCCTAGTCTGCCCCTTTTAGCATGTAAAGCGCCATGGAATATAATGACGCTATATAAATAAATAATAATAATAATAATAAAATAGCGGATCCATATAAAGTGGACCAATAGCGCACTGTGTGAATTTAGCCTTAGAGACCTCTATCTGTTTATAAAATGTGTGCATCTGCTGAGCAAATGAACAATTTAATCACATAGAAATTTTTTAGACTGCACACACTACTCAATACTTAAGATGCACACAGACACTGGTGCAGCTGCTAAGCACACATTCCCTCCTTTCTCGAGCATGGAAAGCTGCACACACAGAAGGATACATAGGCCTCAAGTGAGTGATTTACACTGCTTTGGTTGTTGCTTATAGATCAGGACAGTGCAGCACAGTGATGTCACTATATGAATATTCATTCCTTGGGCAGTAGGCAGCACACAAAGTGTGATCACTCACTATGATTGACAGATGGAATTAATTTCTTTATTTGCAATTTACAGGGGATAAGAGGGAGTATGAATAAAAGAAATGCATGAATAAAAAAATTTCACCAGAGGAATTAGAAAATTATATCAGTTACATATGGATTTTAACCTCACAGATTCCCTTTAATACATCATCAGAACCAAGTTTTACATATTTGGAGAGATTCTACTTAGCTTCTTTTTCCAAAAAATCAGAATGAACACACATTACATTAAACTGAGTCATTGGAAAAGAAACTTATCGCCCTCATAAAAAGTACGGAAACACTAGAGATTTCTGGTTAAGTTTTAACATAGCTGTGCAGTATATTATGGACTGCTACATGTGTAGAATATCAGAACCACCATCAGTCATTACATGAATGTGGCACCAGAACCACCATCAGTACAGGAATGCAGCAGCATTACTGCCGTCAGTACATAAATGCAGCACCATCAGTACAAAAATGCAGCATTAGATTACCATCAGTATAGTAATGCAGTCCCAGTAGCACTGCAAATACACAAATGCAGCATCATGACTATCATTAGTATATGAATGCAGCACCAGAAGCACCTTCAGTACATGAATGCAGCATCAGGACCACCATCAGTACCAGAATGCAGCACCAGAACCATCATCAGTACATGAATGCATCGCCTGAAACACTATTAGTACATGTGTTAGTACATGTGTACAGCACCAAGCATAGTACAACAATCAAATGTAATGTTATTTCAACCTTAGACATGATTGCTTGGGCATACCCTTCCCAGTATGTTCTTAGTAATGGTAAGGAGATACTGGGAGTTGTTAAAAGTCATCTTCAAACTGGGGACATACAGGAACCACAGTAGTGATGAGATGTAGTTAGTACCACATAAACATTGCATTCAGTTATTTTTAGGTGACACCTTTTCTGATTGAAGTTGTTCCCGTCCCTTTTGTCTCATCATAGTAAAGATGCCATGATGAGATTTCATGACAAAGAGTTCATCTCTGCAGACTTACCTAGGCTAGGGAGGGGTAGAGGAGCTGGGAGAGTAAAGTTACAATTCTAAGATAAGAGGAACAGATTGTATTATTGTTCTATGATTAGTAATCTGTGGAGACCTAAAAATTCTTCAGTGAGTTGTAGAAAGCTATAAATCGAAGCGAGACAGTTCACATAACAAGTGTCAAATGTTCCTCTAACTTGAGTCTGTTGGAGATGTAATATCACCAAATATCCTTTCACTTTATATAAGGACACATGAATCTGTGATGTCTCCAAATGCCCTTTTATTTTGCATAAAAACGCATGAATGCATGTGAGGCATTTAATCCTGTTTTGAATTTGTCAAAGGTCGTTATCAATTTGTATTCCCAAATTCTTCTCTCTCTCTGTGATTTGAAGTTGCTTTTTAAAATGAGCAGCCTCATATCGGTTCACTGTAGTCAGGGCTGGAAAAATGCTTTGCTACAGGTAGATCCATACGCTTTTCTTTTATTGTCTCTCTCTGTGATTTGAAGTTGCTTTTTAAAAATGTTTTACAAACCCAACAAAGTGGAACTTGATCTGCTTTCTAGTGGACTCTCATTTCGTCCTACTAGAGCTCTGGATAAAATTGAACTGTGCAGTGACATGGATGCTTACTTCAGGAGACTACGCCAAAGGGAAATTTACAGCGACAAAGAGGACTCCAAACCCAATTGAGCTGAAGGAAGAGAGGTCCTGACAACCAAGAAAAGGTCAAACTGGACACCTGAATCTAATCGTAACTCCCATTTGGACAAATATATAGACACTTTCAGACCACACTGCTGAGGGCTGTATACCTGTGCTGGGGTCCACCCTCGGCTTATACACGAGTCAATAGGTTTTCCCAGGTTTTGGAGTCAAAAGTAGGGGGGTCGGCTTATACACGGGTTGGCTTATACACGAGTATATACGGTAAGTGTTGGTATGGAAATTTCTAACCTGAAGCCACACCGAGTGTCAAATATGCAAGAAATAAAGGCAGGCAATACTCAGTGGTGTATTGCAATTGGCTACTGAATATGGTCACAGTCGCTTATTTGGACTTCTAACATCTAATGTAATGTTTACCTACTTCATTCTCTCATTAACCATTATCGTGTACAAACCTACAAAGAAATCAAGGTTCTGGTATTTATTGACCCAGCTTATATTTATGATATATGTGTTTTTACACGTTATTTGCCAAATCGATCATAAGTCAATGCAACACCTTAGAGGAATTATGCCTGCTTATCCAAGATGCAATTATTTATCTTGTGTTAATGGAAAGTGAATTTAATTACTCGCAGTGTGTTTATTGGATATACAAATTTAGTTGTTTATTAGAGCTCTGCATTTGGCAAGAGTGACACCTATTAAAATAAGACTAATGTTCTTATTTGCATAATAGCCAAGGAAGCTCAATCAAATATAATCCGTAATGAAAAATATTATCACCGTGTATAAAATGGTAAAATATCTTTGAAAATTAAATTATGACTGATTTTAAATGTATACTTTGGTAGAAATTGTGCAACATACAAAATGTTTAAAGATTATATCTACTTATATAATCCGCAGTTGGGAAATCGGGCACTGTAGCCGAATCCCAACATGCTTTGCGGGACTGCGAGTGATGACGCGCAGCGTCATCACGAGCCGCAGACCCGCACTACTGTAAAAAAAAAATAAAAAAAAAGTTAATGCTCACCTCTCCCCGAGCCCCCGCCGTCTCCTGCCGTCTTCCTCTAAGCTTCCGGTGGCTCCCGCAGGCTCCGAGTGTCTGCAGAGCTCTTCTACTGCAGTTCAAGGACCTGTGGTGAGGTCACAGTCACGTGACACCAGGTTACTCCATGGTAACCTGGTGTCACGTGATTGTGACATCACCGCAGGTCCTGAACTGCACTAGAACAGCTCTGCAGGCACTCGGACCACCATCACCCAACGTCTGCCTCAATGACGCGGCCCGCCGTAGTGGACCACGGGAAAATGGCGCCCCCGCTCCACAGCCCGCCCGCCGCTCTCCTACTCCCTCAACCCATGCTCCCGATCACCCCGCCGCCAGGGCCGCACCGTCCATCGGACAGTGCGAGCCCTCAGGCCCTATCGCCAGCAGCCACGGGGGGAGCGCCAGTACTAAAGACACCGCCGCTACCATCACCCGACGCCTGCCTCAATGACGCGGACCACGGTAAGATGGCGCCCGCCCTGCACTTCCATTATAGCCTACAGCACCGCCGGCCCTGCACACTCTAACCACCCGCCCCCATTCCCCCCACCGCTCCTCAAGTAATCGTTACAGGGGCGCCGCCCCGCACATCTCCACCCCCACTGCTCCTGCTTAACCCCCCCCCTTACCTTATCTCCTCACTCCTCTTACCCCCCTATCTCCTCACTCCCCACACTGCCCCTCCTCACTCCTCTTACCCCCCCCCCCTGCTCCTCACTCCCCACACTGCCCCTCCTCACTACTCTTACCCCCCTATCTCCTCACTCCCCACACTGCCCCTCCTCACTACTCTTACCCCCCCTATCTCCTCACTCCCCACACTGCCCCTCCTCACTACTCTTACCCCCCCCCCCTATCTCCTCACTCCCCACACTGCCCCTCCTCACTACTCTTACCCCCCTATCTCCTCACTCCCCACACTGCCCATGCCTACCACCCACACTGCCCCCCTTTAACCCACACTCACCCACACTGCCCCTGCTTACCCCCCCCCATTGACCCACACTGCCCCTGCTCACTCCTCTTACCCCCCTATGCCCTCACTCCCCACACTGCCCCTCCTTACCCCCTACTCACCAACACTGCCCCCACTCACCCACACTGCTCCTCCTTACCCCACACCCCAACCACTGCCCGCTCCACGCACAGCCCGCCGCTCACCCGCCACATCCTCCCGCTCCCCCAACGCTCACCGCCACATTCCATGACAGCGGCGCCCAGAGCTAACAAAGCACCCATTCTGCTGATAGCACCTTGCATGATGTCACAATGACATCTGCGTTCAGCGCTGTGATTGCCCCGCTTGCGGCCATGTGATATCACATGACCGCGAACGCACCAATCACTGCGCCGAACGCTGATGTCATTCTGACATGCAAGGTCCTATCACAACAATGACTGCTACTCCTCCCTGCAGCGAGCGCTCGCCGGATTGTAAGTATAAGAATTGAGCAGCCTCCTCCATCCTCACAGCCTCCCCATCCTCACAGCCTCCTCCGTCCTCACAGCCTCCTCCGTCCTCACAGCCTCCTCCGTCCTCACAGCCTCCTCCGTCCTCAGCCGCACTACCTGACACCGCTGCCATCCTGCAAACCGTCGGCCCCGCTTCATCGCCACCGGCCTCGCCGCCTCCGCCAGGTCCACGCAGCCGGGGTGCCGCCGGTGGCTTCCGCCCCTCGACGCTCTCTCACCACTGGGGCCTCAGTGTCCCCATGCTGGTGGAGTAGTGGTGTAGGGGCTGTATGCGGGTGCCGGAAGCCAGTGACGTCGTCCTGTGGGCGGCGGCCGCCAATGGGAGTCAGCAGACCGTCTCAGTCTTTGCAGGCTCCGCTCACTCCCATTGCCCGCCGCCGCCCCTGCAAGCGGATTGGGCGCTGTTGTACACACATGACGCCCATCCCATTGGCCAGGACTCGCCGTCCTGGACCAATCCGATGCCCGTCCTCTGTTTACCCCACACCGCCCAATCCCCTCCTTCCCCTCAGGCCACATGTGTGACCTGAGAGGAGGGAGTGATCCCTCTCTGCAGCACTCAACCCGCCGCTGAGGACAATGGCGTGTAACTGGGGCTGTGATCTGCCCCAGCACGCAGCCATGTCCTGCCGCCGAGCGGTGATGTCCCCGCTCCAGCCGCACCTCTCCTCGCCCCTCCAGCCGCACCTCTCCTCGCCCCTCCACTACCACCTCCCTTCACCCCTCCAGCCGCAGCTCTCCTCGCCCCTCCACTACCACCTCCCTTCACCCCTCCAGCCGCAGCTCCCTTCACCCCTCCAGCCGCAGCTCTCCTCGCCCCTCCACTACCACCTCCCTTCACCCCTCCAGCCGCAGCTCTCCTCGCCCCTCCACTACCACCTCCCTTCACCCCTCCAGCCGCAGCTCTCCTCGCCCCTCCAGCCGCAGCTCTCCTCGCCCCTCCACTACCACCTCCCTTCACCCCCCAGCCGCAGCTCTCCTCACCCCTCCAGCCGCAGCTCTCCTCACCCCTCCAGCCGCAGCTCTCCTCACCCCCTCCAGCCGCAGCTCCCCTCACCCCTCCAGCCGCAGCTCCACTCACCCCTCCAGCCGCAGCTCCCCTCACCCCTCCAGCCACAGCTCCCCTCACCCCTCCAGCCGCAGCTCCCCTCACCCCTCCAGCCGCAGCTCCCCTCACCCCTCCAGCCGCAGCTCCCTTCACCCCTCCAGCCGCAGCTCCCTTCACCCCTCCACCCTCTGCTCGCCTCACCCCTCAAGCCACCCGCCACGTCATACTCTGCTATCCACAGAGCCACCTCTATACTCTGCCACCCACAGAGCCGCCTCTATACTCTGCCACCCACAGAGCCGCCTCTATACTCTGCCACCCACAGAGCCGCCTCTATACTCTGCCACCCACAGAGCCGCCTCTATACTCTGCCACCCACAGAGCCGCCTCTATACTCTGCCACCCACAGAGCCGCCTCTATACTCTGCCACCCACAGAGCCGCCTCTATACTCTGCTCCCCATTCACCCGCCTGTTCACACACAATTAATTTCACCGCGCTCCCGATGCAATTGCATCGGGCCTTTTTACTAGTATATATATATGAGACAGAGAGAGCGTTTAATTCACAAGTACAAATCTTTAATATGCTTTGCAGTCATTCAGAGGTGAGTATTGTATCCATCCATGAATCCATGATTAACAATCAATATGCTGCATCTGATCCCTGGAATCGGAATCTATTGACCAAAACTAACTGCACCAGAGATTCCTTTAATGTAAGTGGAATTAAAGGGAACCAACCACCTCGGATGACCCTCATACACTGTTAATATGTGCCCCTGCAGCCTAGTAAACCATTAGCAGCACTGCTTTTGTGTGAAAAGTGGCTGCAGTAGAAGTGAGATAATGATTGTATACACTTACATGCCTGCGTACTTGAGGGCGTCTCCCTGTGTGTGCTGGGACTTGTGTGCTGTGCTCATCATGTCTGCTCGCCCCCTCCCTTATGCACGCCCCCTCTTAGCCTGCTATAGTGATGTGAGGCTTATTGCGTCATAAAGGGGCGGGGCTAAATCGCGGCATCCCGGTAGCCCCACCCCCTTTATGACGCAATCAGCCTCACATCACTATAGCAGGCTGAGAGGGGGCGTGCATAAGGGAGGGGCGAGCAGACATGATGAGCACAGCCCACAAGTGCCAGCACACACAGGGAGACGCCCTCAAGTACGCAGGCATGTAAGTTTATAAAATCATTATCTCACTTCTACTGCAGCCACTTTTCACACAAAAACAGTGCTGCTAATGGTTTACTAGGCTGCAGGGGCACATATTAACAGTGTATGAGGGTCATCCGAGGTGGTTGGTTCCCTTTAAGGTGAACCATAGGATGGTCAGGTAGTATATTTGAAGTACAGACTGTTAAGTATGGGTGCAATCCAGAGGCTGAATGAGGACTTTTAACAATTACTCACTTTGCTGTATCAGGAACAAATGTAAATGTGCCCCTGCATATAGATAGATAGATAGATAGATAGATAGATAGATAGATAGATAGATAGATAGATAGATAGATAGATACTGAAAAAAGGTCCGCAGCACTCCAGGTCGATGTTTGCCAAGATTTTAATCCAGCATAGGCACCAGTTGTGACGACATTTCAAGCACCATATGCTCTTAGTCCAGTATTTGGTGCTCAAAACGTCACCACAACTGGTGCCTATGCTAGATTAAAATCTTGGCAAACATCGACCTGGAGTGCTGCGGACCTTTTTCCAGTATCTGTATTTATGGGAGAAGGGGTTTTGTGTACGCTTTGCACCCATAGAAAACCAGCTTAGCAGTGCTGCTTCACCTTTTGCTATATATATCTATATATATATATAACTAGTAAAAATTCTCTGCAGCACTCAGCTACTACCAATGATGTACATATGCTAACAAGCTGTATATATTTGAGGAAAAAATTAAAAAACGTTCGTTTTTTCCAAAAATTCTTCTTTTTTATTTCTGGGGTTCTTAGTACATACATTGGCCAATGTCTGTTTGCTCATAACTGCAACAAAGTGACCCCAGGTCTGATGAGTTCTAGCGATGACATCCCTGTCCTCCTTTTCCTCCCTACCCCACTACTAAGTGGGTGGACACCATCTCAACCCTAGACCACCTGTAGGTGATGAGGGTGCAAATTGCAGACATGGAGCCAGCAAGTAATTAATTCAATTTATTAGAATATCATCAGAAAGTAAATTTATTTCAGTAATTCAATACACAAAGTTAAACGCATATATTATATTGCATCTTTACAATCAAAGTTATCTATTTCAAGTGTTTCTTCTGTAAATGTTGATGATTATGGCTTACAGCCAATGAAAACACAAAGATCATTATCTCAGGAAATTAATGTAGGGAAGATGAAGAGTCTGAGAAATAAAATATTCCCTAAATAGATGTCAGAGGCTTCACCTTGTGTGGTTGTGATGTAGCATGTAGCGTAGGGAGGATGAAGAGTTAAAAACTGTGCTGCTGTATTTCACGAGACATCAAAGGGTGAATATAATAATGATTTATTAGTCAATGGGTTTCAGGACTCCCTGGCCCCTTCATCCGGACAAATCAATGTAATATTGCCATGTTTCTGGGTGTTTCAGAGAGCCCTTAAACATATTGACTAATAAATCAATATTATATTCACCCTGTAATGTCTCGTAGAGTACGGCAGCATGGATTTTAACCTTTCAACCTCCCTACTTTAATTTTCTGAGATAATGACCTTTGGGTTTTCATTGGCTGTAAGCCATAATCATCAACATTAACATAAATAAAGACATGAAATGGATCCCTCTGTATGTAATGACTCTATATAATATATGTGTTTCACTTTTTGTATTGAATTACTGAAAAAAAAAACTTTTTGATTACATTCTAATTCATTGAGATGCACTTGTATATATATGTCAAAGGCAGCCTATTTGAACCTGTGCCTCCGACAGATGTAACTCTCATATTAAATAGTAGTCAGTACACAGCTGACATCATTTAAAGTGTTTCCGATTAACCCTATTTAAAGTTCAGCTATTCTGGTAGGTTTTCCTCATATTTTCTTAGTTGCAGCAAAAGTCATAGTCTGCAAACAATATGCAACACAGCAAAGGGATCTCATTGTTGAGCGTTATGTCAGGAAAAGAGTACAAAAAAACTGAATTAGTCCTTACTGGTAATTCCTTTTCTTGGAGCCTTCTACGACAGCATTGGAGGATGTCGTCCACGCCCTATTGGGGGACAGGAACACAGAGAGGTTAAAAGCCCTTCCCCTTCCTCAGTACTCCAGTGTTTACCAAGATCACCCTTAGCCATGGATTATCTGATACAAACCGGAACCAAACACCAACAAGGGGGGGAACTGATGCTGTCGTGGAAGGCTCCAAGAAAAGGAATTACCGGTAAGGACTAATTCAGTTTTCTCCATTCGTCTTCCACGACAGCATTGGAGGACTACCACTGATACTCCTCAGGGTGGGACTATTGCCTGTAGGACTCTCCTACCAAAGGACAGATCCCGACTGAAGGACAGATCTAACCTATAGAGGCGAGAAAAAGTGAGGAGAGGCTACCACATAGCCGCTCTGCAAATCAGCTCCGATGAAGCTCCAGCCCGCTCCGTCCAGGGAGTAGCAGCAGCCAGAGTTGAAGGAGCCTTCAACCCCACCGGAGGAGCAAGGACCGGAGCGACATAGACCTCACAGATCGCATTCTTGATCCAGGAAGTGATGGAAGCCTGGGAAGTCTTCTTCCCTGTATTTTTCCCAAAAGCCGAACAAACAGGTTCTGATCTAACCTCCAGGAAGCAGACTGTCGGAGATAGAGGAGGACAGTCCGACGAACATCCAAGGAGTGAAACACGGCCTCAGCCGCATTAGCAGGAGATTGACAAATTGAAGGCAGAACCATATCCTGGGACCGATGGAAAGCCGACAACTTTCAGGAGAAAAGATGAATGCAACCGAAGCGTAATGCGAACAACGGACACCACGAGGCACGGAGCCCAGACAGAGAGTGCCTGCAGTTCTCCAACTCTGGGAGCAGAAGTGATGGCCACCAAAAACGCCACCTTGTGAGAGAGATGTAAGGGATGCAGCAGACAAGGGTGCAAAGGGACTTCGAGCAAGCCCTTGGAGAACAAGCATCAAATCCCAGGGAGGGACAGAAGGCCGAATCCGGGGACGCCACCCCCAAACAGAAGTAAAAAACTGCTTGAGCCATGGATGGGAAGCAAGATCCTGGGCAAAAACCGCCCCAAGTGCCGACCTCTGGACTTAAAGAGTGCTCGGCCGAAGCCCCAAATCCAAGCTACACTGCAAAAATCCAAGAGTTGGGCCACATTAGGATGATGCATGGTCGGGATGGAAGGAGCACACCAGGACATGAACTGATTCCAGCCCTCCCGTAAATAGCGTTTGTCACAGGCTTCCTGCTCTGCTGAAGCGTGCGGATCACTGCCTGGGAGAGACCCTTGGTCCTCAGGATCCCGGCCGCAACAGCCAGGTCACCTGAATGAGCCACTGAGGGCCCGGGTGAAACAGAGGACCCTGGGACAGTAGGTTGAGACTGGGCTAACATAATCGGTCCCTCCAGGCCCAGGTCTCGGATGGCGTCGTACCACGCCAGTTTGGGCCCCAGGGGAGCCACCAGGATAGTGTCACCCCCTCCGCCAGAATCCGTTGCAACGTCTTGGGAAGTGGCGGGATTGGAGGAAATGCATACACCAACTGGAAGTCCCAGGGATGGGCAAAAGCGTCCAGCCCCTGAGGATGGTCCAACCGTGTCAGGGAGAAAAAAGTTGGCACCTTTGTATTCGAGCCCGAAGCGAACAGGTCGATCGAAAAGACACTCCACCTGTCCGTAAGAGAGCGAAATACTTCCGGATGGAAGCACCATTCTCCTGGGTGGACCTCCGTGCGGCTCAAGAATCTGCCTGTACATTGGCCATTCCCTTCAGATGTACTACCGAGGAGGAGAGAAGATGGCGTACTGCCCACAAAAAGAACAGTCTTGCCAGCCCCTGCAAGTGTAAGCCACGAGTACCGCCTTGGTACCGCAAGAAAGCAACCGTAGTCACATTGTCTGACAGGACCTTGACATGATGACCCCGGAGAACGTGAGCTGCAGCAAGAAGCGCTTCC
Organism: Allobates femoralis; assembly: GCA_033576535.1. NCBI lineage: Eukaryota > Metazoa > Chordata > Amphibia > Anura > Aromobatidae > Allobates > Allobates femoralis. The sequence continues at coordinate 113,115,123 of JARQOC010000005.1, forward strand.
TCCACTGCCACAAGTTTGAAGACTGGCGACTGACCGAGCGACTCCAAATCCCCTGGAACGGTGTGCGAACTACCATCGTGCCCCAACCGGAACCGCTGGCATCAGTGGGAACGGAGGTCACAGGAAGGTGTCTGGGATTCATCCCCAGGAAAGCGAGGTTACCACCCGCCCCGGGGTCCGGACCGGCGAGTTTAAGGAATCCTGACGTCTGTCCCAGGAACTCAGTATGTGTTCCTGGAGCAGTCGGGAAGGAGCCTGAGCGCATGTTACTGACTGAATGCAGGCCATCATTGCCCCTAACAGGGACATTGCTTCCCGCAAGGAGGGCGACCCCCTTGCCCGGAAGCGGGTCAGATTCACGCGGCGCAAAAGCTGATATGCCGCAGGAAGGAACGAGGTCTGTCTGGAGGAGGCCAGCAAGACTCCCAAAAATTGACTGCGGGTTGCAGGCACCCGTTCCGATTCCTGAAGATTGGGTACCCATCCCAGGGACTGAAGAATGTCCAATGTGTTGGAGACCTTTGTGCGCAGAAGCACTGCCGAAGGAGCCACCACCAACATGTCGTCTAAATAGGGAAGCATACATATCCCCTGGGTCTGGATGAATGTGATCGCTTCCCCCATGAGTTTGGTAACCTCTGGGGCCGACGAAATCCCAAAGGGCAGCACATTAAGCCGAGAATGGACTGTCCCGCCTGCCCCGGAGATCGTGAATCGCAGAAAGCGCTTGTGGGACGGGTGAATGGGGACATGAGAATACGCGTTCTGGAGGTCCACAACAACCTGGAGTAGCGCTCCTGGCCCTCCTCTCCAGGAGGAACCAGGGACCCCACACCCGAATCCAACAGGTGTCGCAGAGCCGACAAGAAAAACCGTGCGAGAGTCCCCCTGAGGAAGGGAGAGGACTCAAAGACACGGAGGGGCTGGCTCTCGAATTCCAAGCGTAGACCCTTCCAAATGGTCGAGAGGATCCAAGGGCACAAGGAGATTGCTTGCCACTGTGGCAGAAACTGCAGGAGCCGCCCCGCAATGGGGAAGGCGACCTTGTTTAGGGGCGGCTGGTGATGCCGCTGCTGGGGGAGCAAGATATTACGGGTCTTGTTCCCGTACTGGAATGCCCAGCGACCAGACTTACCCTTCCCTTTAGACTGGGAGGGTTGGCTGCGCTCAGGCCAAAAGGACTGCCTCCGAAAGGGCTCCTGTTCCGGGAGACACCTTTTCCGGTCTGACACCTTTTCCAGGATGTCATCCAATGCCCTTTGCAAGGGGAGGTCACACAGCTGGAGCTTAGACGTGACCTCCCCATTCCACCTTGTAAGCCACACTGCCCTGCGAGCTGTGTTAGCCAACACTGCGCACCTGGCGCCAACGCGGAACGACTCAGCAAAGGCATCGGCCAGGAAGCCCGTAGCACGTCTCAGAAGTGGAATGGAGTCCAAAGCTCCTCCCTGGGAGTATACTGCAGGATGAATTCTCCCAGCTGGGTGAGCCACTTCAAGAGAGCCATGCTCACATGTAGAGGAAATGTACACCGTTAAAGACATAGCTGCCGCCTCCCAGGATTTTTTTAGGACACTCTCCATTTTACGAACAAGGGGGTCCTTCAGCCGGGAGGAATCTTCAAAAGGCAACGCGGTCTTATATGCCAAGCTTCCCAAATGGAATACTGCCATAGACCTTCATGTTAGAAGTCCCATTGACTTTATAGAGACTTCCATAGAGATTCCCATTGGGTCTCTCATGAGGTCTCCCATCCAGCCCGTGACTGAGGCTCCTGCTGCTTAGCTTCAACAGTGTGTCAAGGGCATGCACAATGGGTTTACAATAGCAGCTGATTGCAACCCTGGCCACCTGGATGTCCACCTTCGGGACCTCCCAGACAAAGTAATCACCCTACAATCCACTCGGATGGGGTGAGCCGCTTAGCCTTCAGGCCTCTGAACATTTAGTCCTGCACAGAAGAAGGGGATTCCATCACCTCTACTCCCATGGTACAATGGACAGTGTCCACCAATGCACCCATGGACTCCGTGGAAAAATAGTAGTGTCCAGATTCTCGTGTCTGGACAGAGGCAACAGCAGCAATATCCTCGCCGTCCTCTAACGCTGAGCTCCGGCCAGCCTCCATGAGATCCACAGAGTCACAATCCTGGAGCTTCCTCTCTTACGGAGGGGAAGGCCCGGAAGCTGCAGCAAAACCCCGCAGTGCCGAGATAGAAGCCTGCACCTCTTCCCTAATGGATTGGAGCTCCTCAAGCAAGGATGGGGAGTCCATCCTGACAGCCCTGTCAGTCATGGCCGACACCTTGTTGTAGGAAGAGGGAAATTTTGTGCCGCAGCCACATTATTGCTCCCTTTCACAGACGGCCCTCGTCTCCCTATAGACAAAAAGGGAAGAGAAGGGGGTCCCAGTGTGAGTGCAGGGCTTAAATAACTCTACCCCTTGTGACCACCCCCAGAAACACTTACATGAGCTGGGGGAACGCTGGGCTCTGCAGAAGCAGAGGTGGAAGCCTATCACCTTCCATGTTTCAGGGATCAGCCTTACCTGGGTGTAGCTTCCGGCGGGTACTTAACAAGAAGTACCATGCCCCCAACGAGGAACACCTGTTCCCTCCCTCCTCCTGGTCACCGGCCGCGGGGAGTAGCTCTCGAAAGTCCTGCTGGGTTCCCTGGAGCCGCGCCCAGCCTGCCACAGCCCTTACAGGAGCCGCCGCCTGAAACCGGAAGTGCCATACCGGAACCGGAAGTGCCACACCCGAAACCGGAAGTGCCACGCCCGAAACCGGAAGTGCCTCCGCGGCACCTCTGATGCATGCCCCAGGGACCGCAGCTGGAGGAGGGAGACGCCGGAGAGCTGAACAGGCCTCCGGAGTTGCAATACACGGCCTGCTTTGCCCCGTAGGACGCAGGAAGGCCGGATGGTCCCACCTTGGGAGCCCCGAGAAGGAGGAGGAGGCCGCCCCCGACGTCCATCCCTGGCCCGGCTGTAAGTACACCCCAATGCTGCCTCTGCCGGCCTGACAGCACTGGAACCTCTCCATGCCCCAAGGGGGACAGGAAGACACTGGATTACTGAGGAAGAGGAGGGGCTTTTAACCTCTCTGTGTTCCTGTCCCCCAATAGGGCGTGGACGACATCCTCCAATGCTGTCGTGGAAGGCGAATGGAGAAAATTCCATTCCACCTATATTCTGCCAAAACCTACATCAATTCTCTCAAAAGCATGTGGGAAAAGTGTTTTAATCTAGTGAGACCAAGGTTGAACTTTTAGGCTATAATTCCAAAAGTCTTGCTTGAAGCTTTGCCAACACTGTGGATCATCAACAGATCACCATACCCACGGTGAAGCATGATGGAGGCATCAATGTGCTTTGAGGCTATCTTTCTGCAGCTTAAACTGGGGATTTAGTCAAGGTGAGAGGAATTATGAGCAGTTCCAAATATCACTAAATTTTGCATCAAAACATCATGCCTCTGCTAAAAAGTTAAAGATGAACATAAATTTTTACCTTCAGCTCCACAACAACCATGACAACAACGCCTCCATAACATGGCTTTGCCAGAAGAAGATTGAAGTTCTGGACTTACTCAGACAGAGCTCACACCTGAATCCAATTAAAAACTTATGAGTGACCTGAAGAGGGCTGTAAACAAGGGATTCCAATTTGACAAATGAAGAGCGCAACTACAAGGAAAAGGGGCCAAAGATCGCCATTTCTAGATGAGTCATGCCAGGGCCGGGACGACAGGTAGGCGACCCTAGGCGATCGCCTAGGGCGCCATCTTGTGGAGGGCGCATTGCCCGCCCCCTGGAGGGCCCCGCACCCCCTGGGGGGCCCCGTGCTGACCGCCGGCGGCCGCGCCGGCCAGAGAGGAGGGAGGAGGAGACTTCCTGTCCTGCAGCTCTGCCCGGTGCCCGCCCCTCCTCTCCTCCAACATGGGGCCTATGGAGCGCGGATCCGAGGAAACAGCTGAGTTCCTCGGACCCGATCTTAGTGTACTGAGCATGCTCAGTACACTAAAATCGCTCTGTGCCATAATATCACTTCTGCAATGTATATTCATACATTGCAGAAGTGATATCCTGTGAATGAAAGGGTTAAAAATAAAAACATCATTATCCTCACCTCTCCACGATCCAGCGATGCCTCCAGCGCTCTGTGCTTCCAGGACCTGGCCTGACGTCACAGTGCAGTCACATGACCGGTTACCGCGGTAACCGGTCATGTGACTGTGACATCACGCCAGGTCCTGTGCATCAGAAGAAGAGAAGCTGGAAGCAGCGCGGGTGTCGTGGAGAGGTGAGAATGAAGATTTTTTTTATTTTTTAAGCTCTGCAGAAGGAGGACAAAGAGGGGGACAACAGGAGGACAACGAGGGGACAAAGAGGGGAGCAAAGAGGGGGCAAAGAGGGGAGCAAAGAGGGTCTGCAAAGAGGGGAGCAAAGAGGGGAGCAAAGAGGGGGGCCAAAGAGGGGGTCCAAAGAGGGTCTGCAGAGAGGGGGGCAAAGAGGGGGTCCAAAGAGGGTATGCAGAGAGGGAAGCAAAGAGGGGGGCAAAGAGGGTATGCAAAGAGGGGAGCAAAGAGGGGGGCAAAGAGGGGGTCCAAAGAGGGGGTCCAAAGAGGGTCTGCAAAGAGGGGGGCAAAGAGGGGGTCCAAAGAGGGTCTGCAGAGAGGGGAGCAAAGAGGGGGGCAAAGAGGGTCTGCAGAGAGGGGAGCAAAGAGGGGGGCAAAGAGGGGGTCCAAAGAGGGGCTGCAAAGAGGGTCTGCAAAGAGGGGGTCCAAAGAGGGGCTGCAAAGAGGGTCTGCAAAGAGGGGTCTGCAAAGAGGGGGTCCAAAGAGGGGCTGCAAAGAGGGTCTGCAAAGAGGGGAGCAAAGAGGGGGTCCAAAGAGGGGCTGCAAAGAGGGCTGCAAAGAGGGGAGCAAAGAGGGGGTGCAAAGAGGGGCTGCAAAGAGGGTCTGCAGAGAGGGGAGCAAAGAGGGGAGCAAAGAGGGGAGCAAAGAGGGGGTCCAAAGAGGGGCTGCAAAGAGGGGGGCAAAGAGGGGGGCAAAGAGGGGGTCCAAAGAGGGGGTCCAAAGAGGGTCTGCAAAGAGGGGGGCAAAGAGGGTCTGCAAAGAGGGGGGCAAAGAGGGGGTCCAAAGAGGGTCTGCAGAGAGGGGGCAAAGAGGGGGGCAAAGAGGGGTCCAAAGAGGGTCTGCAGAGAGGGGAGCAAAGAGGGGGCAAAGAGGGTCTGCAGAGAGGGGGGCAAAGAGGGGTTCAAAGAGGGGCTGCAAAGAGGGGCTGCAAAGAGGGGCTGCAAAGAGGGGCTGCAGAGAGGGTCTGCAGAGAGGGGAAACAAAGAGGGGGTCCAAAGAGGGGCTGCAAAGAGGGTCTGCAAAGAGGGAGCAAAGAGGGTCTGCAAAGAGGGAGCAAAGAGGGGCTGCAAAGAGGGGCTGCAAAGAGGGGGGCAAAGAGGGTGGCAAAGAGGGGCTGCAAAGAGGGGGCAAAGAGGGGCTGCAAAGAGGGGGGCAAAGAGGGGCTGCAAAGTGGGGGGACAGAGGGGAGACAGAGGGCAGACAGAGGGGAGAAGGGTGACAGGAGGGGGACAAGGTGACAGGAGGAGCAGGGAGAGGATCCAAACTGATGCTGCAAAACATCGGGATCGGATGCCTATTTGGCATCCGATTGCAGTCATCAGTTTGGATCAGTTGCTGTCCGAGGGGTGCTGCAAAAAGTCTGATCCCCTCGGACAGCACAAAAACGCTGTGTGAAAGCAGCCTTATTTGGCACGGATCAGGTCGGATCCAATTCGGTCCGATTTGACCCGCTGTGCCAAAAATCGAAGCAGGCTGCGATTTTGGGCACAGCAAAAAAATCGACCAGAATCGGATCCGACAAAAATCGGGTGCCAATAAGGCCAAATCCGATGTGATCCATGCCCATAGGATAACATGGGGCCAAAATCTGATCCGTGGCTGTCAGTTTTACAACAGACAGCCACGGATCACAGAAAAATGCAGTGTGAAAGCAGCCTTACAGCAGATGCATGGTGACGGCGGCCGCGGTGAGTGTGCAAAGGCGCGCTCCCCCCCCCGGCCCCCGCATACTGGGCCCTGTATACACCACTGGGCCCTGTATACACCACTGGGTCTTGTATACACCACTAGGCCCTGTATACACCACCACTGGGCCCTGTATACACCACCACTGGGCCTGCTGTATATACTGCTGGGGCCTGTATATACCACTGGGGCTGCTGTATAACCCCTGGGGCTGCTGTATTACCCCTGGGGCTGCTGTATTACCCCTGGGGCTGCTGTATAACCCTTGGGGCTGCTGTATAACCCCTGGGGCTGCTGTATTACCCCTGGGGCTGCTGTATTACCCCTGGGGCTGCTGTATTACCCCTGGGGCTGCTGTATTACCACTGGGGTCTGTATATACCACTGGAGAGGCTGCTGTATACCACTTTGCTGGGGGCTGTATACCTGTGCTGGGGTCCACCCTCGGCTTATACACGAGTCAATAGGTTTTCCCAGGTTTTAGGGGCAAAAGTAGGGGGGGTCGGTTTATACACAGGTCGGGTTATACACGAGTATATATGGGTAGTAATCCTACAATGTCTGCTGGACATGGTATGAGGAGGTTTATGGCTCAGTCAGTACACACTCCATACTTCATGGTAAGGGGAGGGTTTATGGCTCAGTACACACTCCATACTTCTTGTTATTAACCAGTTAATGCTCTCTTGTCCACCGCACTGCAGTTTCAAAAGAGGACAACAGCGAGACAAGCAGCAACATGGCATCAGAGAGTCCCTGACCTCGAATTAGAAAATCCTCAGATCCTGGTATTGTGACATCATATTAAGAATAATACTTTTTGCATTCATATTACACTATGAACTTCACAGCACTTTACATACATCATGAACACTGTCCCCATTGGGGCTCACAATGTAAACAACCTATCAGTATGTCTCTGTAGTGTGGTTGGACGAACCTTTTATAGGTCCCCGCTAAATTAAATTTACTTTCAAAGTATGCTGACATTTTTATTCCCAGACATATTTCGGGGGGGGAGGGGGGGCGCCGTTTGCCTTACCTGCCTAGGGCACCAAAATGCCTTGTCCCGGCACTGAGTCATGCTGTCTCCTGCCCAAAAAGACTGAATGATGTCATAAATGCAGAAGCAAAGTATTCGATTAAGGCTGTGTATGCAACCACATTAATTTGTTTATTTCTCCTTTTACAACTGGAAAGATTTTAGTTTGTCTTCCATTCTAATTCTATAGATCATGGGTCACACTCCTTCTTGGTATGTTTTTTTTGCATGACAAAAACAGAGGATGTGTAGACTTTCTATAGCCGCTGTAAACAGTACTGTGAAAGAACGCTTAAAAAAATAAAACTATTAATACTTTATTTTTATTAATGAAAAGTAAAGAGAATCAAAATAAGAGAAATCAAAATTAAATTAATATTTTGTGTGACCTCCGTTTACCTTTTAAACTGCATCAATTCTTCTAGGTAGACTTCCACACACTTTTTGGAGAAACTAGTCATGGAAGTTGTCCCAAACATCGTTAAAAACTAACCACAGGTCATCAGAGTAGGAAGGCTTGAGCAAATCCTTTTTTCCTTTACTGTAATCCCAGAGAGACTAAATGATGCTTAGATAAGGGCTCTATGGGGCCATGTCATTCCTCTTTACTATTACATATTAAATACCATAGAATTCAGTGGTTGGGTGCAAGGGAGCACAGGAGACACAGTCTTTCTTAGAAAGCTCTTGTATTACTTCATGCAAGTAGGTGTACAAAACAGGACTAGGGTTAAACACAGTTTCTTATGCAGAGGCTGAAAACACGTAAAGGCAGGAATAAGTCCTTAAGTCCAGCATTAGTCTCTAGTAATAGTTTCAAAGTCACTTTCACTTTCCTTGTAATCGTCTATGACAAAGCAGAAGGGTTCCTGTGTACACATGGGTTCCAAGGATCCAAGCAGAGGATGGCTGTAATAGAACGTCCAAAAGACTTCAGGAGGCCAGACTACTGACAGGATCAGAAGCACTGATTAAACAGCTGAGGCTGCTTAAATGGGCAAGAGGCAAGGACTGGGCGGGAACATAGAACCTGAGGACTCCAAATTTATTGAGGGCAAGGTGGATGTAGCAGGACAGGAAGCAAGATGGCTGTCGGCAAAAACTATATTCAAAACAAAAATGGCAGCAGATGTGGTAAAAAGTCTGAGAACTTCACATTTACACTGAAGATAGCTGCATGAATATTAAATATTTTAAAAAAGTGAACAACTATAAAGTGCAACATTTATTCTATGATGCAATGTACAAATTAATGCCATACAGTAATAAAACAAATGAAGCCATACATTACTGTAATATCTTCAGTTGTCTTTCATTGTTAAAGAGGTTAAAGGAGTTTTCAACTTCAATTTTTTTTTTATTAAAATTAATTGAATTAATGAAACAAAGAAGTGGTGCAAGCCTCATAGTTTCTCTCTACATATGGGTCAACACTTTGTTGTCCCTAGTGGTCTCTATTTTCTGCTGTCTCACAAAACACAATAAATGACCATTCGGCCAATCATTGACCGCGGTGATGACCTACTTCAGCTATGATCGGCTGCACATGGTCACATATATCTGTGCCTAGACATTATTACTGCAGCAGAAAGCAGAAACCAGCGGGAAAGGGAAGAGAAGCTGCACAGAATCAGTGGACAACTACTTAAACAATAAAGGGACGCTGTCAACAGGTTTTTGCTACGTCATCTGACAGCAACATAATGTAGGCATAGAAACCCTAAATCCAACAGTGTATCACATAGATTACTGGCTGAAGCCATTCTAAGGCTGGTGTCACACCACGGTTTTTCGGATCCGGGGCTGTCCGGTGTGAACCGGACACTCCCGGATCCGATTCCGGCCCCATAGTGACCCTATGGGGCTGGAATACGCCGGATGAATGTATTTTGGCATCCGGTTTTTGGATGTACGGGAGAATCCGGAAGGAATCGAATTTTTCTCCCGGACACAAAATCTCCCCAAATCAGATTCTCCCAGATCCTTCCCGGATCCGGGGCAATCTGGTGCTCCCTAACATGGGAGCCTACAGGGCCGGATTACCCCAGTCTGGGAGGATCCGGGAACTGGACACCTGCAGCTGCACGCCACTGTTATTTCAGGACCTCAGCTAGCTCCCCGCGAGCCGCGGTCCATAATCATCATCAGCGGCAGCTGCGTCCAGCTGCACACCGGACAGGAGGGCATATTTGTCCTCCGGTTCTATGTGCTGATCCAGATCGGGGCTGTCAGGTTCATCCCTGACAGCCCCGGATCGGATGTTGCAGTGGTGTGAAGCCAGCCTAACACTATTAAAGAATATAGTTTCAGTAATCCAGAAGAGCTGAGATAGCTGTCCTTGCCCGCACCTGGCTCTCAGTGTAAATTGTGCATTGACTGAGAGGTGTCAATCACAGTAGGAGGTGTTTCAGACAGTCATGCACATAACTTTGTAGTCCTGCAATGATAACCACGGGGTAATAAAGCCATTAGTTTACACAAACAATCGCACAGAGCCTGATTAGAGAAGCACAGTTGCTTTATGTTTTTTAACCCTTGCATCATGCTGTCCTCAGCTTATATAGCAAAAACCTGCTGATAAATTCCCTTTGATAGCATATTACTTAAATACCAGTGATAAGGTTGTAGGATTCCAGGTATTACACTTCTTTTTGCCATTCTTATAATCCAACCCTGGTTGCAACATACCTATATTGTTTTGCCTACCATAAAAAAAAGTGTACTTATGTTCTTTATTAAGATTTTAGATAATTCTGAAATAATATGTGAGTTGGCAGAATATACCATTAAGGTGTATTGTTTTATATTGATGTATAACAGTCACAAAAGGAACTATTCACCGACAAATTCAGCTCTACTGAATCTCACAGGCATTTCACAGATTTTCACATTTAGATACCCAATAAGTTTCCCTAGCAGATTTAATCACAGCCATTGCTGACGTTTCATTTTAGCCCGTACTCTTACACATCACACCGATCACTCAACCAGATAAGCAACAGTAATTACCAGTATGTGCACCAAATGGATCCAGATAGTGTAAAACATATATCCAACACTAAAATAAATCATGGGAAAATAGAGTTGTTAACACTTTGGCCTTTCTCAAAATTGGATAGAGCATTTTGTTTTCACAATTTCTTTTCTAATGTTTCCTCAAACTTCACTTCCAGATGTAAAAAATTGTGAATTATTTGCGGTGAGGAAAGACTGCCAATATTTGCCTGCTTTCATTTTGCTCCTTATTGCTTATAATAATGTTTTCTTGAAAGACTGCGCAAAAAATTGTTTTAAAAATTGTTCAATATCACAAGAACCAAAATGTTTTCTAGACTAGCAGGAAAAATAGCACGAAAATAGAACTTTGCACAGTTGTAACGCCTTGCTTAACCGAGTGGAGGAAACTGAATTGCTCTTGGGCCTAACCTATTTTCTGACTCATATTAACTTGATGTAAAGTACAATGTTTCTTAAAGTGAAAGAAAATGTTTGGGATTTATGTATCGATTTCAAACAAAATCTTCAAAGATTTCTTTTTTCACACTGCGTAGCGGAGAACGAACAGACTAGATGCATACTTTCAACATTCTACAGTTCTGTTTCAGCTTTGCTGTGTAGACTTAGCCTGAGCCTGCTGAGACATTTCATGATTAATAAAGTGAGCAGTTTTTAATGATAGATGATAATTGATAGATGATGTACTACTGAAAGCTTAGATAAGACATAATGAAAACATAAGGCTTTATTTACCTCTTATGGTACCTTTACACACCGCCACCGAAAGGTAGAAACCCCCAGGTATCGGACACAATTGTTCCTTTTGCCTTGAAAAGACCGCGAAGTGGCGGCGTGTAATTCAGGAAATTCCTTCCTGTGCCTTTGGATACCTGTGTTTCAGCCGTGCTCAAAAACAAGAAGGTATAATCCCTATGGTGGCGGCGTGTAATCGGGGCACAGGCACGGTATTTGAGTTCCCTGGGGCGTGCCACAGTGTCATGTATACCACGCCCCATCAGCTATCATTGGTGGGGGCTACTGTGTACCCATTGGCTGTTCCTGCACAGGACGGCATATTTATCGAGCTGACCAGTCACAATACACATTTGCAATAGCGTCATGTATTAGCCAGCCTCCCTGCGCTGGCTGGCCAATCATGATGCTATTGCATTGTCCAATCATCGTATGAGCGTCGCGTAATACACAACTCTGGCACGCCTATGTGTTGTCCTTGCTGCCCCAGGTCCGCCCATATTCCCTTGTGGTAGCGGCGTGTAAATCAGGGAAGGTGCTCCACAGAAGGTAACCTGCGGCACCCGTCGGCACTTCTGGGGAGCGAAAATACCTACTGTGGAGCACCTTGTAGCAGCGTGTAAATGCGGCATCAGGCACCGTTAGGAACCGTTGAAAACGCGCGCGTGGCACGTGAGTTGTCTGCCTGTTGCTGCCCTCTGTGGTGGCGTGTAAAGGTACCATTAGGGTGCATTCTCATGATAGGAAATGTCGCGTTTTGTACGCAGCATATTGCTACTGCTTCCAAAATGCTGCATTGTACAGTAGCAGCATAGTGAATGAGATTTCAAGAAATCCCATGCCCACTATGCTTCTCCTAACCGCAGTGTTATTTCAGCTGCTGTGTGGGTTGCTGCGTTTCCACATTTCCGCAGCATGTTGATTTCATGTTGCGGAGTCGGGAGTGGGCTCCAGCGGGTGAATGCAGGGAGAAGCCACCCTGCAACCACTGCAGTTGGTGAGTACAGGGTGGCTGCATTCTCCCTGCATTAACCTGCGAGTTCCCTCAGATCCGAAGTCACTGGGTCCAATCGGTAGTGCCTCCGGACCATGTGCACATGCCCTTATTGTATTTTTGTCTTAGGAGAATGACTGTACTTCATCTCTTCTTAAAGATATACAAATATACAGAGACTTTTCTCACATTCCCTCTCCTTCTTTGAAGCTGCCATAATGTACACATATCCTTCAGTAGTATATTTTTTAGCACAATGACAAAGCAATTTAATAATAAATCTAAGTCTATCATCTGCATGATTGGTCACCTGCAGTATTTTACCAATCAACACTCACTCTTGCAGAATCAGTCTTCTCCAGTAAATCAGGACCGATCAATACCACAGCCAGAATTGTCATTTGGGGACCTGTTAAAGAAGAATGCTGGACATTTGAAAAATGTTAATATTAATGAATATTGAGCTTGTTTTGGAAGCATGCATCCTTCTTGAGAAAAAATCTCCCTGCTGACTCTTAGGTGGCAATAATTGATGTCCCTCCTATGGGGAAAATTACTCATCCATAACACTTTAATACAATTTGTCAAGAGCTTTAGAATGACCCTAAGTACACAGGTCAGAAAATATCACTAAGTCATCAAAGTCACAGGGCATAGGCCCAAAACTGTATATCAATGAGCCATTATTTCAGGTCACAGTATATAATGTTTGAGACCAAAAATTGATAAATGTTTTGCATATTAACATTTTCAAAGGTGAAAATAATTTTCTATAGAGAAAGGCTTAGAAAAGACATCATGTTTGACCCTTTATTCTGTATTTCTTAGGCTAGGGTCACATTAGAGCCATGGAAGCGCTAAAAGCTAGCGTTTTTTTATGTTGAAAAAACGCTAGAGTTAACGCTTCCATAGGCGCCCATGCAAAAAACGCATTGTCAAAGTGCAACAATTTTGACGCTAGGCATTTTTGTAAAAGCACCAAAAAAGCGGTAGGCAACGTTTTTAGGGGTGTTTGCATAAACACATGCTTTTTTAACATAGTAGTCTATGAGAAAACCATGCATTAATGCATGCTACATATATGTACCATGTGTTAACGCATGCTTTAACGCTAGTGTCGAGCCCACTGGGACGAGGGTACTCGGTACCGGACCGGGTCTGCTACTGGGGAAGTCACGGGTGGTCCTGGTCCGGACCGTGTCCCGGGCTGACAAATAAAAGGGAATATTTACAGGGGATTGTCAGTCGTGACGCCACCCACTATATGCGGCCAGTGATGGGGCCGCCGCTGCTGCAGAACCTCCGGGGATGATGTAATGGCAGCATAGATGGAATAGTTCCTGTGGGCAGAACTGTGTACCCCGGGGCAGTGATGATCAAAGTCTATGGTGTAGGGTGCAGGCTAATCGCTGAGTGCAATTCACTTACTAGCCAGATGCTGCAGGAATCCCTCCTCGGTGCTGGTGCTGACAAGCTGTGGCTCTGCAGGTGGAGGGTTGTTATAATCCTGTATGGAGGGAATGGTACGCAGATAGAGGCAGACAAGAGAGGCAGATTCAGGGTTCTCCGTGTTTACTTCTTACATTCTCAAGGTCAAGTTACAGTTCAGTACAGTTCTTACAAGTCTCAGTTCAATTCTTAACAGTGAGAGAAGATTGTGGTCAGTTTGCAGGAGAGCTCAGAGTGGTAAATACAACTGAGGAAGACAGCGGGTCGCTGTAGAAACGCGTATTGGTGTTATGAATAAAGGAGGTTTGTACTCCATTAATCTCTACAATCCTTTCTTCCCACTCTGAGCACTCCTGCAAACTGACCACAATCTTCTCTCACTGTTATAAATCCCTCCTGGGTTTGTGGCTGGAGCTGCTGGAGTTGGTGGATACCATCCCTGTGAGTTAAGGACCTGCCATGACGTCAGCGGTGACACGGAGTCACATGTTTGCAATACCCACGAGACCAGGACCAGGAAGAAGCCTGTGGCGCGGTCCTCGCCATTACGTTAATTCCAAACACATTACCGAAGTTGTGCAGGGATTGCACAACCTGATCAGGTGAGCGGCACCTTGTTACACCGGTTTTAAGCCCCCACTAGACGACCAGGTTCCTCTCATGTGCGCTCTCTCCCCTTTTCCCTTTTCAGTTCAATTCTTAGTACACGGGCTCACTCTCCCCTCTGGGGTTCCCTTTACTCTCTGCAGCCAGGTCTCTCTCTCTGTCACCCCTCACACTGTCTCTGTGTCCTTTCTGGGCTGTTAACTCTCTGTGTTCACTTGGTGTGCGTCTCCGGACAGTATGGCGGTGACTCGGACCCCTGTGGGTCCTCCTGGTCATCACTGAGCTGCCTGTCCTTGGGGGTAGGGACCCTAACATGCAGCTGTGGTCCCCCGTTGGTTGCCTGGGGATGCCGAGTAAAACTACGGTCCCCTCTAGAGCCGACACTCTACTCAGCCCAGCCTCAAGCAGTCCTCCCGTGTGAGGCTCTACCAGGCTCTCTCTACTGTGTCTTCCAGTGTCACAGGAGGGCTACTCCGCCTGCAGTCTGTCATCTCGGCTGTACTTCTAGGGCCCGGGTATAACCGTCCCTCTCTGTCCTCTCACACTCCTGGGGATCTGGTTTCGGATGGGCTTTCTCTCTCCTCCGGCTCGCACTGGCTCGGTACAGATTCTGCGCTCCTACACCTCACTCTTCCAGGACGTGTGGTTCAGTCTTTACTGCTCAGCCTACCTCGGCCTACTGACTCCTTCCTCCTTCCCCTTCACTATTTCTACTGTCTGTCACCTGACTACGTGTGTGCCCAACCCACTGCTCTAAATCCACCACCCCTCGCCTGCCTAGAGTCTCCAGGCTCAGGGCTGGATGCTGCCCTCTACTGTACGTGGGTTGTGTGGGCTGTGAGGGTGTTGGTGTTCAATTGTCGTCCTACCTGCCTGACTGCAGTTCCTTTTGTGGCCTCCTGGACGCAGGAGCGCCACACTAGCGCTAAAAATGGAACAAATGCCATAAAAATGGCAATGGAAAAAACTGCTCCCTTTAACGCACCCTCCCAAATGTGACCCTAGCCTTACAGTACTTATTCAAAAATGGGTTAGAATATGAGTTGTCTGCACACATGCTAGTAAACATCGCAAACAAGGAAGGGTCTAATGTGGTTCTCCAACGTATAAAGGTAGGTAAAGTTTTGCACAGCAGTGATCATGGACATATGACTGCTCCCAGTCAATCACTAGCCTCAACAGTTACGGGACAACCATACCACCATTAGCACCGAGTCCACTGAGTGGCTGCAGTGGCCAGTTGAATAGGACATCACTGCAGGACAAGAAACACATTGGCGGAAACCACTAGAGCGGCAGCGCTGGGAATTAGCAGGTATGTATGGATTATTGCTCTTTTCTTACCCTTTAATTAAAATGTCTTCTTAGAGTATTTCACAAAAGTCAGTGATGGAAAGCCAACATTTTATTTCTCATTTTACATCCTTTGGAATTTATATGTTGGAACAGCAAAGGTCTATTCTTGAAGGTGAATTCTTTCCTTCCCAGTAACATGCACTGTAATTGTGTAAATAATCTAATGCTTGGCAATTTTGGGTAGATAAAATAACATTCATGTAGAGAAAATCTTTACTATAACACACCTAGTTAAGAATATATTATGTCTGTGGAAAATATCAGCACAAAATAGTCAGCTATAATGATATTTTTCAAAAACTTCCTGCTGCTGCAACTATTCCTGCTGAGCCAATTATAGCTGTGACCACTAATCACCGCGGTTCTCTTGACATATGCTTAGAGTAAACAAAGGAAAAATCTCATAGCAACTTTTGCACAAAACTAGGTTTTTCTTTGGAAACATGTTTTCATAATGACATCTCCAAGAAGCCATTAGTGATTCTTACAGATCAAGAATAGGCAAAAAGGTATTGTTGAGGTGTAAACATGCCACTTTTCTGCTTTTGGTGTGATAGCTACACTAACTAATGTATACACTTATGAAGCATAAATCTAAACAGAGGAATACAAAGGAATGTTTCAGATCGAATAATTCAGTACATACCGTGGACCTTTGCAGAGCGAGATATCTGAATATCTTTTATTTCCTATACAGATTACAGTTATTAATACAACACCTAATTGGTTTGGCTAGAATTGAAGCCTGAGCGTGCATATAGTTGAACTTCATATGCATGTATGTAATACGTATGCAAATTATTTAACCCCTTCACCCTCAGGCGATTTTCATTTTTTTGTTTTTGTTTTTTCCTCCCCCGCTTCCAAGAGCTATACATTTTTTATTTTTCCATCAATATAGACATAGGATGGTTTGTTTTTTGTTGGATAAATTGTACTTTTTTGGCATTTTCACTTTTTTCCATTACGCAGTTTACTGATCAGATTAATTGATTTTATATTTTGATAGATCGGGCGTTTCTGAACACAGTGATACCAAATATGCGTATTATTTATTTTTAAATAGTTTTAATGTGGCAAAAGGGGGGAAGTGATTTGAACTTTTAGCTTTTTTAAATTGTTTCCATGTTTTTAAAAAACTTTTGATGATCTTTGAGCTGGCTTCAAAGAGAGGGACACAACCAAGGAAGTAGTTTTATTATTACTATTATTTATTTATGTAGCGCCATTAGATTCCATGGCGCTTTACATATGGAAAGGGTAGACGAGGACAGGTACAATATATATGGACAGTCAAGTTGTACAGATACAGTAGGGGAAAGAGCCCTGTCTGCTAGGGCTCACAGTCAACGAGGGATGGGTGGGGATACAGTAGGAGGGGGTGGTGCCTATTGTGAGACGGTGCGGTGGACCGGGTCTCATTGTAGGTTGGAGGCTTGACAGAAGAGGTGGGTCTTCAGGTTTCTTTTGAAGGTTCCCAGGGTAGGCGAGTGTCTGATGTGCTGGGGCAGAAAGTTCCAGAGTATAGCAGAAGAACGGGAGAAGTCATGTACCTGTACATCCTTGATTGTGAAGGGATCAATAGGTCATTGTCTACTGACCACATCTTGTTTAATAATCACTTTAGGGCCCAGTTTAAGATAAAACCAATGTGTACTCACCTCCGACAATGGTGCAGTACCCCCGATGTCAGCAATGCTGCTATTCCCGGTGGGTCACATGACATTATTGTGTCAAGGTATTGATGTGGCCAATCAGTGATTACTCATTGGCTGCAGTTAATCAATATTCCATCAAATTGGATGTTCGCTCTTAGGAAAGAGTAAAGGCTGGAGCCACTGATTGGCTACAGCAGTCCTATGACCATGACACAACAATGTCATGTGACCCACAGGGAATAGAACCACCAGTATCAAAACAACTGTGAGAGGTGAGTGCATATTTTTTTTAATTTTAAATGGAACCCCAAAATAATTAAGCAAGTAGTTTTTCAGTAATTAACAATGTCTTCAATGGCATACATTGCAGAGCTTTAAATCCATTTTGCAGTACTTTAGATAAATAAAATAGATCTCTCTGCCTGCAGCACCATAAGAGGGAGCACAAAGGGAACCTGCATTCTTGTAAAATCTGTTGATCTGCAGATTATTGGTATCCTGCATGTAAATAGTATTTAAATCTTCTTTAGCCAATTTACTGGAGCAGCGGCAACAGGAAGAAAACTAATTTTTTATTATCTCTGCTGCCAACTGCTTCCAGGGTGGTGCATGGAGCAGATACAGACACCATTTATTATGCAGTGAACATGGCTGTAATCCATCCCTTGCACTTTAACAGCCTGCTGCCAATCAAAGTGTTGGCAAGTACTTATAGCAACGCTCACTATATAGTAAGTATTGCCTGTAAGCGCTACCTGGGCCCCTCAATGGCTGGAAGCAAGCCGCTACATGAACAATTATGAAGAATACAATTTAATTTTCTTTTTGTAGCAGAAGCTTCAGTGATCTGCCTACACTGGGTCTAAGTGCTATATGATAGAGATGATTGCATCTGAAGACATATATATTTGCCAAGTCCACCAGACTGTAACCAGAAATTAATTTATAGAGATTTAATTGCATGTCCTTAATGTACATATATAAAGCCAGTTAAAGATATTGTCCACCAAATTTAGAGGGATTTGAAAGTGAAATAAATTGCACGCTGCTTACATTCCTCTATGTCAGCATGTGACTAGTAATACGGTTATTAATAATAATGCAATATTAATTCATTTATACTGTATAATGCTATTAACTCATAGCGCTTTACATAGATTTTAAACCCTGTCCCCAATTGGGGCTCACAATCTAAACATCCTATCAGTATGACTTTCAAGTGTGGAAGGAAATCCACACAAACATCAGGAGAACATACAAACTCCTTTGTAGATGTCGTCCTTGGTGAGAATTGAACCCAAGACCACAGCACTGCAGGGCTAACCACTGAGCCGCCGTGCCACCTGTAAAGGAGTTAACTGTGTCATTTAACAATCTAATTGGCTAGGCAACCCCTTCTCCATAAGAGTCGATATATGTAAAGACAAGGGGTCAAAGTGTACTGGGTTAGAAATTGAACTAAGGCAGACAATCAGCCCTTTTATACAGGTCAACTACAAGCATAGGAATGGCGGAAGAAAACTCTCTTGTGCTGGGAGAAAAGATTTTTAGGACCCATGATGGGCAGTGAAATCAGGCCATCAGTGGAGGCTTTCATAACAAAAGTAAAATAATTAGAAAATAGAGAAGACTAATTATTTGAATTGTCATAATTCTTCTGCATGAAAACACTGAACTTAATTTGGACATTACATTTTGTCATGAGAGCACACGGGAGAGCAGCCTGAGGCTTCAGGTGAGTGTGGAATGTTTTGCCCTGTCTAAAAAAAAGCTGGACTATTCTTCTGGTGAAAAAAACTTAAGTTTTTGTTTGAAGGTAACAACAATAATGTATATTGAGATACAATTATGAATACTGATTCAAAGACAAAGGGTAACAGAATTAAGAAACAGTAACAGTAATATATGTATGAGAGATTCGGGCTTTGTTCACATCTATGATCTCCATTTATATTACAGTATTGATTCCACTGCATGATGGACATTACTTTTCCTATGGGTCATATTGAATACAACGGGGTTCTTTGGGTTCATCCAAGGTGTGCATTGTTTCGCCTAGAACAATGGCACATGTGGTACTATTTACCTGTCAATTACGTCACAATCTACTGTGGAGACAATATCCAAAGCTTCCTTTTCAGATAGAGATTTCGATTTAGCCCTGTAGATTTACAAACTAAATAAGATAATTCACAATTATATGATGAGGGCAGTATATCAAAGATGATAAAGTACTTGTCATGGTAATTTCATTCTATGTGAACAAAAATCTGAACACAAAACCAATGCTTTTGCTCCCATTTTTCATAAGCTCAACTCAAAGATCTAAGACTTTTTCTATCTACACAATAGGCCTTTTCTCTCAAATATTGTTTACAAACTTGTCTAAATCTGTATTAGTGAGAAGTTCTCTTATTCCCAGATAATCCATCCACCCTATAGGTGTATCTTTGGCTTGCCGCAATAAAAGGGTACTCTAAAATATGCAGTTTTATCACACAGCACAATGCCACCGATGTTGCAAGGTTTGAGAGAGTGTGCAATTGCTATGTTGACTGCAGGAATGTCCACCAGACCTCACCCATGCATTAAATGTACATTTCTTTACCATAAGCTATCACCAAAAATTTTTCAGAAGAATTTGGCAGTAAATCTAACCGTAGACCTTATGTAATCACACTGGCTCAGGACCTCAATATCCAGCATCTTCACCTCTGAAAATCATCTGAGATCCGCCACCCGGACAGCTGCTGCAACAATCGGTTGGCACAACCAAAGATTTCCTGCACAAACTGTCAGAAACCATCTCAGGGAAGCTCATTTGCAGCTCATTGTCCTCATTGGGGTCTCCACCTAATTGTAGTTTGCTGTCGTATCCAGCTTGAATGAGAAAATGCTCATGTTTGATGGTGTCTAGCACGTTGAGAGGTTTTCATGGATGGATCACAATTTTCAATGTACTGGATAGATGGTAGTCTGACAAGTACCACCAGATACTGAATGGTTTTCTGACCCCTAGAACCCTCCAAAACTATAAAACTGCACATTTTAGAGTGGTCTATTAATATGGCCAGCCTAAGGCACACCTGTGCAATAATTATGCTATCTTGATATGCCACACCTGTGAGGTGGATGGATTATCCCGGCAAAGGAGAAATACTCATTAACAGATTAGACAAATCTGTGAAAAATATTTGAGAGAAAAAGGCCGTTTGTTCACATACAAAAAGTCTTAGGCCGGTTTCACATTGCGGGCTGGTTCCGATCCGAGGCTGTTTGTGTAAACCGGACAGCCCCAGACCAGTTTTTGGGCCCATAGTAGCCTATGGGGCCAGATAGAATCCGGATGGCAGTTCTCTGCCATCTGGTTTCTATCTGTCAGGGACAATCCAGGAGAATTCAAAATTCTCTCACGGACACAAAAACGCTGCTTGCAGCGTTTTTGTGTCCGAGAGGAGAATATCTCCTCTAATTGGCAATTCCCGGATTGCCCCGGATTGCCCCGGATTCTCCTGGATCCTCCCAGATCCGGGGCAATCCGGCGCTCCCTAACATGGGAGACTATGGGTCCGGGAGGACCCCTGCCAGCCGCGGTCCTGATTCATCAGTGGCGGCAGCTGCGTGCGGGTGCACACTGGACCAGAGGGCATATTAGCCCTCCGGTTCTGTGTGCTGATCCGATCCGGGGCTGTCAGGTTCACCCTGACAGCCTCGGATCGGATCTGACCCACAATGTGAAGCCAGCCTTAGATCTGTTAGTTAAAGTCATAAAAAATGGGAGCAAACACGTGTTGCAACGATATTTCTGTTCCGTATGTCATGTGACGTCATTACATTTTAAATATACATATTTACGTGTCTTGAAATAAATGTTTAATATCTGGAATATTCATATTTTTCAGAAAAGAGAATATGACTTTTACATGGAAGAAAAGATAGTCTGCACTCACATTTATCTGAATAATTCTAACTCATAGTGAGTGATTCAGTTAATGTCTTTAATCCTCTGGCGATTTATGTCTGCATTATTCTACTGATGATTCTTTAAAGCAAGACAGCTCAAAGGCAAAGTTAGCCTGTAGGCAAGAATTGCACCGGCCTAAATATTTACCACGTGTTCTGATATATAGCGAGAAACACCATTTATATTTAATTCCACTTTGTCCGAAATAATCTTTTTTTTTAATAATAATATTTAGAGTTTTTTTTTCTGAACAAATTCAGTTGTCTGCAATCCTTATTTTCCCCCGTTATAAACAATGGGTGTTCATAGACTGAATAGAATGAGATCAGCTGTATACACCGCTAAAATGAAAATGAAGCCAACATATCCTGGGAATTGACATTTTTTAAAATAGAAATAGAAAAAATGCACCAACGAGACATTTATGGCACAAAATAGGATTAAAGAAAATGCTTAATCTGTACCATAGCATAGGAAAAACTATATTTATTGCCATATTTGGAATTACTATCATAATACATATATTTTTCATGAATATATTTTTTTATCAATTCCCAAAAAAACTTTTCCGGATAGGCTGGAATTGCATCGGATGTATTATTATTTTTTTTGCTTTCCCGTGCCGCAGCTACTAGTCCTATGATAAATGCTTTTGTACCAAGCCTGAAGTCAGATTGTCACTGAACAGTTATGTTTTTCAGGTAATAACTAATGTCTTTTTGTTTCCAGCAATAGTAAAGAAAGGAATAAATAAGACAATGCCTTCCATTATTATAGTGCAAATATAAGTCCCCTTTAACTATACCAATAATTTTAAGCCCTCCCTTAGGGAGAGAAAGATAGATCAAAGGAGCTGCGAAAAGCTTTGAGGATTGAAGCCTATAATACTGCTGTCCTATACTTTAAGAACATCAAAATTATGAATGCCAAAGACGGTAACACCACTGGAAATAACGGTGTACCAAATGCATTTCAATTGAATAGAAAATAAACTATATTCAACCATTATTTTTATTATTTTTATTTATGTGATTATTTCATATTTTTTTGATTAACATTTTATTGTTGAGCTTAACAGACATAAAATATGTTGTACAATACATAGTATTTTAATCTATGCTATTAAAATAAAAAAAGCAAAATGAATACTGTGCTATGATGGAGTAGTTGGTGTGAAACATTGTCAGTAGCCTTGAAATAAATGACTTACTACAGGTGCATCTCAATGAATGGAAATCTTAACAAAAAGTTCATTTATTCCAGTATTCAATACATTAACTGAAATGCATATATTATATAGAGTCATTACAAACAAAGTGATCTGTTTCAAGTGTTCATTTATGTCAATGTTGATGATTATGGCTTACAGCCAATGAAAACCCAAAGGTCATTATCTCAGAAAACTAAAGTAGGGAGGATGAAGGGTCTGAGAGATAAAACATTTTCCTAAGTAGGTGTCAGAGGCTTCACCTTGTGTGGTTGTGAGAGTCACAACCACTATAAAAGCAGATCACGGCTGCTGCAGTCCCCAGCGTGGTGCATATAGGGTGGGGAGGATGAAGGGTTAAAAATCGTGCTGTCGTATTCCACGGGACATCAAAAGATGAATATAATATTTATTTATTAGTTGACGCGTTTCAGGTCTCCATGAAATGCCCTGAAATATGGCAATATCATATTGATGTGTCATGAGGAAGGGGCCAGGGAGCCCTAAATGCATTGACTAATAACTAATATTATATTTACTAATATATTCAATATTTAATATATTTATATATTTATTATATTTAATACATTTTGATGGATACGGAAAGTCGGTTTTTAAACCTGAATCCTTCCTACTTTAATTTTCTGAGATAATGACCTTTAGATTTTCATTGGCTCTAAGCTATAATCATCAACATTAACAGAAATAAACACTTGAAATAGATTACTCTGTGTGTAATGACTCTATATAATATATGTGTTTCACTTTTTGTATTGAATTACTGAAATAAAATCACTTTTTGATGATGTACTAATTTATTGAGATGCACCTGTAAATGACGAACAATGTCCTAGACCAAATTACTTAATTTGTTTGACGATGTTCTCGCCTTTTTAGTCCCCTTTCACATTGTTTTTTTGGGGGATCCGTGGGGGATCCGTGGCTATCCGTTGTAAAACTGATAACCACAGTCGGCAGCTCGTCGCAGTGCAGGAGATAGAACTAATGTTAAAGCTTTCAGGACCCTGGATAGCGGCAGATACAGTACTCACATTACGTACTGTATCTCCTCCACAGTGAGGAGCCGCCGGCTTCAATTCATAAAATAGTAAAAGCCGACAATAGCCGGCAATACTGTAATACACCATATTAACCCTTCACATGCTGCCCCATATAGTCACCATGTCTCTAGGGAGGGTGGACACTCGCTGGAGACATGGTGCCCACATCTATTATTACCATTAACCGTTTGTTCATCCCTGCGGCACCAGTCATGAACAATGAATCCTGCAACCTGATTGCACATTCTGAGCAATCCGGTTACCGGATCCGGGTTTAAAGACACATATTGAACACAAAATGTGTCAGAAGGCTCATGCAATTACCGCATCCGGATCTGGATGCGGTAATCGCAATGAGCCTTCCAAATGTGACCCTAGCCATAATGAAAAATTTATTTAAAATACCCCTACAGAGGTTTTTTATTGCAATGCTGTAGTGATACTTTAAATCTGTCTGTTATCCCTAGCTCTGAAAAAAAATTCTGTAGTAATTTATAGTAATTAATTATGAAATTGTATGCCATATGTTTTGCAGAATGAACAAAACCATAAATTGATCAATAGAGAAGAGCAAGATTACTTGTGTGGATACTCTCCTAGTATATTCTTAGCTCCCTTGAATGAGCCCTCATGGGCATGGGCCTCTCTTCTTATACCAGTCTGTGCCTTGTATTGTTCATAATTATTGTAC
The DNA here is from genome assembly GCA_033576535.1 of Allobates femoralis. Lineage (NCBI taxonomy): Eukaryota > Metazoa > Chordata > Amphibia > Anura > Aromobatidae > Allobates > Allobates femoralis. The sequence continues at coordinate 113,138,945 of JARQOC010000005.1, forward strand.
TTGTCCATGTATGCCCCTCTTCATATGTAAAGTGCCATGGAATAAATGCTATATTAATAATATAGTAACAAAATACCAGTGATTGTCTGTCTGCTGTCTCAAACATCATATCTTCTCTCTACCTTAAATTGAATCCATCAAAAACTGAACTTCTCATGTTTCCTCCCTCTCCTAATCTTCCTAAACCTAATATTGCCATTTCTCTATGTGGTTCTACCATTACTCCTCAGCAGCACGCCCGCTGTCTTGGAGTTATATCTAACTCAGATCTCTCCTTCTCTCCCCACATCTGATCACTCGCTCGCTCATGTCACCTACACCTCAAAAATATCTCTAGAATTCAACTGTTTCTTACTGTTGATTCTGCAAAAACTCTGTTGCCCTTATTCATTCTCGCCTGGATTAATGCAATTCTCTACTAATCGGTCTCCCTCTTACTAAACTCTCTCCTCTCCAATCCATCCTGAATGCAGCAGCCAGGATCATATTTTTCTACAACTGCTTCACTGATGCCTCTATCTTGTGCCAGTCATGGCACTGGTTACCAATCTACTGTAGAGTACAATATAAAATTATCACTCTTACCCACAAAGCCCTCCACAGTTCTGCACCACCCTACATTTCCTCCCTCACCTGTCTATCACCCTACACGTGCCCTCTGTTACGCAAGTGACCTAAGACTGACATTAGCTACAACTTCCCACTCCCGTCTCCAAGACTTCTCACGAGCTGCACCAATTCTCTGGAAAGGGTTACCAAAATCAATTAAATTAATTCCCAATACCAATAGTTTTAAGTGAGCCTTATAAACGCATCTCTTTAGACTGGCCTATCACCTCTCCTCACTTGTCTAACTATCTTCTCTTTTCCAAATCTAGCCTGTTGTGTCATCTGTCTGCACCTGCAGACTGTCTGTCTGTCCCCATGCATAATATAGCACTTTATCTGTACTTGTACAGATCCCGACCCGTGACTGGTTCATGCAGCATTATGTGAATCCCCTATTATATTGATGGCTGGACCATATATGATGGCACTTTATATAATTTACCTATTGTGCCTCCCCTATTTATATTGTTACTCTGTATTATCTCATATTGTCTGCACATGTCCCCTTTGAATTGTAAAGTGCTGCATAATAAGTTGGCGCTATATAAATAAAATTATCATTATTATTAATAATAATAAAATAATAATAATAATAATAATAATAATAATAATAATAATAATAATATAAAAATAATAATAATAATAACTGAAATGTACACAAATGTAAAAAAATAATTCCAGATTTTCCAAAATATTAACCTCATAACTCACCTGTCTTGCTACCCACCCACAATCTGTTCCATACATTCCTTGAGAAGTCCTCTTAGTCTTCTTTCCCGATTGCTTCATCCACATGAAGCAGAGCAGTACGACAATCATAAGAAGAGAGGAGGTGCCGAATCAAGACCAGAAAAGTATTGAAACTATCACCAGTTTTCTAAGTAAACATATTTATAAGAGTGTTATTGAACTTTTCTCATCAGATATCAGTAACAACTCATCCAATCCACAGAGGCAAATAAATGAAACCACAGATGTACATAAATTTAGTGATGTAATAATAAGAAATCACTCAGAGAAGAAGTATTGAACACACTTACCGTATATACTCGTGTATAAGCCGAGTTTTTCAGCCCAAAAATTGGGCTGAAAAGTCTCCCCCTCGGCTTATACACGGGTCAATACGGTACATGGTGTGGTGGGGGCTGTGTCCGGGTTGGGGAGGCTGGAAGAGGCGGAGGAGGCTGCTGTATGAGCGACCCCGTCACGTGGGGCCGCTCATTGTATATGCACTGCTTCCCCCTGTCAATCAGCGGCAGGGGGAAGCAGTGCATATCTGCCCCCCAAATGCTGGCACTCGCCCCCCCCTCTGTGTAAGGGCTCCCCACCCCCCCTCGCTGCTTATCTTACCATTCCTGGTCTTCTGCACAGCGCCGGTCCTCGGTGCTCTGTGCGGCTACATCCGGGATCCCCTGATGTCGCAGGCATATGACGTCATCGTGCGACGGCCGGGGATCCCGGATGCAGCGGGGACGGAGCATGGAGAATGGAGCACCGAGAAGCGGCGCTGTGCAGAAGACCGGGATGGTAAGATAAGCAGCAGCGGGGGCGAGTGCCAGCATTTGGGGGCTTCTGTGTACCCCTGGGGGCTTCTGTGTACCCCTGGGGGCTTTTATGTACCCCTGGGGGCTTCTGTGTACCCCTGGGTGCTTCTATGTACCCCTGGTGGCTTCTGTGTACCCCTGGGGGCTTCTGTGTACCCCTGGGGCTGCTGTGTACCCCTGGGGACATCTGTGTACCCCTGGGGGCTTTTGTGTACCCCTGGGGGCTTTTGTGTACCCCTGGGGGCTGCTGTTTACCCCTGGGGGCTGCTGTATATACTTGTGGGGCCTGTATACCACTGGGGCTGCTGTATATACTGCTGGGGCCTGTATATGCCACTGGGGAGGCTGCTGTATACTACCACTGGGGAGGCTGCTGTATACTACCACTGGGGGGGCCTATATACCACACTGCTGGGGGCTGTATACCTGTGCTGGGGTCCACCCTCGGCTTATAGACGAGTCAATAGGTTTTACCAGGTTTTGGGGGCAAAAGTAGGGGGGTCGGCTTATACACGGGTCGGCTTATACACGAGTATATACGGTACTGAAATTATTTTATTACTTTGTAGAAAAACCTTTGTTGGTGATTAAGTTTCAAGAGGCCTCCAGTATGAAAAAACTAATCGCTTGCATTGCTCATTTGTGATTTTGGCCCATTCTTATACACAAACACTCTTCAAAACCTGCAGGTCCTGTGGGCGCTCTACGTGAACTTTGAGCTTCTGGTCCTCCCATACATTTTCTATTAGATTCAGGTCAGGTGATTGACTAGGCCATTTTAGCAGCGGGATAAAAAAAAAAGCCTTATTTCGAAGAGCAGTGACATTTATATAAAGTGAAAAACATTTTTTTTAGCCAAAAACAAGTATTTTTAAAGAAAATGTGGTTTATTGTAATTTTGACCCAGCAGTTTTTAGCCTATTAAAGGGAATCTGTCAGCAGGCTTTTGCCATTTAGTCTAAGAATAGCATACTGTAGGTGTTGAGACCCTGATTCCAAGGATGTGTCATGTATTAGACTGAGTGCTGAAGTTTCAATAGAATCAGTGTATTATCAGCAGGAGATTGTCAATAGAGGACTAGGTTTAAGATGCATGCCAGACCAGGAACGTTTTTTAGCCACGGCCCCCAAAACGGATTGGAAACTTGCTGACAATGCTTAGTGTACAGCGGAAGCTGCCAATCAGTGGTGAGGGTTGGGTTATACAGGGCTGAGCACTGTAACATCTACACCAGAGAAAACATGGATTCTAGAAAAACTGCACAAAGCAATCCAGTTTCAGACACAACACTGGAATCAGGCTCTTTGTCACTACATTATGCTGTTCTCACCTTCCATAACAAATAACTTGCTAACAGATCTCTTTTGAAGCATGTTGCCAATTATAAACCGAAAAGGACCAATATATCAGGCATTTCTACTTTATAGAATTAGTAGAACCAGATACAGATTTATTTTGAAACGATAAACTAGAATATTTGAGTTAATTTAACAGAATTTCTACTTAATCTTGGGTCAATAATACAATAAAAATGGTTTATGCTGACTATTAATATTATTTAAAGCTCGGCAAGGACAGTATATGGGCCATTTGGAGTTCAATACAATATCATAATAAAAACCCTTTTACGTGCCTGTAATAGATGATGCTTACTGCTTTGGAGGTGGAAGTTACCACTATTACCTCCTGGGCCCTGGTGTGCTTTCACAGCCTTTGCCACAACTATGTCCACCCCTTAGGTGGCTTGAATAACAGTTATTATCTAATTAGAAGCCCAAACAAGTAAACTGTCTGTTCTTGAAGTTGCTGTGTTGAAAAGTAGAGTATGACCAAGCATATGGATCTGAACAGCTTTCAATAAGGCCATCACTCATAGTATATGAATCATAGAATAGTTGCTTTTGAAGTGACCTCCTGTGTCATCTGGTCTAACCCCCTGCTCAAAGCAGGATTCACTAAATCATCCCAGACACATGTCTGTCCAGCCTCTGTGTACAGACTTTCATTGAAGGAGAACTCGCCACCTGTTCCACTCATTGATCACCCTCACTGTCAAAAAGTTTTTTCTAATATCTAATCTTTATCTTCTCCCATTCAGTTTCATCCCATTGCTTCTAGTCTTTCCTTGTGCAAATAAGAATAAAGCTGATTCCTCTACAGTGTGACAACCCTTGAGATATTTGTAGACCGCCTTAATGTTTCCTTGTGTTCTTCACTACAGGTGTCTTCTGCATCTTAATATGCATTTTCACTTTTGTTAAAATTCTAATACGCTAGGGGAATAAAAGCTGGAAAGGGCTAGTGTTAAAGGGAACCCGACCCCTAAAAATTAACCCCCAGCCTCTTAAGACCTGTCCCTGCACCATTCTTAGACATTTCTAGCCATCCCTTTGTGCTAAAAAAGTGTATTTGTAAATTTAATAAAAGTGACTTTATTACCTGCACCCACTGCGGCTTCTCAGATTTTGAGAAGCACAAAAGGCGTTGTCTTGTGCTTCTCCCGCCTCCTGCACGCTAATTATTTATGCCCCGATGGGCGTGCTAATCAGCAGAGAGCCGCCATGACAAATTACATGGGCGGTATAGCCGCTGTGACGCTAAACGCGTCATATCCGGCTATACTGACGTCAGTACACCTATTTGGGTGTACTGTGGACCTCGCGACGCGTATTGCGCATGCGCGAGGTGTGTTCACGGCAGCTTATCACAGTGGGTTCAGGTAATAAAGTCACTTTTATGAACTTTAGATGCGAATGGTCCTTCACCCAGGATTAGAGAACTGGTTTCCAAAACTGTCAGATGGAGTACAGTACACAACTCTTTCCTTTCTTTAAGATTTCATGTTTTTGAAGGATTGAGTTTTTCTACTGGTGTGGAAAAATTAAAAAAAAATAATCTTTGCAGTTGAGACCTGTGTTTTGTTGGAATTTCAATGTGACCATACCCTTAGGTTTTGCTTCTTGTATAAAGTGCTATCATAGTGGAGGAGATAGATTATCAGTACTATTAATAAAACTATTTGTACAGTACATTCATTCGTTTTTTTGTGTTTTATGTACAGTATAAATCTGCTTCTTTTTATTTTCCTGAACAAAAAGCTCATTGAATCATAGCTGAGCTAGAATGGAATATGGACAAATGCATTAATGTCTTTAGCGGTTTGCAAAATTGACCTCATTAAATCTAAATCCAGGGAATCTGAAAGAAGAATTTAATTTACATACTATTCTAGAAGTACATACAGTAGAGCCCTAAATCCGCCATATTAATATCATAATGTAAAAGATGAAAGTAAAACTTTCATTGGAGATGTGAATGAACTTACAACTGGAAGGACAATATTAGACATTAATATAGAGGTTTGTACATATATATTCAATGTTTTGGTAAACTACACTATATAATGTAGAAAATACAAGACAAAACAGTGAAGGAATGGAAATGTATCAATTCCAGATAGTGAATAGACTTTTAATCTCAAGACGATATGCACTCTATTCTAAAACGTCAATGCAGAGGAAGCTGCTTGCAGAAAATGATGCAGCTGTGAGATCTGGAAGCTGGCATAGAGAAGACAGAGATGGTTTATTATAATATCTGCCTTCCTGATCTCTGTAGTCACAACACTGTACCCACCTGTACCTAGAAGTAGCAATAAAAATTATCTATTAATACGGTATATGCTCGAGTATAAGCCGAGTTTTTCAGCACAAAAATTGTGCTGAAAAGTGCCCCCCTTGGCTTATACTCGGGTCACACAGTTTGCTGTGAGGTGGGGGGCGGTGACCGGGGGCTGGAGGAGGCGGGGGGATGCTGCAGTAGGAGCAGGAGGTCAAGTGATCCCCGCTCATTATTGTAATGAATATGCACTGCATCCCCCCCATCCATCAGCGGCGGGGGGAGCAGAGAATATTACATTACTGTCCCTCCTATCACAGTATTTGCCCCCCATGCTACCACTCACTATAAAAAAATAAACTGATCTCACCCTCCGGCGATTCTCTCCTGGCTCCGTAAGTCCTCCCTCCAACTTCCTGCTTCTAAAGTCATGTGACCTGCGCCGCGGTGACATCATCGCGGTGAGCCCCTGTTACAAGCAGGAAGATCAGAGAGAAAACACACGGAGCCTGGAGAGAATCGCCAGAGGGTGAGATCAGTTTATTATGTGCTATCAAGCATGGCAGGGTGAGGAGCAGGGGTGGAGGTGGGGGAGTGCTATCAAGCATGGCAGGGTGAGGAGCGGGGGGAAGGGTGCTGTCGGACGCAGCCAATTGAGGTACTGGCTGAGGAGTTGATGCTGACACTCACCACTCTCCATACCCTTCACTACTCCCGCGGTCATTGCGGCAGCTGGGGCCACAAAGCAATCCCGACCAGCCCATTTCATTAAGGGGGGCGGCCCTGAATTAAGGCATACCACCAGCCTGGACCAGTCCGCCCATGCCAATCTTGGTGCTGCCTCACATGGTCTCTCCGACCTCTCCCACTCTCTCTTTTTTTTCTATAACCTTAACTCTCATCTTCTCTTCTTTCCTTTGTTCTACCTCTTTCCATCAACTAATACCTCTGAACACAACGGAATAGTTACTCTATTGTCAATCACAGAAGGTTATTAATGTCCTTTTGAGCAGATACATATTTCCCATCAAGAGAAGGTTCAATTCATGACTTTATTTGTACCTAGAACATATATTTCAGCGGAAATATCTCCTGACTTGGTCTCGTGTTTTTCGGCTTTGCTCATATACATGCATTAGTGGTTGACAACTACTATACTCCCCTATTGCTGAAATTGTCACTGTTTTTATTTGCATATACTAACCTGCAATTTTGAGTTGTTATATGTTATATTTTGCTGGCATATACTCAATAAAAAGAACATTAAAAGAAAAAGACATGTTACAGTGCTTATCGAAGGAGCTGACATGGTATAAACAAAATACTGGACATATATATTGTACATATCATAGAAAAACAATGAATAACCAGAAATGTGAACAGGAGTAACCTGCTACAACAGAATTATATACAAACCTAAGATACAACAGCTGTGTGCCCCAAGATAAGTGCAACCATTGACTATATGAATTACCTTTAAATTGACTTAATACCAAATAGATTACACTTATAAATTGGCATGTTTAACACACAAATAGGCCATATTGTGTGTGCCCACCAGCCAAGTCAAAGTATACCATTCTTTTATAGTTGGAGGTGGTGAATAACTACATATTTGGCCGAGCACTTTTCCCATCAGTTGAAAACCTCAGTCAGATGGGGATGTGTGGACTTGCCACTGGTCTCTTGATCTGCGCTCAACAGCCTCATATATGTCTATGAGGTGGACAAGTATTGGTCAGAAGATCTACATTAAGTTAGTGCATTGTGATTTCTACGTGGATCATGTCTCACAGTATGAGGATTTCTGAATGAAGCTTAAAGCTGTAATTAGTGCTGCATCCTACTTGCTCTTTACATTTTGAGGCTTTTGGGCCCAGAGAGTTATACCTGATGAAAATTAGGTTAGGTACCCATCAAAGAAAGGGGCACCTCAGTTTGGCTGGTGGGCACACACGATTTGGCCAGTTTGTAGTAAACCAGTTTTATAATTATAGTCTATTTGGTATTAATACTATTTAAATTTATTCATATATTCAATGTTTGCATACTAATGAATTCCTTAGTTAATATATAATGCAATCATAGCAGCTTGTATCTGTTGACATTTGCTTCATTCTTGTTCAGAGGTGCTGGTCAGTTTGGCTTTTTTCTAGTACAATATTGGAGATTCTGACTGCCTGCATATGTGACTGATCATGTCTCCCATTAGAATTATGCTGTTTTACTGTAATCAGTGCTGAATCCTACATACCTTTAAAATTGGTAGGGCTTTGGCCGAGGAAGGAATTATTATTATTATTATTATTATTATTATTATTATTTATTTTAGAGCACCATTGATTACATGGTGCTTAACAGGAGAAGAGTAGAGATGACCCACCACCCTAGTGTTCAAATTCGATTCGGTTCGCCGAATAGGGCGTTTGTTCACCAAATGTTCGTCGAACACTGTCGAATCCCATTGAAAACAATGGCGGCCAAACACAAACACATACAAACACATAGAAAACATATAGAAAACATCTTCTAAAGTGTCCAAAAGGTGACAAACTACTCAGAAGATACAACAAACATATGGAAAAGTGAAAACTACATATAAAAATATGAAAAGAAAAGAGATAGATGAGTAAAAGGAGGAGGAGACACAGATATAGCCATGTCATGCCCTTCCAAAATCAGTTTTTACTCCAGTAGCTGTAAGGCATCGTGCACACAATGAGTATTTGTTGAGTTTTACTTCAGTATCTGTAAGGCCATGTGCAGATGATGATCATTTGGTGTGTTTTACTTCAGTATCTGGAAGGCCTCGTGCAGATGATGATTATTTGGTGTGTTTTACTTCAGTATCTGGAAGGCCATGTGCAGATGATAGAGAAGGTGTAATGATCTAGCGTATACCAAACTTTTATGGTTTGAAAAATGTAGTTGTATCAGAATTATATTGTCAGATATAAAATTTGAAATAAATTTCAAAAATAAAAATTTAATTCTTTTTTTAAAAATAAAATTAAAACTGTCCATGCTCTTTTATTAGACCAATTAAAGTGCCAGGACTAATATCTAAACCAGGGTTGTTCTTTCCTCTGCTTGTTGCAGTGAATCAAAAGTGACTTCAGGCTGGGATGATTGATAAGTTTTGTGCCTTGTATTATTATTGCTTGAAGACTACTTTCTATAACGTAAATAGATAGCGCCCATTAATTCCATTTAATGGTAGTATTACCTTATGTGCTATACAGTGGCAGGACGAACCTTACCTACACAGGGGTATCTATAGTGCTTGGTGTTGAGTTACTCTTCTGGGGTTTGGAGTCCTCGCTTTTTGCCTCTAGGTGTCGCTGTTTCTTCCTCCTTAAAGGGAACCAACCACCTCAGATGACCTCTATAAGCGGTTAATACATGTCCCTGGAGGCTACCTACATCATTGCAGCTATCTTTTTGCTAAGAAAATTGATAACTGCAAACCGAAATAAACAGTTAGTAAACTTACATGACTCCAGTACGAGAGGGCGTCTCCCTTTGGCTCCAGAACGAGAGGGCTGTGTCTTATGCAGGCTGAGTGGCTTTCCTCCCCCTCCCTCTCACTTTGCAGCTTGTCACTGAGGGGCGTTATATTATGTTATTGTGGGCGGGCACGCAAGCCAGCTCCCGTCCGTGCACGTCATCGCAGGGAGACAGGGTCACGTGCACTAGCATCTTCACTCCCTGCGATGACGTGCACGGACGGGAGCTGGCTTGCGTGCCCGCCCACAATAACATAATATAACGCCCCTCAGTGACAAGCTGCAAAGTGAGAGGGAGGGGGAGGAAAGCCACTCAGCCTGCATAAGACACAGCCCTCTCGTTCTGGAGCCAAAGGGAGACGCCCTCTCGTACTGGAGTCATGTAAGTTTACTAACTGTTTATTTCGGTTTGCAGTTATCAATTTTCTTAGCAAAAAGATAGCTGCAATGATGTAGGTAGCCTCCAGGGACATGTATTAACCGCTTATAGAGGTCATCTGAGGTGGTTGGTTCCCTTTAAATACACAGATAAAGTTGGATTTTGTAAGTTCATGGTGCTAAAACATTCCACCAAGAAAGGAGGGGGGTTACCTTTTAAGTTGGGTGGTGCTGATTAAGATGTTCCGGAATTGAGTATACGCTTTGTGTCTCCAAATATGACCCTGCTGCCTGGTTCTAGAGTGAATACATCTGGTTAGTAATATATTGGGTTTTTCTCTTTCAGTCTATTTTTCTCTAATGGCTGGATGCTGTGTAATACTGAGGTGGGTTACCTTGTTGGTAATGCAAAGTGATGGATACACTTGCTTCTTGTATGTAATTCCGCTTTTTGTGATTCCTGTGGATATATATAATGGTCCTAATTAATTCATTCTTGTAGTCATTCAGTCAATGCACGGTTAAATAGGTATCACTTCTCCTAAACCTGCGATTAGCTTGCAGAAAAATGCTTAAACTACTCACTTGCTTGCAGTGACTGTCTTTGGTCTCCCTCTGTTTCCTCCTGGGCTCCTGCGGTGTCTGGGCAGCCCGGAATGGTTCGCATGTGCCCTGGCCACAGGCACAGCGTCCCTCTTCCGGGTGAGGTTGTTACTCGGCGTGTGCTCTTCCAGGAAGTGCATCACCTTATGGAGCTGTCAGGGGTCTCTGTCGGGTTGGAGGTCACGTCAGTCACTGGGCGGTGCTGAGCAGTGTCTAATTGTGAGTGGAGTGGGCGGGGTCAGCATGTTTCATAGGCTCCGCCTACTTCATCAGGATCCTGAGAATAAAGAAATTGCCCCCCTGTTGTGGTTTCGTCAGACATAACCACAATAGATGCATGTAACTGGCTGCTGCAGACCCACAATAGGATAATACTTGATATTCGGAATAGGAACAGGGTTCTAATGCATTGCTGGAAATAACTGCAGGTTCATCATATGAGTTAGGACTCTGAATAAACTTCCTAAGGCCAGGTTCACCTATACCATCCGTTTTTGCCTTAAATCCGTTTTTGGGAACATTTTGGACATGTCCAAAAACACATATGCGTTAATGCATGTGTGAGCGTTTTTTTTAAAAAACACATGCGTTTTTATGCAGCAGCCCAAAACGCTGCTAGCTGCATTTTTGGGGTGCTTTCAAAAAATGCATGCTTTTTTTAACATGGGGCCCTATGGGAAACTCATGCGTTAACGCATGGCATATATAGGCACCTGTGCTAACACATATGTGTTTTTCATGAAAAACTAATTTCCAAAAACGTCCAGGACCTCAGGGGACACTATTGGCACCCTTATAAAAATGGATCGATTTTTCTAAGGGCTTAAAAAACGTATTTGTATGTGTGAACCTGGCCTAACTCAGATATTGAACCTTCAGCTGTTTCCGACAATGCATTAGAACCCTGTTCAGATTCCTAATATCAAGTTTTAAAATATCTGCAGCACACTACATACGGTAGTTTGAAATAATAATACAGGGTAGATGATGGTGTCAATGTTACCAGGTATGTCATCTACCTAGATGCTACAGACCTACCATATGAATGTATTGAGGGATGGCAGTGTCTCCTCCTAGGTATATCTAAAGGCAGATGTGTCATAAGGAGCAGAATAACCTATAGGGCTTGGCTTAAAGCCTTAGTGCTACCCAACGTCTTGAAGTGAAGTGAGGGATATGTATATTTCTTGCCTTTTTTGTCTGAATAATTAATAAAAAAAAATACTGATTATCATAAAGCATTTTCTTGTCTGTTTGTTTTTTTAAATGTTTTATTTCAAAGAAAGAATTATTTGCTATCTCATACTGTAATGTCTTTATACTCTTTTGTGTCCTCCCCTGCCAAGGAGATGTGATATGATCAGACCATGTCCCTGTACGGTCAGACACATCCATTACACAGTACATAGCAGGGACACATATATAAGATTATCTCAGCACAGGAGATGTGGTATGATCAAGACCATGTCCTTGTACGGTCAGACACATCCATTACACAGTACATAGCAGGGACACATATATAAGATTATATCAGCACAGGAGATGTGATATGATCAGACCATGTCCCTGTACAGTCAGACACATTCATTACACAGTACATAGCAAGGACACATAAATAAGATTATATCAGCACAGGAGATGTGGTCTGATCAGACCATATCCCTGTACGGTCAGACACATCCATTACACAGTACATAGCAGGGACACATATATAAGATTATCTCAGCACAGGAGATGTGGTATAATCAGACCATGTCCCTGTACGGTCAGACACAGCCATTACACAGTACATAGCAGGGACACATACCGTATATACTCGCGTATAAGCCGAGTTTTTCAGCCCAAAAATTGGGCTGAAAAGTACCCCCCTCGGCTTATACGCGAGTCAGTGCTGTATACCGATGTATACATCGGTACATACCGATGTATACATCGGTATACAGCAGCCCCCGTAATGCAGGGCCGCCCCAGCCTGACTCCGGTCACCTGTAAAGGAAACTATACTTATCACAGTGCCGCTGTCCGCGCCCGCTCGCACCCGCTCGCAGCTGCCGTACGCGATCCTCCATCTTCATGCGTCTTCTTCCTGTTTCTGTGCTCGTCGCAGGCAATGACGTCATTCCCTGCAACGAGCACAGGAAACAGGAAGAAGACGCATGAAGATGGAGGATCGCGTACGGCAGCTGCGAGCGGGTGCGAGCGGGCGCGGACAGCGGCACTGTGATAAGTATAGTTTCCTTTACAGGTGACCGGAGTCAGGCTGGGGGGCCCTGGATTACGGGGGCTGCTGTATACTACCGCTGGGGCTGCAATATACTACCACTGGGGCTGTATACACCACTGGGGCTGCAATATACTACCACTGGGGCTGTATACACCACTGGGGCTGCAATATACTACCACTGGGGCTGTATACACCACTGGGGCTGCAATATACTACCACTGGGGCTGTATACACCACTGGGGCTGTATATACCACTGGGGCTGCTGCTGTATACTACCACTGGGGCTGCTGGGGCTCCTATATACTACCACTGGGGCTGCTGTATACTACCACTGGGGCTGCTGGGGATGCTACATACTACCACTGGGGCTGCTGTATACTACCACTGGGGAGGCCTGTATACCACTGGGGGGGGCCTGTATACCACACTGCTGGGGGCTGTATACCTGTGCTGAGGTCCACCCTCGGCTTATACACGAGTCAATAGGTTTTTCCAGATTTTTGGGGCAAAAGTAGGGGGGTCGGCTTATACACGGGTCGGCTTATACACGAGTATATACGGTATATAAGATTATCTCAGCACTGGAACATTTATTTTAAAACATGTGGAATTTATTATTATTATTCCAAAATCTATTGATTTAATAAACTTTGTTCATTGGAAAACAATATGAATATTTTTTCTGAGGACACAACATACTTTATTAATAATTCAATACAGCTAAGAAAATGTAAAAATAAAAAAAATATATTCCTCCTAATGTTACATGCATTTTCTGTACAAAATTAAAATAAATACATTCTCAAAAACTATTTTACATTAACTCGTGAAAAAATTCTCCAGGCACAGAAAGAAAAATACTATTAAACAAAATACCATTATTTATATCTTCCTTAAAGGGTTTGTCAACTATTTGGACAACTTTGTTTCATTCTTCATGTTCACCGCCATAAAATAAAAAAGCTTATCCTCATCTCCAGTGGCAGCGCAGTTTTAGTAATGTCCGAAGTTACGTTACCAAGACCCACGCAACATTGTTACAACACCTGAGCCCCGTAATCTAGCAGCATAGGCTTCCTTATCTCTGCCTTTGGATGCTTAAGTTAGGCTGCTTTAACATCAGTGATTTTAGTCAATTGTGGCAGATCCAGCAGTTTTGCAGTATCTGCCGTGTAACGGCTCACTTGTTGCAAACTTGCGTGCAGCCCAATTCATTCCCTATAGGACTTGCGTTCATTTGCAGCAGTTGTGGTTTTGCCAGATCCGGCAAATCCGGCACTTTTGGAAAAGGAAAAAAATTGCTGCTAGCAGTGGTTCTTTGACTCACCGCAAGTGCCGGATATGGTAAAATCGCAAGCGCTGCACCTGACCTCAAGTCCCATAGGGAAAGAATTGGGCTGAATGCAGGCTTGCCATAAGTGAGCCGTTACGCGACAGATGCAGCAAAACTGCTGGATCTGCCACAATTGACAAACATCACTGATGTGAAAGCAGCCTAATTAACAGGAAGTGAGCACTGCGGCTGTCCGTCACTTCCTGTGGAGTACTCCTCTGTTTGAAGGCAGGCAGATGGGAACCGGCAGTGATTGGTTGCAGGGCTCGTGTGTCATAATATCCATGGAAATGCGGCTCCTGGCATCACGAGAACTGTGCCGCCACTGGAGGTGAGTTTAAGCTTTACTAATTTTATGGGAGCGAACATGTCCAAATAGTAGACACCCTGTTAAACCTTTACTTAACAAATCATTCATTTTCTTATGGGAGGTACTCACTACTGTATAATACTTCACAATAGCTGTACACTGACACAAACCTGTGCTCCAATGTTACAACATGCCAGGTGTCTCTTAGTGTGTCCAGTAGGAGACAGAGCTTCCTTTTGCACATGTTTACATATACCTGACCTGACCTGACCTAGCATTCTGGCAGTGTAACAAGATGGAGGCCTTTTTAATGCACTTTAATAATTATCACACCAGACAAAATAATTTGTGATTTGCAAATCAAATTATCATTATTTAATCATTACAATTTTAATTAATTGATTAATTAATTAAATAATTCAATTTTTTATATTTTCCATAAAAGTATAGACTTCTGAAGAAAGCAATATTTCAATTTGCATATTCTATGTATAAAAATAAATCACGCTCTACTTGTACTGTATGTTTCTGATAAATTGACTGAAGCCCCGTAACAGACTGGTTTATTCTTGGTCATCCAGGCACCTTAGGAGTTAAGAAGTAGAGCTATACGCACAAATCTCTACTTATATAACATACAAACTATTGCTAAAAATAAAAATATATTGATGTAAGTGCAGTATTGCAAACACCCGGGAATCCACTATAAACTGCATTATGGCTCTTCAAATGGCCCCTTTCTGTCATCAGCTGTAAACATCACATTCCTATTTCTGCTGCAGTCTGACGAACTGTCAGAGAGCGATTACAGATGGCTGAGAGGAATTCTGATGCTCCCTATACAGGATCAGTATTCCTACTGTGTCCCTATACGTGTTAGCAAACTGCCCATCGTTTTGCTGGAGCAATATATACATTTAAATGACTGTATACATGTTACAATAAATAAATGTCTGGGGAAGTTCTTCTGCTCACAGTTTGAGTACATGTATTTATGATTGCTAAATGAATTATTAAAGAGATCAGCTAAATATTGCATTATTGTATCATACACGATAAATATATACAAGCCTTTATTTGGTTCCTTGCATTTTTTTCATCTCTACTTAACAGTGAGAAGTATTTTATATAGAATATTCAATTTACTTATTTATATTCTGGCCTACTCAGCACCAAAACAAACAAAATAGCATTTATTTCATCATTTGCTTTCTGGTATATCCTCCATACTGAAAATAAGATCCTTAAAAAAATTACATGAACATAAAAAATAAGAATTAGGGAGAAAAAAATCTATTATTCTCTCTTTATATACTCTCTTTATATATCTTATATATGTATCTATAAAAATATATATTATATGTTATATATATTTATATCTATCCATCAATCTATCTATCTATCTATACATATAAAACAGAGGGAGAGAAATAGAGATTTTTTTTCCCCCATTTTTTTATGTACACGTAATATTTTATTAGGGATTTTGTTCAATATTAGGAATATATATATATATACACATAACAGTGGAACAGGGAGGAAAAGGAGGACAGGGAGGTCAGTGCAGGACTTGTCAGACCTGGGGGCACCATGACATGGTTGGTGAGCAAGCAGACATTGGCCAATGTATGTAATAAGACCCCCAGAAAATAAAAATTAAGAATAATGAGTTTTTTGAAAAAACAAAGTTTTTACATTTTTTTCTCATGTTTTGCTTGTTAGCATATGTACGATATTCGTAGTAGCTGTGTGCTGCAGAGACATTTTTTTCTTGGTATGTGTATATATATATTTGTGCATATATATATATATATATATATATATATATATATATATATACACTTAACAGCGGACGGTTTGGCAATGTATGTTTCAGATATTCACTGATAACAAAAAAAGGAGAACATAACAAAAAATACATTTATTGCATTATCAAAAGATCCAGTCATCATTAATACCTATTTTCTATGTATAGGGCATTAAGTGAGAAAAGAAACTAGTTACCATACATAAACACACCCACATTTATAGATATAGATATCTATTTATATGTACATATATAGATAGATTAGTATATTGGTGCAGCACAGCTCCCCTAGGTGTTCAGCAGTCACAGCTCCTCTCCTCCTTGCTGTGTAAGTATACAAAATAAAGACTGCAGCACTCTTCTTTGTGAAACAACCGCCTTTATTCGGCCATCAGGTGGTGTGACAACGTTTCGGATCCTGTCCCTTTCTCTATATGATAGTTATACATATGTATATATATATGCAGCTGGAGGAAGGTCACAGGTTGACCGAAACGTTGCCTTATTTACCTGAAGGCCAATAAAGGCATAAGGAACATTCTAAAAAGAGTGCTGCAGTTTGTTTTTTGCATATATGGTCGGTATGTTGGTGGTTGATTCCCACCTGGAACTGATATATAGCACCTTAGCAAAGCTAATGTGAATCGCTGCTTTAAATAATTTTTTTCTCTCTATATATATATATACACATACATATGAATAGAAAGATAGACATCTGTATATATGTATAGATAGGTGATAGATAGATAGATAGATAGATAGATAGATAGATAGATAGATAGATAGATGTATATATGGCATTTTGTTTTTTCTCATTTGATATTTTACATAGAAAATAGTTATTATTGGTATTTGGATTTAGGATAAATAGTTTTTTTTGTTATTTTCTCTTTTATTCTCATTAGTAAATATCTGAAGTATCCATTATTAAACAAGGAGAATGTTCTCCGTTCCTCCCATCTCTTTTTCTTCCTGATATATCCATAAATGAGGGAAAGTAATTTCTTTCCACACATCAGCTAAACTGGACAAATCAAGGTGACACTCCATGGTTGGTGTTTTTGGGCCCTTTGTCCTGCTGCTGCAGTGAGTCACAGGACAATAGAAGCTAAATGGAATATATAACCGTCCAGCTGTCTCATTGTCAAAGCAAAGCCCCATCACTGCAGTCTATCAGCTTATGTGTGTAACTGTAGACATTATAGGGAGCTAAAACCCATGGCAAATCTTTTCAATGTCTTAAAGTAAACTATATCTCAAAGTGTACAATGTACATCCACATGATTACCTTCTGATATATTCATTATAAATTAGAATGGTGGAGTAAAATAAATACACAATAAAGGTATAAGACATACTATTTTATTGTGTCCCGTTTATTGTGCGCACAATGATATCACAATTCAAGCAGCTGATTTATTGGGATCAATAAATAGTAAATGCTCGTCAGCAGATTAGTGTCACTCTGATACCGGCTCTATACATCCATATGAATTCCATCTGATATTTCCCCATTTTGCTTCTTTCATGTGATAAAGCCGTGGGCACAAAATGGAGGTGCACTTTTTTTCTTGCGCTTTATCTAATGTTTCTGAGTAAGCAATTCTGGTTGACGAGGGAAATGCCGCTTTCTAGCCAGTGATTTCTATTCTCGGACTATAAAAATGCCTTACTGTGACATGAGTGATGATCTGTGGGCCAAGTTATCAAATGAATGCAATATAAAGCATGGCTTTTCAAGGTCATGTGTTCTCCAAAATGTACTATTATTACATTATGCATTTCTGGATATAGTATATAGATAGGAGCAGGAATTGTCAGCAATTCGCCGTGTCTACCAAAATATCACATGAGTAAAGCAGTCGTCAGCCTAACTTACATGTGCGACTGCTCGTGAGCACAAGAACATTTGTCATCCGTTAAGTGTAGCTTGGGACTTCAGAGTGAAAAGAAGCCTTTTCTCAGGGCTGTCGTGTCTGCACGTTTTTCTAATGCATATTTATTAGGCTATGAATAATTTATGATTATGGGCATGGGAGAAAAAACATATGCTTGCTAAATGGAATACATCATACGTGTTCACAACATATTTCGAGGTATTAGGGCATACAGTAGTGTTCTACTCCAGCCATTGCTCCATTTTTCACATGCCTTTAAACACCCATACAATATTTAATACGTTTATAGATAGATATATATACAGTATATATATATACAGTATTTTATTTATATGTACATATATTGTATATAAATACATACAGTACAAAATTGTTATATATGTGTGTGTTTTATTTCATTAAAAGAGTGGAGTAACAAGAGCTGACGTAGAACACTATCTATCTGCCCTAAAACCTCAAAGTCTGTTGTGAACACATATGTATTCCATTTATCAAGTATAGCAGGTGGGAAAACTGGAAGGCACAAAATGGGCAAAATAGGGTCTTACTCAGGTAGGAATTGAGAGACAATGGTTTGGACAAAAGGCACAACAGGGTTCAATCTGATATAAATATTGTGTAACGATTAGATATCGTGCCGCTCACCTGGTAGGGTTATATCAGACACAACCACGGTTAAAAGCATGATAATCAGCTAGGTGCTGCAGTCCCAGTATCAAGGATACATAGATGTCAGGAAAGGAAGGGTTAACTGCGCTGCTATCTTTAGTGATGACACTTCTGTAGTCTTCAATAGTGATTTATTCTACGCGTTTCGGAGATTCACTCCTTCATCAGGATATAATCACATTTCATATCTACGCGTTTCTGAGATTCACTCTTTCATCTTGAGTTAATCACATTACATTAGGTAATAAGATTAAATCCTGAAGAAGGAGTGAATCTCTCAAACACGTAGATTAAATCACTATTGAAGACAACAGAAGTGTCATCACTAAAGATAGCAGAGAGGTGAACCCTTCCTCTCCTTATATCCAGGTAGGAGAATTGGGCAGAGAAGATTGCACAATTTTGCTAATCTCAGCCACAGTCAGGGACCGATGGTTATGACCATGAGTAACTAACTGACTAACTATGCCTATATCAGTGGTCAAACCCATGGATGCCTAAGATCTTGTAATACCCTGCACAAGAGATAAGCAACAGAGCTAATCAGGAGATCTATGCTGTATTTTTAATTGAAGGTATTTGCTAATATTATTATTATTACACCTACCTACTATTTATTGATTTAGGTTATTGAACATGGGAATACCCCTTTAAATTGTTCAGAAACTAAAGTTTTTCTCACAGAAAATTATTTCACATTTGTATGTTTTGTCATATTCAAATTTATTTCCTTTGTGTGCAATGGAACCACATAAAAAATCACAGAGAATAAAGGCAAATTGGACATAATTTCACACACACATACCCAAAAACGGGCCTGGCAAATTTATTTGCACCCTCAACTTAATATTTGGTTGCACACCCTTTGGAATAAATAACTGCAATCAATCACTTCCTATAACCATCAACAAGCTTTTTACACCACTCATCTGCAAGTTTGGACTCCTCCGCTGAAAATTGTTCCAGGTCTCTCATATTTGCAGGCACCTTCTCCCAACAGCAATTTTCTCCCTTCTCCCTAGGTGTTCAATGTAATTTAGTTTCGGACTCATTGCTGGCTACTTCAGAACTCTCCTGCGCATTGTGTCCTGACATTTCTGGGGCTTCTTGAAGTATGTTTGGGGTCATTGTTCTGCTAGAAGACCCCAGATTTAGGACAGATACCAAGCTTTCTGACACTGGGCACTACATTGCCTCCCAAAATCTTTTGGTAATTCATTTTCATGATACCTTGCAGACAACCAAAGCACCCAGTGCCAAAAGCAGTGGAGCAACCCCAAAACATCTTTGAACCTTTACCATATTTACTATAGGTACTGTGTTCTTTTCCTTGTACTCTTCATTCTTCATTCCATTTTCAGAATAATGTGTTTTGCTAGAAAACTCTATCTTGGTCATGCTTTCCCAGATAGATTTTTGCTTACTCACATACATTTAGGCAAACTGCAGTCTACAATAGATTTGTTATGTCTCTGTGTCAGCAGTGGGGTGCTCCTCATTCTCCTGCCATAGCGTTTCAATTCATTCTAATGTTGATGGATAGTTTGCCCTGACACTGATGCACCCTAAAAAGTTTAGTTTTTCATATAGACTTAAAGAGCCACTACAGCATTTTTTATCACTGCTGCAGTGGTGCTTTAAATGTAAGCCCCACACTCCCTGTCTTATACTCATCCTCTGGTGTTTTCATACTTTACCAAGCCTGCTGCAGTCCTGAGGTCTCATCTTGTGTCCAAAGCTTCTGACAGGCAGGAAGGCACTCATTGCATCTCTGTGAGAGCCAGAATGAGGCCAGAACATGGCTCCCATTGAGATGTATTGAGTTGTGACCACTAGTGCATTCCATGAAACGCTGGAGCTACCGGCTAGTCATTTTTTGCTGCACATCGACTGGAGCACCACTGGAAAAGCATGAAATCAACTATAAGGCAGAGCTCAGGAGACTTACATTTAAAGCTCCACTACAACGGTGCAATAAAAAAATGCTGTAGTGGTGCTTTAAAGGTGACTATAGAAAGCTGTGCCTGATCACAAAAGAGTAAGTGGTGGTATCATGTTTGGAAAGTTTTTTTTGATATAGCATAAAAATGTGTGGGCAATGTGGCAATATACAAGGTTATTTACTACCACAGGCCATCATCATCAGTTTACCCATAGCCAGATATGTTGAGTTCACTTGGTTCATTTTTATGTTTGCATTAAGAATCTTGAAAGGGGAAAGATACATTATAAGACACCTCAGTGTTGGATACATTTTTTTCAGGACATTGAGAGGCTTTAGAGTATTTTCCTACTACTCAAATTTTTTAAAATATGTTTGCAAACCTGGTGAATTAAAAATTAAAACATTCTATAACACTGGGGAACAATTTGAAAAAAATTTCTGTTGAGTTAGGTTTTTGAGCCGATTTATACTAAAATTGTCATGCTGATTCCAAAAATGTAGTCAGTTTTTTTCTAGCACGTCAAGTTTTTCCTCCACAACTTACCTGCCAGAGAAGCACAATTGCACTGATATCTGTAATAACACTTGTTATTTGATTACAATTCGACTCATATAGAGCTACGTGGCAACTTGTAAGAGTAGTCACAACTGAGACATGCCTATTTCTTATATATTTCATTTTTTGTTCATATTTGTACTATTTAAAAAAAAACAAACACTTTTTAGGTACAGTAGTTTACATATTTTCGAGAAGACAAAAATACTATAGTTCAAAAACTTGACGTGATAGAGAAAAACTGAGATCTTTTCTGGATTCAGCATCCAAAAATTAATTAAGAACAGTTGTCTGACCTAACTCCTAAAAAATTGTGTTCCCCAGTGTAATCTATTCTTTTGTCATGAAGAGTTTGAATAATTTTGAGACTGCAGTAGCCAATATGAACGACATTGTAACTTGAAATATATTAGCTATGTTGAGGTATTTAAACTGTTCTTTTTTCCCTTGCTTCTTCTTTATTTTAGAATTAATCTAATTTGCAAAGGGGGTTGAATAATTTTTGACTGTACCTGTAGCTTTAGAGTGGGCCCCAAGAACCAGTAGAAGAAGCCACAGCAGCACTCCAAGTATTGTGACCAGGTAACTTTATTTAACGAAGTTACAAACAAACAGGCACTTGTCCCAGTGAAGGGCTGGTAAGCACAAAACATGCATTGTCCATCCCCCAGCTGTAGTCTCCCTACCCTCACTATAAGGCCATGTGGCCCATGCCTGTTTGTTTGTAATTTCGTGCAGTAAAGCTCCAGTCACGTGGTCCCGATACTTGGTGTGCTGCCGTGGCTTCTACTATTGCCTTAGTGTGGAACTTACCTGCAGCACAGGATCTTCATGGAGTGTACCCGATCTCCCGGGAAGTAGTTATAAGGTCCACTGACAAGCAGCTGGAGTGGTGAGTCAGATCCATGTATATCATAGCGGTCAGTGCCACGGTGTTCAAACACTTTACTGTTTGGGCATTTCAGTCTGACACTGCAGACACTAGTATTTTCCAGCAAAAACAAATAAATCAGGTGGAACATAACTTGGTATACATGCAACGTGTAGTTTGATAAAAAAAGAGTAGAAGTCATCTGCCAAAGACAGAGAACGTATTCCCAATCAGGAAAGTACTATCCTCCCGTATCAAAAACCTTACCTTGTGTCAGATAATCTCAATGTAGATGGGAGCAGAACAGGACTGGGTTCCAGCTGTTTAGACACTGACACATGGGAATCTATAAATTAAATGCCTCATTCACAAAAGGGAGCCACTCACCGGTTTAACACCTCAGTGTGACCTTGCAGGCCTCATTCATTTGCACTATTATATCAACTAATGTGAATGCTTTACCAGGTACCGAAAATTAAACAGATTTTCTTGTCCCATAAAAATACAATTGCAACTGTATTACAAGTATAAGGCTAGGGTCTGACTTGCATCAGCCCTCAACCTGCCTGGCTTAAAACTTCTCTGGCAGGCTTAGCTCATAGTGTTATCAGCATGTAACTATGCGCCGCCTGCCTATGCATCTGTATGGTTACCTGCAGCTTAGCGCAGCCACCGGCTCCACTCACAAGGTCCGGATATGTGCTATTGCAGAGCGCACAGGAAGTGGGGTTTGCAGCGTTTCCTGTGCACTCTGCAATAGTGCATATCTGGTCCTTGTGTGTGGGGCCAGCGGCTGTGCTAAACTGCAGGCAACCATAGGAATACATAGGCAGGCGGCGCATAGTGTTACATGCTGATAACGCTATGCGCTAAATCTGCCAAAGACTAAGTATCAACAAGCTGAGGGCTGACGCAAGTCAGACTCTAGCCTAAGGTAGATATGCAGTTATGCTAAGCAAATACCTTTTCATTAATGCAGTTTCTAGTTCGATGCTGTTCTGACATTTTAGATCTAACTATATTAATACCGGTCTGCCGATTAAAAAGGTGTTTTTCTGTCTTTTGAAAACCTGATTCCGTTTTTGGAAATTGCCATTTTTGCATCTTTTGCATGCCATTTTGCCATTTTGCATGCGTTAACAGATGGTACCTGTATGTACCGTGCATTAACGGATGTGTTTCCCATAAGGCCCTATGTTAAAAAAAGCTATGCGTTTTTTTTACTGCACCCTTATCATATGTTTTTATTTTATTTTTTAAGAACAGAAAACCCCTTCTATTCCTATTAAAACAGGTTTGACAATGACGAACATCCAGAATGAAGCCAAAATTGCAACATTTTGGCAAGTTTTTAGAAATTCGCAATGAGTAAACCTGGCTTGAACTTATTTGAATAGGTAATCACTGTAACTTTATAACCTTTTTTTTTTTTATAAAATTCGCACCTTTATGTGCAAAAACAAAATGTGAGATCTTTCAATTCCAGAAAACTACCTGAAAGATCATTTTCTAAGTGTTTAAAAAGCTTACAAGTTTCCTAATTCATACTAGCAAGACTTATTCTAAATAGATGAGCTTTTGACAAACCTCCCATCTATAGAAACATCTGAGTGGGGCAAAGTTCACACAAGAGCTTGACTTTTTTTTTTATATCTGCATTGGCACCTGTATGTCCATTTTTGACTATGGTTCCCTCTCTCTATCCTAAGGCTAGGGTCACTACAAACGAAGCATGAAATTCAGCAACAGTTGTATGGTGGATCTGAATACTGAGGGAACATCACAACTTATAACTTAACAGAATGTGCTTACAACTTAGAATTTTTCCCGCAGCGCATAGTATTAACACTTTGCGCTGCTGTGGAACGCAGCCCCATAGAAATTCTCTGTTTACCTTAGCAGCGACTCCACACAAATCATCAGGAAATGCACTTTTCAACAGCGCACAGGAAATGCTGCAGATAGCGTTTCCTGTGCGCTCAGCTAAAGCGCACTCCCTGAGCTTTATGTGTGGCTGGTTGGCAAGGTAAGCATCGGGTTACTATGGGCAGCATTCTCTAGTAGCGTATAGTGTTAACGCTATGTGCAGTGGGGAAAATTCTAAGTTTTATGCGCATTCTGTTAGGCAAGGGTAACAACGCAAGGGTGCTAAGTCATAAGTTGTCATGTTCCCTCAGTATTCAGATCCACCATACAACGATTGCTGCATTTCATGCTTCGTTTGTAAAGACTGTGATTGTCTCTTTATGCTCTATACCATGTGATATATTATCTGTGAGGCCATATGAGTCTTCCTTGGCTGATGTAATCTGCTGCAATGTGTGAAATGAAATGGCGGCAGTCATTTTATGCAATTTGCGGAAAGTTGTTTAAATTAATTTAGTTCAGCAATTTTCCAAAAATGTTATTCTAATTCGGTTTGCATCTGATCTTTTCATTAACTGTTAGAGCTAACACACTGATTGACATTGGTCCGTGAGCTTCCAAAGAAAAGTCCTGACAGCGTGGCGCATACACCATATCTATCCAGAGGAAAGAAAGTGTTGTTTGTAGTACTTTGAATTAGGACCACGAGGGCAACAAACCCAACAGGATGCATGTGATTAGTCCAAGGAGTCCACTTGGATCACAAGTAAAGATGAGGCTGACAGCGTCCAAATGTGGTGAAAAAAATCCAAGATTATATTTCTGCCATAAAGCAACATTTCAAACCCATATGGGTCTTCATCAATCCTGTGCTTTCCATGTGTGGTCCTTTTTCCACATGAACATCCCTTGGAAAGAAATTACATTTGTGTTAGGCTAAAGGCCCATGATCCAAAGACTCTGCATTCTGGACACAGTGAGCTTTCTCTTGTAGAGACTTGAGTGTTCTCTGCGGGAGAATGCAGCTTCCATCTCCATGATCAGGGTTCCACATGCAGCGGATTTTGGCTGTGTTCTCCCACTAAGAACACTCACATCTCTGCTAGAATAAATTGACGTATTGCAGCTCAAGAAGCTGCACCCCATGTTAGTTTACACTGCAGAGAAAAGAAGCATAGTGGGCATAGGTTTTCTATAAATCCATCAACTGAGCTTATACTATGCAATGCATTGTTTTGGACATAGCCAAACAGGCTACATCCAAAACACTACTATTCTGATCGTGGGCACACAGCCTTGGGGCATGCATCCTGAACACAGTGCCTCCGGACCTGCGGGAATCCGTGGATGCATGCAGTGAGACCACAGCCACCCTGTACTCACTGTCTGTGGTGGGTGCATGGTGGCTTCTCCCTGTGTGCACCTGATGGTTATCTCTTCTGACTCCGCAGCATGAAATTAACATGCTGCGGAGATGCGAAAGTCCGGAAACCCGCACCATAGGTTAAATAATTCTGTGTTTGGTTAAAGCATAGTGGGCATGGGATTTCTTGAAATCCCATCCACTATGCTACCGTAGTACTGTAAAACACAACGTTTTGGACACAGCGGCAATACGTTGAGTCCAAAACTCTGCAATTCCTGACTGTGAACAAGCACCCTTAGGCAAGGGTCAGACTTGGTTTTGGACCCACGTTTCCAGGCAGCGCTAATACCGGACAGCATTAACGACAAGCGCTGCATGGAAACGGGGCCCCATAGAAACCCGTTGTGTACCTTAGTAGCAGCCGCACACAGAACTGCAGGCAGCGCTTCCTGTGCACTCAGCTAAAGCGCACCTCCTGCAGCTCTGTATGCGGCTGCTACTAAGGTACACAACGGGTTTCTATGGGGCCCTGTTTCCAGGCAGCGCTTGCCATTAACGCTGTTAGGTATTGGCGCTGCCTGAAAACGTGGGTCCAAAACCAAGTCTGACCCTAGCCTTAGTGTACCTGCCATTTTATGTGATTTTTTTGATATAGCACAAAAATGTAGTGTGAACTAAGATTAATTTATGAAGTGGATCTCAACTTTGCTACAGTACTAAAGAATAATGTATTTGATATTCAATTTGGAGACAGAATGACGTTAAAACACTTTTAATAAAATGTAGAATTACTTTTCCTAAAAATGATTACTGGCCTTGGTATTAATTAAAGTAACAAACTGCACATACCAAATAGGAGAGATAGTGTATAAATATGTGACAGATCTTACATTACATACCGTATACACTCGTGTATAAGCCGAGTTTTTCAGCCCAAAAAATGGGCTGAAAAGTCCCCCCCTCGGCTTATACACGGGTCAATACGGTAATCCTATGGTGGGAGGGGGCGCAGGGGGTGGGGGGGCGCTGCGCAGTATTTCTTACCTTGTCCCCCGTTCTGCAGTGCCTTCCGGTGTCTTCCGTGCTCCGTTCCCGGTCTGCTGGGCCTTGTGGTTCCTCCTGGTTCCTCCTCCTTCGGTTCCATCATGGGGGCTGCCATCTTGCTTCTTCTCTCTGCCCCCGGCCAGTGATGTCAGAGCAGGCCGCGCTGTGATTGGCTAGCACCCGTGATCACGTGTCACGGGTGCTAGCCAATCACAGCGCGGCCTGTTCTGACATCACTGGCCGGGGGCAGAGAGAAGAAGCAAGATGGCAGCCCCCATGATGGAACCGAAGGAGGAGGAACCAGGAGGAACCACAAGGCCCAGCAGACCGGGAACGGAGCACAGAGGACACCGGAAGGCACTGCAGAACGGGAGGACAAGGTAGGAAGCTGTGTGTATGTGTGTGTGTATGTGTATATATGTGTATGTGTGTGTGTGTGTGTATATATGTGTGTATGTATGGGTATGTGTATGTAAGTAGGCTGGCTGCCAATATAAGCCATACCTCTGTGGCTGCTGTATATACTTCTGGGGCTACTGTATACTACCACTGGGGCTGTATATACCTCTGGGGCTACTGTATACTACCACTGGGGCTGTATATACCTCTGGGGCTACTGTATACTACCACTGGGGCTGTATATACTTCTGGGGCTGCTGGATACTGCCACTCGTGCTGTATATACCTCTGGGGCTGCTGGATACTACCACTGGGGCTGTATATACCACTGGGGAGGCTGCTGTATACCACACTGCTGGGGGCTGTATACCTGTGCTGGGGTCCACCCTCGGCTTATACACGAGTCAATAGGTTTTCCCAGATTTTGGGGGCAAAAGTAGGGGGGTCGGCTTATACACGGGTCGGCTTATACACGAGTATATACGGTAAATGACTTCAATAAGAACACATTGAAAAATAATTGTGTTTTAATTTGTACAGTTTAAATGAGAAACTTAGTTAAATCATGCAATATTGTAATGTGACTTTTTTTTTTAAAAAAAAAGGAATAAATACAAACAAAAGTATCTAAAAATGTGATAGAGGTTTTTTTTTAATAGATTTGTTTGTGCCTGGTGCTGAACTCAAAAAACAGATTGGTTTCTTAGTTGAAAAGAGTATAATAATATCTCTTGCTCAACAGGAACATAAGATATGAAAGTGTATAAAAATGTTCAGCCTAATCACTCCCTAATGACGACTTATGTCCTCAGTGCAGATGATTTATTTCTTGGTTTTAAAAAGTAGATTATTTCCGTGGTGCCGGCTTAGTGTAAGCCGTTCAGAAACCACAAACACTGCACTTCAGTTTCTATTTGGGACATTAGCCAAAGCTAATCTGATTAAGAGGGCATTTTTTACAATATGGTGGTGCTTTGAAAATTCTGTGTAACCAGATAGAGTACAGCCAAAACTAGAAGAGGATCGTAGTGATTGTTACTTGAAAGCATCCAAGTCTTCCATGTACAGCTAAAGCCTCTAAAAGATATCTCACTGGCATAGGCATTTCTAATGGTATTGCAGTAAATGAATATGGTGATTGATGAATTAACAAAGGCTCAAAACTGCAAATAAAGTTTAAAAAAAATTAATACAATTTCCTTTTATCATCTATTATGTGTGAAAAATACCAATTCACTGTATGTCCCACAACTAGGTGCTCCTTACTCACTAAAAGGGCTTACAAGCTCTAGTTGCTCGTTGCTATGGTCAGGAATCTTTTGCTTGCCCATGAAAGCAGGAGGGAGTGGACCCACTGGACAGTGGTACCGATCTCGTCCTGGAGGGGCATAATGAAGCAACAGCTCGTCTTCATTAGACACTCTGATTGTGGGGTTAGGCTTGTGGTGGTAGATAGCTGCTGTGCTACTTCAAGAGATCACAGTACCTTGGCAGATGGTGCCAGGAATCGGGGATACAGGCAGGAACAGTCTCTGGTGAAGGTAGACTGGACAGTAGGAAGGACGGGTAAATTTCCACTTGGGAGACAAGTCACCATTGTTTTCAATAGACCACAGCAAATAATGGTAACATAAGAATAACGTAAAAGACCTAAAACTTAATTTTCACTATTTTAATTAAAAAGGTACAAATACACAATGTGATTTTTTTTTAAAAACCATGAACAAGTGATAACGGATCACCATAGGATGATAATAAGCTCAAATGATCAGTCTATGGGAGCCACAAAAATCTGCTAGAGCATCAATTATTCACATACACATATCCTTCTTCATTATTGTATTTTTATACATGCAATATTAATGACCCAAGGATAAAAGACATACATGTCCTACAGAATTCTAGCGAGTTAGATAAATTAGAACGCTCTCACCCATCTCGTGGATGTTCTAATGATGAATGCATAACCATCTGAACTCTTCATCCCGATGTGTGTCCTGTTGCTATGACAACCACTTCCTTTAGTTCAAGGCTGCATACTTCTCAACACGTGCATCCCGATGCGTTTCTATACTTGGAGTGTCATCAGGGAGTTGGTTTAGGGCTGCTCGCCTTCTTAGTACTCTGGCAAGCTTGTTTAACCAACAGGTGCTAGAAAGAAGATGACACCCAAACTTAAACTCTAGTCTGCATCGCCAAAACATGCATAATCAGGTTGTTAGGTATCCCAGTCTGCCACTTACCACGTGACCACGGCATGTGTGGGCGCAGGTAGTGGCTGGCTCATAGTTGTGCAGTTACCTTGATTGATCGGCGTCTTACGTCACATCCACCCCACTTCCTGGTACGGTCCTGGCCATTGCTATTATTGGGATCAGTTTGGTGTCTCTGACTCATAACTGAAATAAAGGGTTTGGTCATAAGGAGGTATCTTCAGTAATAGCTGTAATGGTATCCTCCTTCTCCATACCAGGACCTGAGGAGTTAAATTGGTCTGTGTATAGGAGAAGCTTCCCTCCTAGCGCTGATGACGTGAGCAGCATCATCGGAGTGGGTGTTTCACTTGCAGTCATGTGACAGCTGCGCCCGAGGATTCTGATTGGATGCGGACCTCGGGTGGATGTGAAGACATGACCGTAAATGACGTCCTGCGTGTCACTGCGTTCCACCATACCAGAAAGGGGGTGTGATGTAGGATGCCGAGCAATCAAGGTTACTGCACAAATACGAGCCAGTCACTGCCCGTGCCCACACATGGTGGAGACACTGCTGCCGTGGTCACGTGGTAAGTGGCAGACTGGGATATCTAACAATCTCATTATACATGTTTTGGTGATGCAGACTAGAGGTTAAGTTTGGGTATCATCTTCTTTCAAGCACCTGTGGGTTAAACAAGCTTGCCAGAGTACTAACAAGGGAGAAGCCCTAAACCAACTCCCCTTATGACATACCAAGTATAGAAATGCGTCGGGAGGAACGTGTTGTGATGTATGCAGCCTTGGACTAAAAGAAGTGGTTGTCATAGCAACAGACACACACCAGGATGAAGGGTTCAGATGGTATGCATGCATCATTAGAACGTCCACGAGATGGGTGAGAGCGTTCTAATTTATCTAACTCGCTAGAATTCTGTAGGACATGTATGTCTTTTGTCCTTGAGTCAATATCGGATATATAAAACACAATAATGAGAAAAAATTTGTGTATGTGAATAACTGATTCTCTAGCAGATTTTTGTGGCTCCCATAGGCTGAACATTTGAGCTTATTATCATCTATGGTGATCCATTGTCACTTATGCACGTTTTTTTTTTTTTTTTTAAATCTTGATCGGGTATTTTTCCATTGCTTGCTGTGGTCTAGGAAAGACAGGTGCAACGGGTATGGCAGCAGGGCTGGTTCAGGCTAGACCAGAGGGTATGGCAGTAGTACTGGTGCAGGCTGGTGCACACGATATAGCAGCAAGGTTGGTTCACAGGTTTAGCAGTACCGTATGTTCAGACAGGTGCTTGTACGAAAAATGGCACTAGGATACAGACATGGGTTAGGTACACATGGGACTCAGGAAGCAAAAGAGGCATAAGACATCTGTAGGAATAGAAGTCTTTCATCAGGGATTCCCTCCATAGGGGGAAGGTGCTTTAAATACTTTGTCCCTTTCAGCCATGGGCTGAGAGGCACTTCCGGCTAAGACACATTGGTTATTTAAGAAAAGGGGATGCGTAGTGCGCGAATCCTAAATGCAATATAAGCAGACTTGCGATGTAGATGCAGGCCCTAGGGGTAGGGAACAGAACCAGGGACCAGAACAGATGCTGGGGAGCAGCAGGAGAGGTAAGAGCACTGGTAAATTCCCTGTGGGGACACCGGTGCAGATGCAAGCATTATAAAGATTACCGTATATTACTCGTGTATAAGCCAACCCTGTGTATAAGCCGACCCCCCTACTTTTGCCCCCAAAACCTGGGAAAACCTATTGACTCGTGTATAAGCCGAGGGTGGACCCCAGCACAGGTATACAGCCCTCAGCAGTGTGGTATACAGCAGCCCCAGAGGTATATACAGCAGCCCCAGTGGTAGTATACAGCAGCAGCCCCAGTGGTATATACAGCAGCAGCCCCAGTATTAGTACACAGAAGCCCCAGAGGTATATACAGCAGCCCCAGTGGTAGTATACAGCAGCCATCACAGGTATATAGCACAGCCCCAGTGTAGTTATATAGCAGCCCCACAGGTATATACAGCCCCAGTGGTAGCATCACAGCCAAGTAGTATCTAGCAGCCCCAAGGTATATACAGCCCCAGTGGTAGTATCAGCAGCCCCAGAGTATATACAGCCCCAGTGGTAGTATACTAGCAGCCCCACAGGTATATACAGCCCCAGTGGTAGTATTAGCAGCCCCACAGGTATTTACAGCCCCAGTGGTAGTATCAGCAGCCCCACAGGTATATACAGCCCCAGTGGTAGTATCTAGCAGCCCACAGGTATATACAGCCCCAGTGGTAGTATACTAGCAGCCCCACAGGTATATACAGCCCCAGTGGTAGTATCACAGGACAGCCCCAGTGGTAGTATACAGCAGCCCCAAGGTATATACAGCCCCAGTGGTAGTATACAGCAGCCCCAAGGTATATACAGCCCCATGGTAGTATACAGCACCCCACAGGTATATACAGCCCCAGTAGGTAGTATACAGCAGCCCCACAGGTATATACAGCCCCAGTGGTAGTATACAGCAGCCCCAGAGGTATATACAGCCCCAATGTAGTATACAGCAACCGCACAGTCCCAGTGGTAGTATACAGCAGCCCCACAGTATTACAGGCCCCCCATCATATACAGCCCCCAGTGTGTATACAGATGCCCCAGAGTCCCCATCTATATACAGCCCCCCCCCCCCGCCGCAATCCTGTAAAGGAAAGAGATTAGTATACTTCTCCGCTCCGCTGTCCGCCGCATCCGATCCTCCTCTTTTCAGTCTCGTCTTCTTCCGGCTCCTCCTCGTCGCGCAGGCAATGACATCATTGCCTGCGACCATTGGAGGAAGCCGGAAGAAGACGGAAGACGCTGGAAAAGACGGAGGATCGTGATGGCGGCGGGACAGCGGCAGCGGAGGGATAAGTATACTAATCTCTTCCTTTACAGGATTGCGGCGGGGGGAGCCTGTATATAGATGGGGGCACTGTATACTGTATACATTGTATACAGTATACAGTGACTCGCGTATAAGCCGAAGGGGGGACTTTTCAGCCCAATTTTTGGGCTGAAAAACTCGGCTTATACACGAGTATATACGGTAAATGGCATAACATGGTCTTGCATGTACACTGCATTGTCTATAAGAAAGCTGGAGCAGATGTCTTGTGGTAATCATTTCTCTCCAAGACCTTAAGAATAGTCACTATTCAATTCATTGAAATGTCGGAAGGTGGATACTTTATTAATGCACACCAATGTAGGCTCATGGGTTATTGCTTTAGCTTCTTTTGTTTAAAGGAGTGGTCCTGCTTTATTAAAGAAAAAAAAAAATAGAAGGATCAAGGATGGGGTTAAAATAATGAAATACATCATAATTAACTGCAGTGAACCCCGATACTCCAGTGATGGATTCTTTGGCAGTCTTCACCAGCACTGGAAGTTATGCTCTCACCATTCTTATATTGGCGAGACCTTAGGTGCAGTGGTAAGGTGACTGGAACATCACTCCATTAGATGTGTCGTTGATGACTTATGATTTCAAGCAGCTCACTATTGCAGCCAATCAAAGGCATCAGCAGTCCAGGACCTGAATACTGACATCCCCAGTTCCACAGCCCACCAAAGCAATTTGAGCTAAAAATTGGTGCACCAGATTTTGTCATTTTAATTTTGATTAATATTTTTTTAATAAGATGAGACAATTCATTCAACTAAAAACTATACAGTATAAGAATTGAAATGTTTAATTAAATCTTGAATTCCAGGTATGCTTCTTAATGCCAGATGTTAGATTTGTAAATGGCACATCTAAAAATAAAGATTAAAGAGTTTGTTCAATGTAAAAGAATGCCACATGATGTGCAAAAGTCAAAGCAAATAAGTAATATACATACATATAGTTTTAAAACCTTAACGGGTTAAATAATTTCACTTGTCACAACCTGTGAGATATTATATGTTATCTTGTTATGGTGTTTAAATCGGTATAGCACTGTCTGGCAGTATTCCTGCACATTCAGGCATCTTCCCCTTTAAGAACACTGTGCCCTGTAAGATGGCCTCTCCTCTGTGATTTCAACAGCCATTTTCAGATTTGTATGAGATAGGATTCATGAAGCCACACGTGTTCTCTTGTTCTTGTGTGTTTTTATTTTACTGTGAAATCCCAACATTTTTTGCCAAGTCAATCTGGTGAGAGTCTTACTGCTGTGTGATTGCTAATACACTGGAGCCTTGTTAGAATACTACAGCAGTTGTCTACATAAGGATTAGGTCTGCAGGGATGTGTGTTTATCTAGGCCTTCCATTTTAGTTAAGGATCTTCTGCACTGAATATTGTCATATTTTTTATACAATTATGTACCAAGTGCTAATTTATGCTTTATATGCTGTACACTGTCATAGCTTGGTGATATGTGTATCCATTACACTGGGGAACAATTTGAAAAAAAATTTCTGTTGAGTTAGGTTTTTGAGCTGATTTATACTAAAATTGGCATGCTGATTCCAAAAATGTAGTCAGTTTTTTTTCTAGCACGTCAAGTTTTTCCTCCACAACTTACCTGCCAGAGATGCACAATTGCACTGATATCTGTAATAAGACTTGTTATCTGATTACAATTCGACTCATATAGAGCTACGTGGCAACTTGTAAGAGTAGTCACAACTGAGACAGTGTGGTGAGAGGTGTGTGCAGCTCCCAATACGTCATAATTATCAATATCTTGAAAAAAAACACTTTTTAGGTACAGTAGTTTGCATATTTTTGAGAAGACAAAAATCCTATAGTTCAAAAACTTGACGTAATAGAGAAAAACTGAGATCATTTCTGGATTCAGCACCCAAAAATTAATTAAGAACAGTTGTCTGACCTAACTTCTAAAAAATTGTGTTCCCCAGTGTTATTCTTGTATTATCTCTGCTGTGTATTATCACTGTTGTTGTTTGTGATATGTTTAGCACTGATTTATGCTACCTGTATTCTTATAGTTTTACCATCATCATAATCATTACCACACATTCATCATCATCATCATCATCATCATCATCACATGATTGATTACTCTCTGTTGAACCATAAACAATTGACTACAGAACCAACAGTCTGTTTATTTGGGATACAAAGTTTAGCTGTATGTTGGAATTTGCATTGCATATAGGTGAAAGAAGGCAGAACAGGAGATGTTTCTATGATCACAATCCAGAGGGCAAATTTGCAGAAATCTTGTAAGTTACATTTGTGTGATGTTTTATATTACATTTGCATACAAATAAAAATTTTTCTGGTATTGATAACCTCCTTTAGAACTAGGTCATCACTTCATTGCTACGGTAATTAAAATGACCATAACCCGAACCGAATCCACTGGTTCAGAAGAACTTTATATTGGTTGGATTTAATTTTTAGAAAAGACAGAGAAACAGAAAAAGTCAGTGCTCACTAACTACTCTATTTTTTGGAAAGCATAAAAACATTCTCAGGAGATGGTAGTAAATTTAGCATCATAAGTATAGACATGGTACTTAAAAGCAAATAAGAGTAGTAAGCAGATCAAGAAAAATCAAATTAACCTGTTTGTGAAAAATTTCCTGGGAAATTTGATTAGCTGAGAAATTTTTATCTGTAAATGTATTGTCCCTAGGCCACAGAGCATAAGAATCCTAACAATTAAAAAATAAATAAGATTTTTTAAAAATATTTAGATTCAGGTCATCACTCACTTCTTTGGCTTCTCCACTTCTTACCGTCACTTGATCGGTCATCGTCATATCTTCTGATCATCGTCACTTACACGTAAATCCCTTGGAAGGATTCTGCCAAGTGCGCAAAAGGTCACAGCGCCATGTCGCATGCACTTTACAATTCAAGGTCTCATCATGTCCTGGCTCAAAGAAACCATGGAATTTCAGCCTGAGTAGCAGGGATCAGATGATGCATCAAGGAATGGACTGGTGACAATGAAGAGTGGAGAGGTGAGCGGTAAGGAGAGTATAAGGGTTTTTATATTTTCTTAACTTTTATGGTTTAGAAAAGAGGGGGCCGGTAGTCTTCATTATGCTGAATCTTTGTTGAAGTGAAATGCAAGTAATCCACATTTTGAGAAATGTTCAAGTAGAATTAACTTCTACTCAAAGTTATTCACTTTTTTCTATTTAAGATCCAGCAAATGACACCCAGCCCTAGTGCAATAAGGGTCTGTAGACCCCTCCACTAAATAGGAAGATGAAGCTAATAAATGTGCATACCATATTGCATAGTGGGTGGGAGAGCATTTTTTGGCTTTTGCAGGAGCTTTAAGGTAAATTTGCTCATGATTAATAGGATGAGCAGGGTAGTCTGAAAAGAAGATGGAAAAATGTCAGATGAAAGAGAGACATTGAAAGTGTTGACCAATTATTGACAATATGTGGCATGATATTCAAGAATGAGAAGGGGTTGAAGGGAATAATGCAAAGCAAGGCTAGGGTCACACTTGCAGATTTTACATGCGTTTTTGAGACTTGTGTTTTCTAAAAACGCATGTAAAAACGCACCCATAGGCCCCCATGCAAAAATACGCATGCCCAATAGCAAAACGCATGCCTGAAGGACCATGCATTTTTGGCATGCGTTTTTGCACTTACGTGAGGAGCTGCCTTGAAAAACGCATGCAAAAACGCATGGTACCATTTAGTGCCATATAAAAACGCATGCGTTTCCCATAGGGCACCATGATAAAAAAAGGCATGCCAAGTGTGACCCTAGCCTAAGAAAGTATAGAATATTCTGTAACAGGGGTAAATACAGAGAAGGTATGATGAGTGCATGAAAAGCTGTGATACATTGAGCTCATAGAATGTAATAAGATTTCCTGATGTAGTCAATTTTATGTTTGATGTAGGAGAAAGGTCTTGGGCTCAATGCTCTATAACAGGTGCCTGTAATTTGGACCTGGAAGAGAAGTGAGCATTTCAAAGAGTCATTTGTGATTATTTAAAAGAGAAATAAAAGCAGTAAAGTAGTATAATTTTGCATGATTAAGGGCAAGATTACAAGGTCTCAGAATGAATTTGTAATTAACGAAATCTCTCAGTGACTGAAATATTCTCTACTGATTCTCTTTTGACCTACACTATCTTTGTAGAAAATACATTTCAGTTGTATTCCAAGGTTGTCGCTATGAATGTCTTGGAGGAGAAATTGAAGGAGTGAACAGCAAGTCAAAACACAAAGTAATCATGTATATACTATTAATAAAATTGTGCATTTTGAGTTTATCTTTGCCTATCCGAAATGATCTAACTTTTACTGAGTAAATTGCCAGCACAAACCACACAAAGAAGAGAAATGAATGCTCCAAATAAAAACATGATGGGTCAAGAGATGGAAGAAAGGAAACGTACAAATCATTGACAATTCCTGGAGCTGGGGTACAGTTAGTCAAAATTACTGCAGAACACCAAATAAATACTACAGAGAAAACTGCTGCAGCATTCTATTAAAAAGGGATTTGTCACAAAATTATAACCAGCTAAGACTATTACCAATAATAATAATAATAATCATCTGTATTTAAATAGCGCCACCATTATCCGCTTTACAATACAGAGGTTCATATATAAACAGTCATAAGTACCAGTTACACAATAATTAAAGCAAAGTTAATGAGGACCCCGCTTGTAAGAGTTTACAATCTACAACGAAGTGTGGGTGGCACAAAGTACAGGGGCTTACATTATTTATAATAATGGCTCAGCCAACTTGAGGTAATGGCAGGGGTGCACCAAGCCCCTCTGCCGCCTGAGCCAAAGGCTGAGGACTGGGGGGTGGTGCTGTCAGAGTCCAGCACCGCCGCCTCTAATGCCGCGGGTGAGGACCGGGGGGGGGTGCTCTGTCAGCCTGCAGCCCTGCCGCCCCTGTAGTTGAGGACGGGGGGTTGACCGCTCGCGGGTAACACAGGAAGCCGGTCTCCGGTGCTGGTGCCGCCCCCTTCTCCAATGCCACTCCTCCTGGCTGCTGCCGCTTGGTACTCAGGGCTCACACTGTCCAATGGACGGTGCGGCCCTGGGTAGTGAGTACACATAAGAGCTGCATGAGTGGCCACAAGCCATTCTTTGTGATGCTTTTGGGTCTGGTGAAGTTTGACAGAGTTATATTAAGACAAATGTGAATAGGCTATGTCTACATGACTTTAGGGAGCAAGATAGGCTGCCATAAAGAGATGTGTTTTTAGGGAGCGCCTAAAACTATGTAAGTTGTGGATAGTCATGATTTCTTGGGGAAAAATATTCTAGAGAATTGATGCAGCTCAGGAGAAGTCTTGGAGCCGGGAGTGGGAGGCTTGGATTGGTGCAGAAGTTAGTGTTGCGCCTTGGGTAAGGGAGTGCTTAGAGCCGGGCCCGTGTCATTGTCTGGATCTGCGGGGTGTCACAGTGACGTGACCCGGCTTCTTGGTCCCAGGCGCGGCAATAAAAAGGGGAAGTTAAAGTTTTTGGGAAATATGTTCATGACATTTGTGGCCAGTGTGGGCCATCGCTTCTATTCAGGCCTCTGGGGGTGATGATGATGGCAGACAGCCAGGATGGTGAGCCCTCCACAGGTAGGGCTTTGTTCCCAGGGCAGGTGCAGGTACAGAGGCTGCTCATTCCACTGCTGCCTGCAGAGTGCAATCTCACAATTAGGCTCCGCCTGCCTGCGCAGCAATTTAGTCGGTGGCTCCACAGGTGACCCTCTACTACTGTCGCGCTAATCACAGTCTGTCACACACAGGTTTTGAGCCTGACCAGGTACTTAACTTCTGCTCGACAGTTCACTCAACAAAGCAGTTACGGTTCACAAGATAAAAACGGTTCTCAGATGGTTCCAGTCACATCCTACAGCTGAGACAATTCGTTGGGTGCACTCCCTTTCTAAGTCCTCTTGGGCCTCTGTCCACTATCCCACGCATGGACTACAGTTTAGCGGTCACGGATTTTTCCTGGTCTCCCTTTTCCGGGATTCCTAACCCTCATTTGACAGCCTTCCCTTCGCTGTGCCAGGGTTTGGGTTCCGGGCATGAAGTTCCCTCACCCCGCCAGTTAATTCTATGGCTGGGGCATGCAGCATCCTACCACTTCAACAGGGCCGACAGCCTGGCTCCAGCCCAGTTACTTGGTGCCTCGTTGACTCGGGGACACCTTAGATCCCTTCTCTCTTCCCTCGGTACGTGGCCTGAGACCCAGACAGGCCACCGGTTCCTGGTTCTTCCACTCTGGTGTTACAGTTTCTAGGGTGTTAGGGTGTCTCGGCTTAGGAGTTTTGTTTCTCTCCCACTACAGCTCGCCAGGAACTCGAACCTGAACTCTTTCTTGTCTCTCACTGAGCTGAACTCTCCCGACTTTGTGTTCATGGGTTTTAAGTCCAGTTCCCACACCTTCTTCCCAGGTTCTTCCTCACCTCTCCACCCTCCACCTTCCACTTAGCTCCCCCACTATCCCTTGCCTGACATGGAGAACTAGGTCTAGGGCAGGGGTCTCAAACTCGGTTGGGTTGGTGGGCCGCATGTAGAAAAAAATTGATACCGGGGGCCGCATTGCTTGTAGGACTAAGGGTATCGTTACACATCACAACATTGCATGCAATTTCACAGCCAATTTGCTGGTTGCAGTGAAATCATGGACACATTGTTACATTTGTACACAGCAAGAAAATGGAACAATGTGTCCAAAATTTCACTGCAACCAGCAAATTGCCAGTTAAATTGCATGCAATGTTGCGACGTGTAATGGTACCCTAAGTGACATTTTAGCAATACCAGAATTTTTTGCTCAATCTAGTAAAGTACAAATTATGATCTTCTTGTAGGAATGTCCCCACCCTAATCTACTTTATGTAGTAATGTCCCCACACTGGTCCCCATTGTATATTAATGTCCCCCAAACTGGTCCCCGTCTTGTAGTAATGTCCCAATCTTGGTCCCCTTCTTGAAGTAATGTTCCCTCCCTTGCCATCTTGTAGTAATGTCCTGGTCTCTGTTCTTTTTGTTCTCTCGCTCACACACACACTCACATAGGGCTTGTCCACACACCTGTGCTCTCAGCATTTAGCGCTTCTGTGCTAAATACTTAGGCTTTGACAGAGAAGCGCAGGTGCGTGTATGCGGCCGCTTTCAGCAGACGCTGTCCCTGGTTACCCGATGTGTATCGTGGTAACCACTTCATACAGCAGCCTGCATAGTGTGCGCTTATCCAGAGCGCACAGGGAAACGCTGCTTGCATACACGCACCTGCGCTTCTCTGTCAAAGCCTAAGTATTTAGCGCAGAAGCGCTAAATACTGAGAGCGCAGGTGTGTGGACAAGCCCATATATACACACCCGCACATTCACACAAACTCACATACATCCACACATACATCCTCAAACATATTCACACAAACACATACACACTCACACATTGACACACTTACATAGGGCCATATTTGGAGTTCCTGCCGCCCTAGGCACTTTCAGCGGTCATGTTCCCCTCCCCCCCAGGCTGCTATCTTCGGCTGTAACAGCGCCTTACATGACTCCACTCTTTTCATTCCGGCAGCATTCATCCTCTGTGGCTCCCAGTCTTCCACTTGCCGGCAGCAGCCGGCACCAGCTAGCACCCGGCGGCCGGCACCAGCCTGCACCCAGCACCGGCCGCCGGCGATGTGCCGCTCAGGCGGCGCGGGAATACACTCACACATATACATACACTCACATACAAATATACACGCACACACACATACACTCACATATATACACATACACACTCACTCACATATATACACAAATACTCACACACATACACTCACTCATATATACACACAAACACACACACACTCACTCACATATACACACAAATACACTCACACATACACACACACTCACTCACATATACACACACAAATGCACTCACACATATACACACACACTCACTCATATATACACACACAAATACACTCACACATATACACACACAAATACACTCACACATATACACACACACTCACTCACATATACACACACACACTCACTCACATATACACACACAAATACACTCAGACATATACACACACACTCACTCATATATACACACACAAATACACTCACACATATACACACACAAATACACTCACACATATACACACACACTCACTCACATATACACACACACAAATACACTCACACATATACACACACACTCACTCACATATACACACACACAAATACACTCACACATATAAACACACACTCACATATACACACACAAATACACTCACACATATACACACACACTCACTCACATATACACACACAAATACACTCACACATATACACACACAAATACACTCACACATATACACACACACTCACTCACATATAAACACAAATACACTCACACATATACACATACACACTTACTCACATATACACACAAATACACACACACTCACATATACACACACAAATACACTCACACATATACACACACACTCACTCACATATACACACAAATACTCACACATACACATACACACTTACTCACATATACACACAAATACACACACACACTCACATATACACACAAATACTCACACACACTCACATATACACACAAATACTCACACACACACACACACACACACACACAAATACTCACACATATACACATACACACACTCATATATACACACAAATACACTCACTCATACACAGCTGGCTGGCTGAACTTAATCCGGGAGTAGCATGACCCTGGCAGCCCTGAGGTGGCAGGGGAGTGGGTTTTTGGGGTGGGGGTCTTCTTGCTGGCCGAGAGAGGAGCCGGTGGGGGTGGGGGGGCCGCGATGTGCTGACAGCTCTGGCTGGGTCGGGAGCAGTGTTGAGGGGGCGTTTGCAGTCAGCTCTGCTCTGGCCGGGTGAGGAGCGGGAAGGGGGGGCGATGTACTGTCACTCCAGCTGAGTGAGGAGCAGTGGGGGGGGGGGGCGTTTGCGCTGTCAGGTCTGGCCCGGGTGAGCAGGGCAGCAGCTGCGGCCGCAAACTAAGTGACCGGCCAGCCTATTTCATTAATGCCCCGGGCTCATTATACATGGAGCCGCCGCGGTACTGCTTTATGACTGTGACTTCCGGGTACCGCCGGCTCAAAAAAGCGCCTTCGCGCCTGTACATTCATGAAAGCAGGCGGCCGGCGGACCAATCAGAAGCCTCCTGTGACGTCACAGGAGGCTTCTGATTGGTCCACCGGCCACCTGCTTGGACCGGAAGTCACAGTAATAAAGCGGTACCGCGGCGGCTCAATGTATAATGGCCCGGGGCATGCTTTTTTCTTTCATGGTGCCCCGGGCCGCACTGGGGAGCGTGGCGGGCCGCAAGCGGCCCGGGGGCCGCGAGTTTGAGACCCCTGGTCTAGGGATTGGCGGATGTGTTGGGTGTTTGTGCAAACTGACAACTTACCAGTCCCAGCTGCAGTACCTCTCTGTGGCGTCTAGTCCACAGGGGTGCCCCATTAGTCTAAAATTGCTTCCAGAGCAAAGAGAATGAATTAGACAGAAATGAGGGTAGAGAGGTAGGGACATGGTTGCCAGTAGGAATTTCAGGGCCCCTAACTGGCAAAATTTTGGGGCCCCCTGCGGGCAGCCGGCTAAATCGCTCAACACAGTGAATTCCTAGGCGCTTTGCCCCCTGGGAATTACAAATATGCAAATATAGTCTGTGGAGCCTCCAGATAACCCTCCAGGGAAGGACCTAGCCATGGAGTGGCTTTTTGAGGAGACCACCATAACCACCATATCAAGTGGCCCTTTGAGTCAATATCCAGCTCTTTAGGAGCTTAAAGATATGACAAGGGAATAGCAAGGCCAGGAGACTCCTGAACGCGGTCCCACAGACTTTATTTGCACATGAGGGAGATTAATACTGGTGGTGTTATTTTATTACCTTGTACAGGGGTGGGGAACTGTTTTCCTAACAGAGGGACATTTGGAAATTTCTACCGTCATTCAGGGGCCGCACATCACCACGAAAATTACCCGGCTACATTTAGTTAATTAATTAACTCACCTAGTTTGATGGCTGCAACTGGTTCTCTGTGCACCTGCGATGTTTGGTGATAACTGGTCTTCCAGGTTTGTGTTGGTCAGAAGCACACTCAACTATGTGACAATAAGTTTTGGAAATCAAATACATCACATAGGAGACTGCTATGTATACAATATACAAGACAAAGAGAGCATATGCAGCACTGCAGGGGCTAGGAGGCACATAGACTGGGGGTGAACTGAGCTCTGCAGGGATGTGTGATCTCTCCCCGGGCCCCCACCCATTGAGGGGGTGAGCTGAGCTCTGGAGGCAGGAGCCACAAGCTTCCAGAAAATGGCTGTGGATCTCGATCCGGCGCATGTACCACCTCCGCGGCCATTTTCTGGAAGGCTGGATGATAGAGGCTGAAAAAACGGCTGCGACACCCTCGCATCTCTGGGCCCACATTTTTGCCCTCCCCCCATGGTCCCTGCAAACCTGCCTCCTGCACCACCACCACAGCCTTTCCCCGACCCCCTTCCTCCCCCTTGGTAAGCCATGGTGGGTTAAGGATGGAGGACATATATACTGATTGTAAGAAGGACACTGGCATTATTAGACTGACCCCTTTTAACATTAAAAATAATTTTTTCTCTCTTTTCCTTCACCAAATTTGGAGAGCGTCTTATTAAGCGAAATATACAGTATATGCTCCTCTCCGACCACACCATGTCCACAGACATGTCCATGGGGGAATCCGGGACCCACTACACACCATGTGCTCACTCTTATTCCCCTGGGGGGTTGGGGACCCCTCCACACTATGTGCTCACTCTTATCCCACTGGGGAGGTCCGAGGCCAGCAGAGCCCAATAAAACACCAGGCCAGCCACTATCACCCTGCCCTGGCCGGCCCTAACTGCCCCCCCACTGGCCCGGAGGGGTCCCATACACCAGCCAGCCGTCGTCATCCTACCCAGGTCCTTACTGCCCCCCCCCCCCCGGCCTAGCAGGGCCCCATACCCCAGCGGCCAGCCAGCCGTCATCACCCTGCCCTGACTGACTTCCCCCCGCCATTATGACACAAACTCACTGCAAGGAAAGTCTGGACCACTGATGATGTCCTCACTGTGCTCCAGACTTCCAAACTGCCGGAGCTATATTACTGAAGCCCAGGGGTTAGCTTATAATGAGGTACTGGAAGGAACAGATACACATGGCTCAGCTACATACACAACGTACACACAGAGCACTGTACACCTAGATACACACATGTGTATGGAGCAGAATATATACGAGGTGTACACAGCAGAGACGAGTGTGTACGAGGTGTACTGAGCAGAGATGAGTGTGTATGAGGTGTACAGAGCAAAGCCTAGAGTGTATGAGGTGTACAGAGTGGAGCCGAGAGTGTACGAGGTGTACAGAGCGGAGCCGAAAGTGTACAAAGTGTACGGAGCAGAGACCTGTGTACAAGGTGTACAGGGCAGAGCCATGTCTACGGAGCGGACCTGTGTGTGTACGAGGTCCACACAGTGGAGCTGTGTCTGTATGAGGTGTACAGAGCAGAGTTGAGAGTGTACGAGGTGTACGGAGCGGAGCGGCGTGTCTATGAGGTGTACAGAGTGGACCAGAGAGTGTACGCGGTGCACAAACCGGAGCCGAGAGTGTACGAGATGTACAGAGCATACCAGTGTGTGTACGAGGAGTACTGAGCGGAGCTGTGTGCATATGAGGTGTACAGAGCAGAGTTGAGAGTGTACGAGGTGTACGGAGTGGAGCCTAGAGTGTACAAGATGGACAGAGTGGAGTTGAGAGTGTACGAAGTGTACAGAGTGGAGCTGAGAGTGTACGAAGTGTACAGAGCAGAGCTGAGAGTGTACAAGTTGTACCTATAGGCCCTTTGTGTTGCCTTTACTGTCTTACCAGTGGACTGCTGGCTTCTGCTGGCTATCGGCCACCACCACCTGTGTATAGTATAGTGACTCCTACATTGTCTGCCGTGGAGTATAATGGGCTCTACATTGCCTTCCATATAGTATAATGCACCCCAATAATCTTCCATATGGTATAATGCACTCCGCATAGTTTTGCATATAATATAATAAACCCCCATAGTCCTCCATATAGTATAATTTACCTCCATATGTTCCGCCACATAATTCTCAATTTAAAATAATGTAATTTCCCTAATCCTCCATACATTATAATGCAGGGCCGTATCCTGGGGGGGAAGGCCTGGGGGATCATCTGCCCCGGGCGCAGCAGGCAGGGAGGGCGCCCTCAGCCTCCTCCTGCAGCACCCAAGGTCTTTCCCCGCCACCCTCATGTTGCGTTAATGCGCTCCACCTCCCCCGCAGTGGAAGCCGCAGTGGGAGCCAGCTTTCTTCTCCACTACACAGCAGCACACTCTGTGCTGACAGGACCTGTGATG
Source organism: Allobates femoralis (assembly GCA_033576535.1). Classification (NCBI taxonomy): domain Eukaryota; kingdom Metazoa; phylum Chordata; class Amphibia; order Anura; family Aromobatidae; genus Allobates; species Allobates femoralis. Next base: position 113,183,130 of record JARQOC010000005.1, read on the forward strand.
ATGTCAATGGAGGGGAGGAGTCAGGGATCACATGATCAGCTCCTTAGTGTATTCAGAACTGTGCCGTGCTGGTCATCATGATGCTGGATGAGGTGAAGGTTATGTGTGGGGTCAGGATGAATTTACAGTGTGGATGTTGCAGAGCTGAGTGTGTACTAGGTATATGGAGCAGAGCCGAGTGTGTACTAGGTGTACGGAGCAGAGCTGCGTGTGTACGAGGTATATGGAGCGAAGCCGCATGTGTACGAGGTGTACGGAGCGGAGCCGCGTATGTATGAGGTGTACAGAGCGGAGCTGTGTGTGTACAAGGTGTACAGAGCTGAGCCGCATGTGTACGAGGTGTACGAAGCGGAGCCGCATGTGTACGAGGTGTACAGAGCGGAGCCGCTTGTGTACAAGGTGTACGGAGTGGAGCTGCATGTGTACAAGGTGTACGGTGCAGAGCCATGTGTGTACAAGGTGTACAGAGCAGAACCGAGTGCTTACAAGTTGTCCGGAGCTGAACTGCATGTGTACGACATGTATGGAGCGGAGCTGTGTCTGTATGAGGTGTACAGAGCAGAGCCGCATACGTACGAGGTGTATGGAGGGGAGCCAGGTGTATATAAGGTATGTGTACCAGTGGTAGCCCCCCGCGGATGCAGCTTCCACTCCTATAGTCCTGGCTGCCTTTGCCAGCAGCATTCTGCTCTGGAGTCCCAGCCGCCGCTGTCTGTATTGTGCAGCTCAGCATGGCGAGGCACGATGTTGTCATCACTGAGCACCACTGTGCTGATATGTGCAGAGCAGCGGCAGAGCAAGTGTTGAGGAGACCGAAGCAGCAAGAAGAGAGGTGAGGAGAGAGATCCGGACGGCCAGAAACTCCGCTTGGCTGCGGTGCCACTCATATGACAGTGCAGCTGCATTCATTCGTATATACCAAGCATCCTCACACGCACAAAAAAGCAACATGTTCTGTTTGCAGGGTACTTTTAAAAAATGCAAGGAAACACAAACGCATCTTAGCCCACTCCTAACAACGTGTAGCATACTCATTGTCCGAAACTGCTCTTGTTGGTTTCAGCAGTCACTGTGCCTGTAAGTGTAAAAATCGCATATGGATGTGTCGAGTCCCAGGCCCTGGGGTACTCGGGTATCAGGCTCGGTGGGTGTTTTCATGGGGATGTCACGGGTGGCAGAGCCTGAGCCTGTGGCCTGGGTGACACTTCAATAAGGGGTTATGTGAAGGGGACAAGAGTTTGTTGTTGTCATGTGACGCCACCTGTAGTACCTGGTGATGGGTCACCAGTGCCGCCACAGTCCTCCGGAGGGCGATGGTATCGCGGCAAGGATTTCAAAGCTCCCTACAGGTGGAGCTGGTCCTCTGGGGCAGTGTTCCTGTAAGCAAACAGGTTGAATTCTGCAGCACAAAGACACGGAGACAAAGTCACTCTCCCAGGTACTTTACTGTAAACAGTCATCAGCATACAAGTCCACAGTTCAGCAACAGTTGTTAAAGAAACAGGTAGCTCTACAGATGGCTGCAAGTGGATGCCAGGTGGTATGGTGGTTCCCGTGGTATGCCTTAATTGACAAACTCGTGTCCTTTCTTCCCCGCCTAGGATGAGTCTATACCCAATGGCTCCTTAAAAGACTTGGGGCTCCCCCCCCTCATGGTGAAGAAGCAGGCAGACCGCTCCATCTGGCAGAGTGCCGCAGCCGGTGAACAGACCGCAGCAGCCGGTTGACGATTTTAGAGGTGGACTCTGCCCGTTTCCTCGGTTCCTGCTTTCCCGTGGTGGACTGGGGAATTCCCTGGAGTATGGTTGCTCCACGCTGGGGTTCCCCCCTTTCTCTCTAGGGCCCAGACTCCCAGTCAGGCACCCTCTCTCAGGATCCCCTGAGGATCCTCTCTCATCTTCCCTCCGGATCAGCGTAGAGCTGTCCGGGTTAACCTTCCGCCTCGCTCCACACTCCTCCTTGACTCCTCTCCAACTCCGACTACCCTTTGACTCCCTCCAGAGGTGAATATATCTCCCTCCCAGGAGTAACTTCCCACCACTACTCTAATGTGGGAGTGCAGGAATGGGTCCCACCCACCAGCCTAGTGTCCACTTGCAGCTGGGGAAAATTACACCACTTTTACGGGTGCAATACCCTACTATGACGCCTGACCATGTGGGGCACCACAGATGATTGGTCACATGACGTCTACTCAGACTGCTGGGGTGGGCGCCAAACTAAACTCTTGCCCCGGGTGCCAGAAAACCTAGATACACCTCTGTCTTTTATGTCATCATGTGTATAACTTATTATCATTACATTACACTTTGGCATCACCCTGCTAAACATTCAACATGCATGCTTTGACATATCACACTCTTTGCAAGAAGCAATTGGCTTCAGATCTCAACATTTGACCCCATGTGTTCTTTTGCAAAATGCTTAAAAAGCCAAATGCTGGTTTCGATTATTCAGGGACAGCTGATCTCCTCTGTCAGGACCAGAAATCTACATAATGGTATTTATAGGCTTGTTAACTCCAAAGTTACACCCAATGTGTTAACAAGCTGGCAGTCTTCATGTTTTAAAGATAGTAAGAAGATGTGTTTACATGTTTGGCACACAAACTAATAGAGGAAGTCAATTGATCTTTTGTCTTGAGGGTCTTAAGCACAGCACTTTGTCTTTGATACTTGTTTTTCTGCTGGGCACTCATTCAAATAATCACTCATGGCCCAACAAAGAAGCACTTGTATATTTATGGGTGGCCTTGCTGAACAATCCTTCATGATCAGGCCTGACAACCAACAAAACAAAGAAGATCTTTTTAATTCTGAAAATCGAATAAAATATCCCCATTAGATAATGGATTTGTAATATATCATAAAAAACTCTCAGGGAATTCAAGTACATATTACCCAAGTAAAATGATGCTTAGTTATTCATAAAAGATGATACCGACATAGGGTATTTCATGATCTAATTATGGGTATTTTAGCTCAGGCATCAATTAGGGAATCATCAGTACCATGAAATATTTCACAACTGCTGTTTATACATAAAGAGAAACAAAAAAGAAGAGAAAGAAAAGAAAGAAAAACATTTTCAGTAAAGAAGACAAATGTGTAAAGACATTCATCTACATGTGAGATTGGCAAATGTAGTGTAATGTAAGGAGGTGCATGATGCCAGAAACAGATTTCTACCCTGAAGACTGTTGCTGCTTTTATAGCCTCTCTTTGCATGATGTGTATTAATGTGTAGTTAATGTATATCTATCTGTATAGATTTGGTAATGTATTATTACTTACCCTGGAAATGGGTGCAATACTAACAGTCACTCCTAGATGTCACTAGTCAGTTGTAAGGGAACCAATCTAGGATATAGAGAAAGCAGATCTACAAGAGTTAATGTGAAGTCGGCCCACAAGAAAGGGATATATATACATACACTACTGTTAAAAAGTATGGGGTCACCCAGACAATTTTGTGTTTTCCATGAAAACTCATACTTTTATTTATCAAATGAGTTGCAAAATGAATAGAAAATATAGTCCAGACATTGACAAGGTTAGAAATAATGATTTTTATTTGAAATAATAATTTTCTCCTTCAAACTTTACTTTCATCAAAGAATGCTCTCTTTGCAGCAATTACAGCATTGCAGACCTTTGGTATTCTAGCTGTTAATTGGCTGAGGTAATCTTGAGAAATTTCCCCCCATGATTTCTGAAGTCCCTCCCACAAGTTGGATTGGCTTGATGGGCACTTTTTACGTACCATACAGTCAAGCTGCTCCCACAACAGCTCAATGGGGTTGAGATCTGGTGACTGCGCTGGCCACTCCATTACAGATAGAATACAAGCTGCCTTCTTCTTCCCTAAATAGTTCATGCATAATTTGGAGGTGTGCTTTGGGTCATTGCTCTGTTGTAGGGTGAAATTGGCTCCATTCAAGCGCTGTCCAGAGAGTATGACATGGCATTGCAAAATGGAGTGATAGCCTTCTTATTCAAAATCCCTTTTACCTTGTACAAATTACCAGCACAAAAGCAAACCCAGACCATCACATTACCTTCACCATGCTTGACAGATGGCATCAGGCACTCTTCCAGCATATTTTCAGTTGTTCTGTGTCTCACAAATGTTCTTCTGTGTGATCCAAACATCTCAAACTTTGATTTTCTGTCCATAAAACTTTGTTCCAATCTTCCTCCAATGTCTGTGTCCTTTTGCCCATATTAATCTTTTTCTTTTATTAGCCAGTCTCAGATATTGATTTTTCTTTGCCACTCTGCCCTGAAGGCCAGCATCCTGGAGTCGCCTCTTCATTGTAGATGTTGACACTGGCATTTTGCAGGTACTATTTAATGAAGCTGCCAGTAGAGGAGCTGTGAGGCATCGATTTCTTAAACTAGAGACTAATGTACTTGTCTTGTTACTCAGTTGTGCAGCGGGGCCTCCTACTTCTTTTTCTACTCTGGCTAGAGCCTGTTTGTGCTCTCCTCTGAAGGGAGTGTTACACACCCTTGTAGGATTTCTTAAGTTTCTTGTCAATGTCTCGCATGGAATAGCCTTCATTTCTAAGAACAAGAATAGACTGTCGAGTTTCAGATGAAAGTTCTCTTTTTCTGGCCATTTTGAGAGTTTCAAAGAACAAAAAATGTAATGCTCCAGATTCTCAACTAGCTCAAAGGAAGGTCAATTTTATAGCTTCTCTAATCACCAAACCTTTTTCATCTGTGCTAACATACTTGTACAAGGGTTTTCTAGGATTTTGTAAACATCCATTTGTCTTCTTATACAATTAGCAAACACAATGTACCAACATAACAATGTAAAATACAGGAGTGGTGGTTGTTGGAAATAGGCCTCTATACACTTATGTAGATATTGCATTAAAAACTAGAAGTTTGCAGCTAGAATAGTCATTTACCACATTAACAATGTATAGAGTGCATTTCTGATTCATTTATTGTTAGCTTCATTGAAAAAAACATATGCTTTTCTTTCAAAAATAAGGAGATTTCTAAATGACCCCAAACTCTTGAACGGTAGTAATATATATATATATATATACATACAATTAAAACCATAAATTTACGTACGCTATATGAAAAAAACACATATGCATGTGCTTCTCACTACCTGTCATGAAATTTGAATAAGCCTTTCCAATTTTAGGCCAATTACCAAAATTGTTTATATTTGCCAAATGCCAGAATAATGAGGGACAGAGACTGTTTTAAGATATTTGTATTACTTTCTGCAAAGTCAGAAGTTTACATACACTAATAATACTATACCTTTAAACCATTTGGAACAGCCCATATGATGATGTCATATATTTAGAAGCTTCTGACAGATTTATTCGCAACATCTGAGTTAATTAGAGACACACCTGTAGATGATTTTAATGCATACCTGAAACACACTGTTTCTTTGTGTAGTTTTATGGGTAGGTTTAAAGAAATCAGCCAAGATATCAGCAAGAGAATTATGCACTTGCACAAATCTGGTTCATCATTGGGTGCAATTTCCAGATACCTGATGGTGCCTTGTTCATCTGTACAAACAATTGTACGCAAGTACAAACAAGATGGGAATGTCCAGGCATCATACCACTCAGGGAGGAGATAGGTTCTGTGCCCCAAAGATGAATGTGCCTTGGTCCGACAAGTGAATCTCATTCCATGACCAAAGGCAAAAGGCGTTGTGAAGATGATGGCAGAAGCTGGTAAAATTGTGTCATTATCCACAGTGAAATGTGTACTGTATCAACATGGGCTGAAGTGCCACTCTTCCAGGAAGAAGCCATTACTCCAAAAGAAACAAAAAGCAGATTAATTTGTGCACATTATGCACACAAAAATAAAGATTAATTGGAGAAAAGAGATAAACACTTCAAGTTTATGCAACTCTAGAGTTTAAGGGATCCTGTCACCCCCAAAACACCTCTAAACCTATTAAAAGCTGTCCCTAGAGCATATAACACTTTCCCTACACTCCTTTTACCTCCTAAATGCAGCAAGTGACATTGAAGAAAAACGTTATAATAGTACCCATTACTGATGATAATGAGTGACTATGCTATTCATAGTCACTCATCCAGGCTGCCCCTCTTCTTCATATCACGCCTGAATAGGCGTATCTACAGCACAGATTCAAATTGCGCCTCCCTGCACGCTCCCCTCTCTCCCATAGCGTCTGAGGCTGCAGTGTGGCTGGTGACGCGATCCGCGTCATTCCCGGCCGGGTGACGTATTACACCGGCGCCGCGCTGTCAGCTTCAAATGCGCACTGCGTAGGAAAGTGTTAATATGCTCTAGGACAGCTTTTAATAGTTTAGAGGTTTTTGGGGTGACAGGATCCCTTTAAGGCACAACAACAAGGAGGCAGTTAAAGTGCCAAGTGCAATGGTATAGCAGAGTACAAAATGTCAAATGCACATCAGTGAAAAAGTCTGCAATACATAAAAGTAACGATGTTGCCAACAACGCAATATATCATTAATAAAGTGCATACAATCAATTGGGAAACATAATCATAACAAAGGTCCACATAAGACCTCAAAAGTTATACAAATACCCGAAAGTTAAAATGCTACAAAGCAGATAGAAGCAAAGCTGCTAACTTCTGGAGCACGCTCCCTCCCAGTTGATTACAATACTATACAGTTCACAAATGTGCTGGATCAAATTTACCCATATTACTCAGGCTAACCAAACTGCACCAAGCACAAGGAGGGGAGACCTCCAGTTTTTAATACTTACTAGTTGCATATATATACAATATGTATATATATATATATATATATATATGTATATATATATATATATATATACACATATGCTGTGAACCGTAATACATATATATATATATATATATATATATATATATATATATATATATATATACCGTATATACTCGTGTATAAGCCGTCCCGTGTATAAGCCAACCCCCCTACTTTTGCCCCAAAAATCTGGAAAAACCTATTGACTCGTGTATAAGCCGAGGGTGGACCCCAGCACAGGTATACAGCCCCCAGCAGTGTGGTATACAGGCCCCCCCCAGTGGTATACAGGCCTCCCCAGTGGTAGTATACAGCAGCCCCAGTGGTAGTATACAGCAGCCCCAGCAGCCTCAGTGGTAGTATATAGCATCCCCAGCAGCCCCAGTGGTAGTATATAGCAGCCCCAGTGGTAGTATATAGCATCCCCAGCAGCCCCAGTGGTAGTATATAGCAGCCCCAGCAGTAGTATATAGCAGCCCCAGTGGTAGTATATAGCAGCCCCAGCGGTAGTATATAGCAGCCCCAGCGGTCCCAGTGGTAGTATATAGCAGCCCCAGTGGTAGTATATAGCAGCCCCAGCGGTAGTATATAGCAGCCCCAGCAGTCCCAGTGGTAGTATATAGTAGCCCCAGTGGTAGTATATAGCAGCCCCAGCAGCCCCAGTGGTAGTATACAGCAGCCCCAGTGGTATACAGGCCCCAGCAGTATATACAGCAGCCCTGGGGGTATACAGCAGCCCCCAGGGGTAATACAGCAGCCCCCAGGGGGTATCCAGCAACCCCCTGGGGGTACCCAGCAGCCCCCTGGGGGTATCCAGCAGCCCCCAGGGGGTACCCAGCAGCCCCCAGGGGGTATCCAGCAGCCCCCAGGGGGTACCCAGCAGCCCCCAGGGGGTACCCAGCAGCCCCCAGGGGTACCCAGCAGCAGGGCCGGCTCCAGGTTTCTGTGAGCCCCGGGCGAAAAGGTCTCAGTGGGCCCCCTTTAAGTACATATCGCGGACTATATATATATATATATATATATATATGTATATATATATATATAGCCGCACACTTACCGCAAGCCCCATAGACAATGCATGGGGCTTGCCGCAAACGTGCAGCAAGTGCAGCCGCTAGACGGAAAATGCGGCAGATGCAGGTTTTTTTTACCGCAACTGCCACATTTTAAAAAAAAACTCCTATGTGAAGGCAGCCTTACAGGAACAGTGACTGCCGAATCCAGCAAGAGCTGTTTCTGACAGTGAGTATATTACACATTGTTAGGAGCGGGCTAAAATGCGATTGCGTTCCCTTGCGCCTTTTAAAACTACCCTTCAAATGCAAAATGTTGCATTTTTGTGCGTCTGAGGATGCTTGGTATATACACAAGCATCCTGAAGCACACAAATAATGCAAGCAGCTCAATGGAGCCGCACTGCCATATGGTGGCACCGCAGCCAAGCGGAGTGTCTGGCCGTCCAGATCTCTCTTCTCCTCACCTTTCTTCTCGCTGTTCCGGTCTCCTCTGGTCGCTCTGCACATATCAGCACAGTGATGACATCGTGCCCCTCCATGCTGAGCTGCAGAATGCAGACAGCGGCAGAAGAGACTATGGAGAAGAATGCTGCTGGCAAAGGTGGCTGAGACTATAGGAGCGGAATCCGCGGGGGGCTACCACTGGTACACATACCTCGTACACACGCGGCTCTGCTCCATACACTTCGTACACACGCGGCTCTGCTACGTACACCTCGTACACACTCGGCTCCGCTCCGTACACCTCGTACGCACGCGGCTCTGCTCCGTACACCTCGTACACACTCGGCTCTGCTCCGTACACCTCGTACACACACGGCTCTGCTCCGTACACCTCGTACACACACGGCTCTGCTCCGTACACCTCGTACACACATGGCTCTGCTCCGTACACCTCGTACACACACGGCTCTGCTCCGTACACCTCGTACACACACGGCTCTGCTCCGTACACCTCGTACACACACGGCTCTGCTCCGTACACCTCGTACACACACGGCTCTGCTCCGTACACCTCGTACACACACGGCTCTGCTCCGTACACTTCGTACACACAGGGCTCTGCTCCGTACACCTCGTACACACAGGGCTCTGCTCCGTACACCTCGTACACACACGGCTCTGCTCCTTACACCTCGTACACACACGGCTCTGCTCCGTACACCTCGTACACACACGGCTCTGCTCCGTACACCTCGTACACACACGGCTCTGCTCCGTACACCTCGTACACACACGGCTCTGCTCCGTACACCTCGTGCACACAAGGCTCTGCTCCGTACACCTCGTGCACACAAGGCTCTGCTCCGTACACCTCGTACACACTCGCCTCTGCTACATTCACACTGTAAATCCCTACTGACCCCACACATAACCTTCACCTAATTGCCATACACCTAGTACACACTCACCTCTGCTACATTCACACTGTAAATCCCTCCTGACCCCACACATAACCTTCACCTAATTGCCATACACCTAGTACACACTCACCTCTGCTACATTCACACTGTAAATGCCTCCTGACCACACACAAACTTCACCTTATTTGAGCATCATTGATGGCCAGCACAGTCCTGGATACACTGAGGAGCTGATCATGAGACCCCTGACTCCTCCCCTCCATGTGACATCATCGCAGGTCCTGTAAGCACAGAGTGTGTGCAGCTCTGTCGGCTCCCGTGGATGGGGGAGGAGGGAGACCTCCGGTGCTGCAGCCTGCAGGAGCCTGAAAATGACCCCCCAGCTGCCCCCTGGATATGGCTCTGGCTGTGGGGGCAGTGCTCAGGGGCCCCTGAGGCTAGGGTCACACTTGCATTGTGACCCTAGCCTTATGCAAGTATTGTATGTTGCAACGCTGCTATGCGCTGGAGGCAGCCCATAGAAACCCGACGTTTACCGTGACAACCACTCGTTGTCAATGTAAACTGCGGGTTTCTATGGGCTCAGTTGCTGGCAGCGCATAGCGTTAAACGCTCTGCGCTGCAGCAGACAATACTTGCGTCAGGCTAGGGTCACAACACAAGTGTGACCCTAGCCCTCAGGGGCCCGGTGGGCCCCCTCCAAGCCGTTGGGCCCCGGCACTTGCCCGGGTACGCCGGGTGCTGACGCCGGCCCTGCCCAGCAGCCCCCTGGGGGTACCCAGCTGCCCCCAAATGCTGGCACTCACCCCCCTCCTGCTTATCTTACCATCCCGGTCTTCTGATCAGCGCGCTCCTCGGTGCTCCGTTCTTCATGCTCCGTCCTCCGTCCTCGCACGATGACGTCATATGCCTGCGACGGCCGGGGATCCCGGATGTAGCTGGACGGACGGAGCACCGAGGAGCGGCGCTGATCAGAAGACCTGGATGGTAATATAACCAGCGGGGGGGCCCTTACAAGGGGGGAGAGTGCTAGCATTTGGGGGGCATATATGAACTGCTTCCCCCTGCCGCTGATTGACAGGGGGAAGCAGTGCATATATAATGAGCGGCCCCACGTGACGGGGCCGCTCATACAGCAGCCTCCCCCTGCCTCCTGCAGCCTCCACAGCCCTGGACACAGCCCCCACCCGTATTGAAAAACTCGGCTTATACACGAGTATATACGGTATATACAATCCCCACAAATATAATCCCTCTCTGAGCCTGTCTTCCCCTGTGTGCTGTGCCTCCCCACCCTGTGCCTGTGTCTCTCCCCTGTGTCTGTATCTTCCCTGTATAATGTCTCTCCCCCATGTGTGCTGTTTTCCCTCTCTGGGTCTGTCTCCCCCTTGTAAATTTTCTCTCTCCCCCATCTCCTTCCTTTCTGTTCACTCACTTGCTCTCTTTTTCTCTCTATCTCCCTCTCTCCCAGAAAAATTAATTTGGTAGAATCTGGAACTGAAATTAAAACAAAAATGCACCTTATCTGCAGCAAAAAAAAACGCACTGTTGGCACCACCATTTTTCTGTTGCAGTGACAGCAAAGCACACCGGACGGCAGAGTAAAGACAACAGAGCCCACTGACAGCAGAAAACAGTGATAGCAAAGAACACCAGATGGCAGAGCATAGACAGTAGAGCCCACCGGCGGCAGCAGAGTCCTCCAGTCTACACCTGTGCTCAGCACAATGCAACAATGCAGCAGGCAATGCACAGAGCAGGGCTGGTGGGGTGGGATGCAATGCTCTTCAGCCCCTTCCCATCACATGCACACAACTGCAGCAGAATAGCTGGGCACTGAACACATTACATGATCTGCAGAGCAGTGGGCAGTTAATCTGCAGAGCAGTGGGCACTAAACAAGTTCTGCAAAACACTGGACATAATCTGCAGAGCACTGGACACACAGCAGAGCACTGGACATAATCTGCAGAGTACTGGGACATATTCTGCAGAGCACTGGACATACTCTGCACGGCACTGGAAATACTCTGCAGGGCACTGGACATAATGTGCAGAGCACTGGACATACTCTTCAGAGCACCGGACATAGTCTTCAGAGCACCAGACACAATCTGCAGGTCACCGGACACACTGCAGAGCACTGGACATACTGTGCAGAGCACTGGAAACACTACAGATGACTGGACACACGGTAGAGCACTGGATACACTCTGCAGAGCACTGGACACAGCAGAGCACTGGGCACACTGCAGAGCACTGGACACACAGCAGAGCACTGGACACACTGCAGAGCACTGGACACACTGTAGAGCACTGAACACACTGCAGAGCACTAGACACAGCAGAGCAATGAACACATAGCAAAGCACTGGACACCCTACAGAGCACTGGAACAGCAGAGCACTGAACATACTCTGGAGAGCACTGGTGTCCCCTCTGCTGTGGGCCCCTCGGTGCTGTGAATTTGTTCCTGACATGGGAGCCCCCTGTATGCTGCAGCCCCCCTCTCCCTCCTAACCTGTGTGGCAGCCGCAATATCACAATGTGGGTCTGCACTGAGCCAGTAGCTGAACTCTATGGTCTCCTGCAGGAAGTGCTAGAGGTGCAGAAGACCATAGAGATCAGCTCCCAGCTCAGTGCAGAAGGGCATTGTGACATCACGTCTGCCACATAAGTTAGGAAGGAGAGGGGGGCCGCAGCACACAGGGGGTTCCTGGGTGCCCACTGTCAGGGTCACATACGCAGTGCCCATGAACCCACAGCCATTGGAGGATACAGGGCAGGGGACGCTGTCTTGCGGAAGATGGCGTGGGCCTCCACAGGGACTTCAGGGCCCCGGCACTTGCTCGGATGTGCTGGGAGCTGACTCCAGCCCTGTATGTAGACATAGTGTTTATTATGTCTGCCTACTGTTCTCATGCAGTTTGAGCATGTTATCAGCCATCTCTGCCTTTTTACAGCCCTCCCAGACAGATCATTGCGTACAGAAGAAAATTACTCGCCTTTCCCATTGACTTACATTGTACTCGCTATTTGGAACAAATATGTGAGAATTGGTACTCCCTCATCCCTACTTATTACACATTGAGCACTATTGGGGTGCATTATAAAATATAGAGGAGTATGGGAGATGCATTGTAATACATGGAGGACTATTGGGAAGGCATGATAATATATGGAGGAATATGGGGAGTGTTTTAGAATTTAAGGAGGATTATGGGGTGCATTGTACGATATGGAGGTCTATGGGTGCATTATATGATATGACCGAATATGGATGATGCATTATAAAATATGAATTGCTATGGGGGTGCATTATAATATAAGGAGAGCTACGAGTGAAGGGTTCATTATAATATACAGATGACTATTGAGGTACATTATACTATATAGAGGATGTGGTGCATTATAATATATGGAAGACTGTGGAGAGTGGATTATAATGTTTGGAGGATTATGGGCTGTGTATTATACTTTAGTATTTAGAGGCCTATGAGGTGCATTATAATTAATGGATGACTATAGGGTGTGCATTATAATATTTAGAAGACCTAGGGCATTTGTCTTGTATTATATGGTGGATGCATTTTCCTATATGGATGAATATGTGGGACACATTATACTGTATGGAAGACTAAGGGTGGAATATTGAAGGTAATGTGGGTGGGGCCTATTATACTATATGAAGTACTATTGGGGATGCATTATAATATATGGAAGACTTTCTGGGGCCCATTACTATATGGATTACAATGGGATACATTATACTATATGAAGTACTATGTGGAGCCAATTATACTATAGGGGCAATTATATTATGTAAGGTCTTTGAGGAGGCCATTATACTATTTGGAGGCCTCTGTGGAGGCCATAATAATATATGGAAGTTTATGAGGGAGCCTTTATACTTTATGGAAGGATATTTCAGGGGCATTATACTGTATGCAAGCCATTATACAGTGTGACAGTTTGTGTGGGGTCCATCATACTGTGCGGAGAGCTGTGGGGGCCATTATACTGTTTACTGTTTGGAGGGATAGTGGGGGCCATTATACTCTATGTAGACCCATTATACTGCCTGAAGGGCTGTGTTTGATTCACAGTTGGGAATCAAACTGTGTTGGGGTCACCATTCATTGCCGGGGAAGTTGAAGGGTGTATAGGAGGGTCATCATACTGAGCCTGTTGAGACTATTGTGGAGGAATTCACTTTGGGGGTATCAGACAGTGGCTCAATAGGAGGAAATTACTATGTTGTGAGATATGTTCTTATGTTACCCTACCCAGCAGAATATGTATAAATATAAATATATCACTGAGTGGCGGCCAGCTTTAAATCTCACGTCAAAACGTGTTGCTCAGCTGATTGGTCGCGTGCTGCGCGGTATTGACGGGAGATTTAAAGCTGATGGGGAAGAGCGCAAAAGGTGTGACACATGTACACTGCTCCTGTCAGCACCACTAAGCATACACAGACGCTCATTTCACCGCACTCCCAATGCAATAGCTTTGGGCTTATTTCTAGTAAATACATGGACTTGGTATACAAGGTATTGCTATACCAGCTAAAATTATAAGGTACTTAGTTAACATTTTTATCAAAAGGTTCAAGTACCATATAACCACATTAAGCTGTACCTTTCATATGGGTCCTCCTGCCACTATTGTCTCATGTAAGAACAAGTGTATGCTCACAGTCATCCGCTCATATGCCATTTAAACACACATCTGCTGCTGAATCACATAGCGCAGTCAATTTCCTTTCGTGAAATGATGACTCGCAATCAGCCTTCCTTTAACCCCTTCATGACTGGGGAATTTTTCATTTTTCATTTTCGTTTTTTGCTCCCTTGATTCCAGGAGCCATAACTTTTTTATTTTTCCGTCAATATAGACATATGATGGCTTGGTTTTTGCGGGATGAGATGTACTTTCATATGCAATAATTTACTTTACCATATAGTGTACAGGGAAATTGCAAAAAAATTCTAAATGCAGTGAACTTGCAAAAAAAGTGCAATAACACGTTTGTTTTTTGGGTATTTTAGTCGCCGTGTTCACTATGTGGTAAAACCGACATGACGGGGTGATGCCTCGGGTCGGTACGCGTTCGTAGACACCCAACATGTATACCTTTATTGGTATCTATGTGGTGAAAAAAAAAGTTTGCAAAAAAAACAAAAAATGGACTTTTTGCACCATGTTCTGCGACCCGTAGCGTCCTCATTTTTCAAGATCTGGGGCTGTGTGATGACTTATTTTTTGTGTCTTGAGCTATCATTTCTAATGATTCCATTTTTGGGGGGATCTGCAGTTTTGATCGCCCGTTATTGGATTTTATAGCAATGTTGTGGAGACCAAAAAAACTGAATTTTGGCGTTTGGACCATTTTTTCCGTTACGGAGTTTACGGCTCTCATTAACGGATTTAATACAATGATAGATCGGGCGATTCTGAACGCGACGATACCAAACGTGTAGTTTTATAATTTTTTTTAATACTTTTATTGTGATTGGGGGAAAAGGGGGGTGATGTGAACTTTTATATGTATTTTTTTTACAGGTTTTTAAAAACTTTATTTTTCATTGATTCTTATTTTTACACTGCCTCTTTAATCTGGCAGCTGCAGGTACAGTAACTCAATGAACCTGGCTTAAATGCCTCTAAAAACACAATCTAGTCCTACTCCAGCAGTTAACCCTACACTAATTATAGCTAAAGGTACCTTTACACGCCGCTACAGAAGGTTAGAAACAACCGCGTGCTTTACGTGCACGAGCACGTACCAACGGTTGCAAACGGTACCCGATACCTCCTTTACACGCCGCTACAAGGTGTTTCTACAGAAGGTTTAATCTATCTCTGAATGCACCGCCGGGTGCCTCAAGTTACCTTCTGTAGAGCACCATCCCTCATTTTCACACCGCGACTGAACGTAATATGGGAGGACCTGGTGCAGCAGGGACAACACATAGGCGTGCCAGAGTTGTGGATTACGAGACACTCGTACGATGATTGGACAAAGCAATAGCATCATGATTGGCCAGCCAGCGCAGGAAGGCTGGCTAATACATGACGCTATAGCAAATGTGTAGTGTGACTGGTCAGCTCCTTAAATATGCCGCCCTACGCAGCGACAACCAATCGTAACGCAGGAGCTTCCACCAATGATCGCTGAAGGGGGGGGTTTCCCGGAGGCTGTGTCACGCCCCGGGGAGTTAACTAGGTGGCGAAAAAACCTTACCCTACCTTATTTAGACGCCGCTAGCATCGGGTTGAAATCAACCTGTTTTCGAGCACTGCTCTGAAAACAGGTGCCAAAAGTGACGGGTAGCAACAAGCTAGTTTACGCGCCGCTACCTCGGGTTGATTTGACGGTGCAAGATACATTTGTCTCCGTAACCCGGTTGTTTCTAACCTTCTGTAGTGGCGTGTAAAGGTACCTTAAGAGTGGAATTAAGATTGACTAGAATGTATTGGAAGAAACCCTGAAAGGACTGTTGGTTTAATGTGGCACCAACAGGTAATGTAACTGTGAACCCTGCATGAATGCCTCTAAACCACAATCTAGTCCTTGGTTTAATGTGGCACCAACATTTACTGCAACACAATGAACCCTGCATATATGCCTCTAAATCACTATAATGCCCTACTCTAGCAGCTAACCCTACACTAATTACAGATAAGAGCGGTATTATGATAGACTACAATCTATTGGAATTAGCCCTGAAAAGAAAAGTTAGTTTAATGTGGCACCAGTAGGTACTGTAACTCAATGAACCATGCCTGAATGCCTCTAAAACACTTTCTGGCCTAACCTCAGCATCTAACCATACTCTAAATACAGATAACAGCAATAATGCAAATTAGTACTGAAAAGGACTGTTTGGTTATTCTTGCACCAGAATGTATTGTAATGCTGACACACTGCCTACGAATATAGTGTACCCAATATGGGATCACTGGGTCTTATATAAACCTGATGACTCTAAGCAGCCAGCCAATTACAGTAATGACAGTAGCAAACATGGCTCTGGCATTACCGTGATTGGCAGGCAATTAAAGAATGTTTATTGGCTGAAAATCCAGCGCCAAACAAGCTGTTGTAAGGCCCCCCCCTGCTGAATACTTACCATCCCTGGTCTTCAGCAGCACCCAGGCGCCGGTCCTCTGTGCTCCGGTCCTCCGCGATCCCGTCCTCTGTGCTCCGTTCCCCGGCTGTATCATGTGACCGGCCGGGTCGCAGAAGCGATGACGTCATCGCTTCTGCGACGCGCGGGGACCCCGGATGCAGCCGTGGAGCGGAGCACAGAGGACGGGATCGCGGAGGACCGGAGCACAGAGGACCGGCGCCGGGGTGCTGCTGAAGACCAGGGATGGTAAGTAATCAGCAGGGGGGACCTTACAACAGGGGGGGACATGTGCCAGCATTTGTGTGGGGCTGCTGTATATAGGGGCTGCAATACCACTGGGGCTGCAATACCACTGGGGCTGCTGTATATAGGGGCTGCTGTATACACCACTGGGGCTGCAATACCACTGGGGCTGCTGTATATAGGGGCTGTATACACCACTGGGGCTGCAATACCACTGGGGCTGCTGTATATAGGGGCTGTATACACCACTGGGGCTGCAATACCACTGGGGCTGCTGTATATAGGGGCTGTATATACCACTGGGGCTGCAATACCACTGGGGCTGCTGTATATAGGGGCTGTATACACCACTGGGGCTGCAATACCACTGGGGCTGCTGTATATAGGGGCTGCTGTATACACCACTGGGGCTGCAATACCACTGGGGCTGCTGTATATAGGGGCTGCTGTATACACCACTGGGGCTGCAATACCACTGGGGCTGCTGTATACAGGGGCTGTATACACCACTGGGGCTGCAATACCACTGGGGCTGCTGTATATAGGGGCTGCTGTATACACCACTGGGGCTGCAATACCACTGGGGCTGCTGTATATAGGGGCTGCTGTATACACCACTGGGGCTGCAATACCACTGGGTCTGCTGTATACAGGGGCTGTATACACCACTGGGGCTGCAATACCACTGGGGCTGCTGTATATAGGGGCTGCTGTATACACCACTGGGGCTGCAATACCACTGGGGCTGCTGTATATAGGGGCTGCAATACCACTGGGGCTGCAATACCACTGGGGCTGCTGTATATAGGGGCTGCTGTATACACCACTGGGGCTGCAATACCACTGGGGCTGCTGTATATAGGGGCTGCAATACCACTGGGGCTGCTGTATATAGGGGCTGCAATACCACTGGGGCTGCAATACCACTGGGGCTGCTGTATATAAGGGCTGCTGTATACACCACTGGGGCTGCTGTATATAGGGGCTGCAATACCACTGGGGCTGCTGTATATACCACTGGGGGCTGCTGTATATACCAATGGGGCTGCTGTATATACCACTGTGGCTGCTGTATATACCACTGGGAGCTGCTGTATATACCACTGGGGGCTGCTGTATATCATACTGCTGGGGCCTGTATACCACTGCTGGGGGCTGTATACCTGTGCTGGGGTCCACCCTCGGCTTATACGCGAGTCAATAGATTTTCCCAGGTTTTGGGGGCAAAAGTAGGGGGGTCGGCTTATACACGGGTCAGCTTATACACGAGTATATACGGTATTTTAATATGCACTAATAAAGTGTTCCTATTTTTATATGAAGAGGACTATGTAACTTTATTTTTTGTAAGTGCTAATCTTTTTTTGGGAAAATCCTTTTGTCCTGCTAAGTTACGAAATTACTAAGTTAGTTCTCTTACCTGTCCGTGCATTGCCCACAAGCATTAAGACTTTTTGCTCTTATTCCAGTCCTTTGTCAATAATGCATCTGCATGTAGATTGCTTAGAGATTCATATAGGCAGCTCTATTTCATGGCTGTAGAGTGTGTGATGGCTTGTAATTCCTAGGGTGTCCACTGCTGTTGTGATTGTCGTTATTAACACCTCCTATTACCCTGATTGCCACCGCACCAGGGCATCAGCAAGAGCTTGGTATAGCGCCTTGAATTGGCTCTTCTAATGAATGCAGCAAATCTGGGGTGACTGTGGGCTGCTATTCCTACCCTAGGGGACATTTGCTATGTGCCAAAGCAGGGTGAGAATACTAACCTCCAGTCGTATGTTCTATCTTGGCTGGTATGAAAATTGAGGTGGACCCAAAGCCAATTTTCTTCAATTATATATTTATTTTACACTGCACTTTGGGACCCAGTCAGCTACCAATCATACATGCCGGCAGAGAGGGTGGGTGGGAATGTCTGACTTTAACCAAATACTGGAGAAAGCAGTGAATATGTATGAAGTTAATGAGTGGGCCCAGAAGCAAGGTGGCGGCACAGAAGCTTGGTAAGTATAATAGCTTAGGAAACTAAAGGCTGTGCCAAAACAATAAGGCTCCACTGTGAAATGGTTTAAGATGTTTTGGCAGCTTTTGGGCACCCTAGAAGGTGTTTTCTATGCCTTTCATTTTGCCTCCTACTAAATTCAATGAGGTTTGGCAAACTTCTGGAAGCTTGGTGATCTGAGCTGAACCAAAACTTGAAAGGTTTGCTCATCTCTAATCAGGACTTTAAAGAGCCAATAACCCAACGCATGGCAACCAGTAGGAAGATAACACAAACCTGTATTACGAGGTAATCCCCTACACTTTCTTGACCTTCTGGCAAAAGAGTTCCAGAGAATTAAAGAGTATTGCTACATTATCACTTAATGAGGTTATAAATTGTTGTTTGATGAACGTTCTGCTATGCAAATCATCAAGATTTGTTGATGGTATCTGCCTTTGCAACTGACAATTGATGACTTTCAAGTTGGGCTCAATGGAAGACAGACAAGTCTGGAGACGCTGCAAGCTGTTGTAGGTTAGCTTAAGCTACGAAGACGTCTTGGCAAAGGATTGTCATGGCCTGGCATTGTCATTTTAAAAAACTCTGAGTCCTGAGACACTTGGCGATGTCAATTTGATTTGAGCATACCATATTTCATTGTGTTTTTGAAAAATGAAAATGCTTTAACAATAAACTGTTTTTGTGTCACCAAATATTAAGACCTCTCTTTTTTTATCTAGCAATTGGGCTATGTGGGTGCTTAATTTTTAAAGGAAAGTTGTAGATTATATGGGTATTGTTTTTGGGCACATATGAGTTTTGATTGGTGTTCATTCAATTTTTTGAGAGAGGTGAATGGATCTAAAAATTATAGCTCTGACATTTTTATAAGGAAACAAAGATGTAGAAGGGAAAAATAATAAAGTTATATTTTAACATGATTGACTTTCTACAAAAAAAATTCTATATGGAACTAGAATTGGAGGAATAATTACAATTTTTATTGTTTTACCTTTTATTTTATTTTATGCATTTTTAATTTAGTCCCCTAGGGAACATGTTAGTTTTTACAATCTTCTTAAATATTTATTAATTGTAATCTATCGAAATTTTTAACAATCTTTCAAATCGCCTCACTGATGCCACTGCCTTATGCCAGTCGTTACACTGGTTGCCGAACCGCTACAGGATACGATACAAACTTATCTCTCTCACCCACGAACCCCTCCACAGTTCTGCCCCCCCCATATCTCATCCCTCATCTCTGTCTATCACCCTACCCATGCCCTCTGTTCTGCAACTGATATTCAAATAATATCATCCAGAATTTGAAGCTCACACCCCTGTCTCCAAGACTTCTCTCATGCTGTGCCTCTGCTCTGGATTGCACTGCCCAAAACATGTCAATGAATTTCTAGCGTGTCTTAAAATTATATCTCTTAAGACAGGTCTATCACCACAACTCCCTAACCTAACTTTCCCTGATCCATCCTTCTAAATATTAAACACAACATGCTCCTTTTAATTCATCTGTCTTCACATCCTCCCTAAAACTAATAGCACTTAAGTGCATATAGACAGTACTGGCTGATGAATGGAGCATGTGGCCCCATATGAAAAACCCCTATTTATTATAATGAAGGCTGAACCAGACCCTACAAGCATGTCCTACATATTGTGTCCCCTATGCCCTTGCCTTTGAGAAGGATCCTCACTACTCCTTTAACTGATGAACTATGTATTGCTTTGTATTCTTGTTATTGTCTGTATATTGCCCCCCGCTTAATTATAAAGTGCTGCAGAATATAATTGGCGCTATATAAGTAACAATATATTATTATTTATTATAATAGTTAGCTGTTCAGACCTAAGCAGTTAGAGGACGATGTCAGTGAGCACCTGCCTTTAATGAAGCCTCCATACAAGTGCAACTGAGGTCTACCATGCTTAAACTATGGATGTTGGGAGAGACATCATTTTTGATCTTTTCTTTCTTTGCCTTATAGAAGAAGGTTCCAAGAAAGGTTTCCACCCTTATAGCTTAAAATTGCTAATAGGCTTTTTTCAAATAGGATTTTCTAGACTAGAAAACTACTTTAAGTACATCTTTGGTAAGTTTTGACTTCTGTTTAGATTGATATTAATCTAAAAATGATGAGTATAGAAAATGTATCTAAAACTGTAAAATTATATTGTATTTATTACATTTTTAAAAGTATAAAAACTGTTTTTCGAGGTTCTCATAAACAGTCTCAAAGAGATAGAGTTACCATGAAGGAAATGTTTATTTTGTTCATTTTTTATGCTCTGACCCTTTGTGGTTTATAGTTTAAACTCTGACCCTGGTTTTCGTGAGTTTATCCGTTTTATACTCTGACCCTTGGTGGTTTTTCGTGAGTTTATCTATTTTAAACTCTGACCCTTTGTGGGTTTTTGTGAGTTTATAGTTTTAAAAATGATCTCAATTATGACTTTACAGTCCTATATACTTTGACCCTTTTTAGTTATGTAAGTGTGGGCTGTGTTTTTCTCTACTCATTAATGTCTCGGTTTGTGATTTTACTTTCCCTACTTTCAAGTACATTTTCCAATTTCTGTTGCATTTAGGATGAATAAATCACCTTAGTAAAAAAAAAAGAATAAAGAAAACTTTTCTAAAAGGCACAAATGTGTAAATGGAGAAGTACGAATGAGAAAAGACGCGGCAGAATACTGTAATTGCCAAATGACTATCAGCGCGCACACAAGAGGTCATCCATTTCAGGGGTAGAAGGTGGGCACACTTCTTTTATTTTCATTTTACTTTTTCAGTCCGTAAAGAATGGTGATGGATAAATGGGTTCTTGAGCACTATAGTCTCACCAGTGCTACACAATTAAATCAAGCAGCTGCTGGACTCTTCCACATTTATCCGAACACTGTACAAACGGAGACGTCCTCGGAGAAATGGAAGCCTTTAATGGGCTTTGTTTGATTTTATGAAAGAGTCGAAACACAACTGGGGAAAGAAATCATGAAGCAAAAAGAGCAACAGACTAAAGTGATTTTTCCACCTATACATAAGCTACTAAAAAAAATTAAAATGATATCCTACCTGACAGTAATTTCATCTTACACTCATTATTTATTGTCATACGTATTGGAAATGTTTGCGTTTCTATACTGAAATAACAATCAGTTTAGTCAATTTGGACAGTGAGCCAAATTAAGAATAAGGGGAGCTTCAATGTGGTGTGAGATATGGATATTGGACATAGCTTGATATTGGATAGGCTGATGATAGAGAACTATTTGATGGATAAATTGATAGCTTTCAGACTGTATATGTCAGAGTGCAAGGAAAAAATTATTCTGCATCATCAGCCTTTGATGTTTTGTTTTATTCAGAAATCATCACTCAATCACTTCATCACTTCCACATTTCATCCTGTTTCCTGGAGTCAAAGCTCTGCTTGTGAATGGGCTATTTTTACTTATTGCTTATTTTTGAAGAAAACCTGAGCAGTAGAAGAAAGGTACATGTTATATTCTTACCGAGACTCCTTTGCCTTATGTAGTAAAATGCGGCAAAGTAACATCTTCACCGTGGTATCAGATTGGAATGACGAGATCAGGCTAAAACTAATACTGCCACTGAGGGAAACAATAAAATGCTAATAATAATGGTGTCAAAGTCATAGGATAATAATATTAATAGTAAAATAATATTACATTAACAGGAAATTCAGAAATAAGACAATTTTTATTATTGACACAGATATATCTGTTATTTCCTTCTATTACATAGTTTATTAAAAAGAAACAAAGATTTTGAAAAAATACAGAAAAAAGTATTTAGATTTGTTTTTTATTATTGACAAAAATACTTTGAAAAAATACTATTTTAATATATATGGTGCAGTATAAAACTATATCTACAAATCTATTTTACCTTAAAAAGGACTTATACTTATCTACTTATACCACAATAAATATATAAGAAAGACAGACAGACAGATAGATAGATAGATAGATAGATAGATAATAGATAGATAGATAGATAGATAGATAGATAGATAGATAGATAGTAATAGATAATTAGATAGATAATAGATAATAGATGATGATAAATAGATAGATGATAGATAGATAAATAGATAGATAGATAGATAGATAGATAGATAGATAGATAGATAGATAACCAGAAAAAAATTCTCTGCAGCACTCAGCTACTACCAATAATGCACACATACTAACAAGCAGTATATAGAGAAAAAATTAAAAACTTACTTTTTTTCAAACAACTCAATATACTTATTTTTTTTATTTTCTAGGGTTCTTGGTACATACATTGGCCAATGTCTGTTTGTTCATCAACCACGACAGGTGCCCCCAGGTCTGATGAGTCCTAAGCTGACATCCCTGTCCTCCTTGTCCTCCCTGTCCCACTTATAAGTGGGTGGACACCATTTTTTTTGTTTTATATAGATAGATAGATAGATAGATAGATAGTGATAGATAGATAGACAGATAGATAGAAGAATGGACGGTAGCAGTTCCAGTGCCTACGGATTTGTGTAAGGGGTCTTGCACCTGCAATATTAATTGTTGTGCTGTTCCATTTTTTGATACGATAGATAATAGAAGATAGATAGATAGATAGATAGATAGATAGATAGATAGATAGATAGATAGAAAAGTGACAAATCAGACAGCACACAAAAAAGTTTTTTGTGAAAAAGGACTTTTTAATGAGCCCTTAGTGGCACGACGTTTCGGTGGTAACACTACCTTTGTCAAGTACTAGATAGATAGATAGATAGATAGATAGATAGATAGATAATAGTTGTGATGTGAGCAAATTTCATAGACTTCATAGACTTCCATAGCCCCCACCCTTGATCTTCCCCTACACATCATCCCAACTGTCCCCATCGCTATTCCCTTTTGTGCATTTGCTTTGGCAAAACTAATGTGCACATAGACCTGCCAATAAAGAAAAATGAATTTAGATAGTTGATGGATAAATAATAATAATAATAATTTAGTCATTTATATAGCACTATTAATTCCATAGTGCTGTATGTACATTTGCAACACTGTCCCCATTGGGGCTCACAATTTAAACATAATAGATAGTTAGATGATATATAATAGGTAGATCAATAGCTCGATGATATATAACAGATATATAATAGATTGATAGACTATAGATAGGTAAATAGAAATGTAGATAATAGACAGATAGATAGAAAGATAAATTGATTACATAGATAAATAGATACATACATAGATAATAGATAGATAGGAACATAGTTGGATAATAGATACATAGATAGATAATATTTTCTTTCTCTTCAGTCAAGATTTGTAGACCTTACAATGAGTTTCTATAAAACAGACAAGAACATGGGAATCATATTTATCCATAGAGGAAGGAATAGCGATTGGATGAGTATTAAGACCTGTAATACTAAAATCATTTGGTTTCTATGTTAGGGCCCTTTCACATCAGCGTTTTTTTAAATTTGCGGCAGATGCGGTGAAAAAACCGCATCTGCCGCAACTGCCGCATAACGGTTCCACTTGCGGCACGGTTGCGGTTTTTTCCATAGGAAGTATAGGGGGACTTGCGGCAGATGCGGCAAGTGCGGTATTGCACTTGCGGCAGGTGCGGCAGAGAAAAAAACCGCAGTAAGCCGCGGTTTTTTTCTCTGCCGCACCTGCCGCAAGTGCAATACCGCACTTGCCGCATCTGCCGCAAGTCCCCTATACTTCCTATGGAAAAAACCGCAACCGTGCCGCAAGTGGAACCGTTATGCGGCAGTTGCGGCAGATGCGGTTTTTTCACCGCATCTGCCGCAAATTTAAAAAAACGCTGATGTGAAAGGGCCCGTAGATGAAGGGATATGATTATAGTATAACGGCCTCCCTGCTAGCAGCTCATCCCCTTTCACAAATGTGTGAGATTGCACTGTCAATGGCTTACCAGGAAAGTGCATGTTATTTAGACACTTGCCTGGATGTACGGCTATAGGGTGTCTACAGGAGATTGTGAGTCAAATTACATATGGTTTATTCAGACGATTGCAAGAATTTCAGGTCTGACAGAAGAAAAAAGAAACATGAATGGTAATTGCTGAGAAAATTACCATCACCTTTCCCTAGAAGAACAAAACTAAAGTGAACAAATGGAAGGATAAAAGAGAACAAAGACTCCCTCTGATATAAGACATTGTAAAATCAAGTAAAGACAAAATAAACATAAACACAAGGTCTCTGTATCCAGTGCGTTATAAAGGGACAAATACTTCAATATTAGTTAAAATGTAGTGGCAAAAATAAGACACATATTGATCTTATCTTATGGGATGGATTTTTATGAACATGTACATATTTTGTTGATTTTTTAAGAACTAAAATAAAAACATAAAACTACCGGTAGATATATTTTGGACAACATTAATAAAAGTGAGGTCGCAATATTTAGGCTGTGTGCCTACTGTTCGTTTCTGCACCACAAGCGCAGCACCCACAGCTGTAACATTACAGTCTATGATATTTCCCAAGGCCAGTGCCCACATCTGCGCTTTTGTTGAAGAAATTGCCTCTGTTTTTTTATGTCACTGCAATTAACTTGCCCATTTTTGGGCTGCTTTTTCCCCATAGACTCCATTCTACCGCACAAAAAAGCACAATAAATGGATAGGTATTCCCACAGTCTGTTTGTGATGAGTTTTTACAGCGATTTCAAAAACAAAAACATTGCATTACTCACCTTCCTTGGCGAGCCCATGGCGATCCCCAGTGATTCATCCTCCATTCATCAGCAGATGCTGTGTTTATCGATCTTCCAGGACCTTGCACCATGTGACTCAGGCTGTCACATGGTGTGCAGGATCTGGAAGATCAATAAACACAACATCTGCTACAATACACATTTTTGTTACAATGTGTCATGTTCAGCTTTACACCTGTACACATTACATGCTAGGGAGTGCCACAGTTTTTCTCTTGTTTAGAGTGTGGGGTCGTGGCCCTGTTTGTGCACCCTCCCCCATTCACCATAGGTGCTATTGTTCTCTGTTAGCAGGTTCCTACTCGCCCATTCAAAAGAAAGTTTTTAAATTTAAAGAGAGGGAAAGACTGAGTGTAGGTTACCAGTAAGGAGACACGCCTCAACGTGGCTATGGGCAGTTAAGGATATGGCCATATTTATATGCTAAGTGTCTAATTTTTTTATATATATCGCCTTAGTTATAATGCTAGTCCATTTTCATGTCTATTCATTATTGCATAACTTAATATTCAGAGTGCAGCTGTCTTTTTTGTTACAATGTGTCATGTTCAGCTTTGCACCTGTACACATTGCATGCTAGGGAGTGCCGCAGTTTTTCTCTTACACAGCCAATACCATTAGGAACTATCTTCAGGATAAAGAAGAAAAAGAATTCCTGAAAGTGATGTAGCCATAACAATGCCCTGATCTCAGCATCATATAGTCTGAATGGGACTATATGAAGAGACAGAAGGGTTTGCATAAGCCTCATACACAGACGATCTACGATTAGTTCTCCAAGATGTTTGGAACAAGCTCCCTGCTAGGTTCCTTCAAGAACTGTGCTCATTTGCCTAGAATTGATACTTAAATGAAGTTTTGAAGACAGTGTTGTCATCTAAGGCCCCTTTCAAATCAGCGGTAATCGCTGATCGCGGCAGTTGCGGTGAAAAAAACGCAACTGCCGTGATTACCGCATCGCGGCACACTTGCGGCAAGCCTCATACAATGTCTATGGGGCTTGCGGTAAGTGTGCGGCAGGTGCGGCAGGTGCGGTTTTGGCACTTGCGGCAGGTGTGGCCGTTTTTTTCACCGCAACTGCCGCGATCAGCGTTTACCGCTGATGTGAAAGGGGCCTTAGACTGGTTTTATTTGTTTTTCTCTTTTGTTCACTCGCGCTAAATTTTCTTAATTGATAAAAATAAACTAACTTTGCACACTACTGTATATTATGTTTTATTTTTGACAAACCATAGGACAAAGGGATTTCCAAATCTGTGCTCTTCTAATATAACATGTAATGAGAAACTGACTATTCATGAAAATTCCTATTGAGAACAGTAGAGTCTGCAACACCAATAATTGCATGTCAATAAGTCTGATGTATACATAAAATGACAAATGAACTGAAAAACCATTAGGACTAATGATCCTAAAAATACAATCAATGTTCTGCATGATATTACCTTCTGAACTGAGCCAGTGCCCTCTAGTACTTTATTGAATAAAATAGTAAGGTCTGAAACATTAAAATGCATGTTAGTAATAAACTAAAGCAATAGCAGTTCTAGAACCCATACAACATGACATTTAGCTGTTTAGTACAGCAGTTTTTTTTTTTTTTTTTTTCTTTAATAATCCATAAGTTATTTCTTCACCCCTTCTGAAATAGATTATTACTTTAATAATTCAATAGATGAATATATTGCATTATAGCATAATAAAGACCTAGTGATCAAATTTGTCCTGAAAGGTCTTAAATTCTAATACCCCAAATTGATCAAGTAGCATAAAGAAATACAACATTTCTAAAGCACAATACAACTAAAACTGACTAAGTAATTTGAAAATAAAAGTAAGCACAAATTCATGTGAAAAGTAGAATGTCTTGTGTTATAATTACAATGCCTGGTTTTCATAATTATAGTAATACATAGAGCTGTGTGGACCCGCCAATATTCAGGTTTAGTGGATCCGGAAAGTCCTGATTCGAGACTGGACTTGACCTTAACTTGAGTCCAAACCCGAACTTTATAGTTATAAAATAGTGGCTGGGGGGCTGTACAAACAAGCAAACCAGTGATTAAGTTAGCGGCATATACTTACCTAGTACCGCACACTTGTACTTCCCGACCGCTCATTAACTTCCTGATTATTCACTGCAGTTCGCCTCCAACAGCCAATCACAGATGCCCACTTTCTGTGACAGCATCTGTGATTGGCTGTTGTCCCACCTACCCACCCATTGTGATAGGTTGCCATTGACAGCGAACCTGCTAACATAGTGGTGTAAAAATAAATAATTTTTAAAAATTGGCATGGAGCTTGATGCATTATTGATTCTCTCCACAGTTAAAGCAGACAGCTGCAAACTGCCACCCCCAGCTGCCAGGCTTGCTTGGAAATCAAAAATACAGGGGAGCCTATTATTTTTAATTATTTAAATAAATAATTAAAAAAAATGTATGGGCTTTGCCCTATTTATGATTACCAACCAAGCTAAAATCAACAGCCAATCACAAACGCTGTAACAGAGAGTGGACGTCTGTGATTGGCTATTGGAGGCAGACTGCAGTGAATAATCAGGAAGTTAATGAGCGGTCAAGAAGTACAAGTGCGCTGTCGGTCTTCGGTAAGTATGCCGATTATGCTGTTTTGCCTATTTTTACAACTCCCCACTGAACCCAAACAGTAACACAGACTTCTCAGGGAAGTCTGTGTTCAGGGTCCATGCCCAGACACTTGGTGCTTGATACGGACCTGAAATTTTACAGTTTGGGTTTGGCCATCACTAGTAATACACAGTACTTTACTGTATAAAACTTGTTTAACCCTACTATTTCTCTGCCTTATGGTTAGTAAAATGAACAGCAAATTATATACATACATTGACTAAAAATTATTTTAAACTGTATCTGATAGCAGGCTTTTTGCTATGTAATCTGAGCACAATATGATGTAGGGGTAAAAAGAATGAATTCATCAATGTGTCACATATTAGGTGGCGTACTGTTGTTTACTTACAATAAAGGTTTTATCACCAGGAGATTACACTAGTCTACATTTGAAAACAATTTTGCTGACCTAGGTATTTTTACTGATTTGACCCAAATGAAAGGTGTCGATTCCAGATATGAAGTAAAAAAAATATGCAGTATGTCAACTATATTCATAAATAACAGAACTGTTTTATTAAAGGTTTTAACACCTTCATGACAATGCTTTTTCTGCATTTTTTACCTTTCCTTCTTCCAACAGCCATAACGTTTTTATTTTTCCATCAATATAGACATGTAAGGTCTTGTTTTTTGTAGAACGATGCTTACTTTTAAATTATAACATTTATTTTTCCATATAGTGTACTGGAAAACTTGGAAGAAAAATCCAAGTGCCATGAAATTTAAAAAAATAAAGTGCAGTGTTGCAGTGGCCAAAAAAGCATAATTCTGCCATTCTTATTTATTTTTTGTTACACTGCTCACTGAATAAATTATTTTATATTTTGATAGATTGGACATTCCTAAATGTGGCGATACAAAATACGTCTATATTTTTATTCTTTTATTTTTTTTATTTGGTAAAAGAGTGACTTGATCTTTTGTGCTATTTTAATTTTTTATATTTCTAATAACTTTTTTATTCACTTTTTACTGTCTTTACTAGTTCCCACTGGAGGACTTGTAGCAGCGATCATCTAATCACTTATGGTGTACAGAGCAGTGCATCAGCACCTCTCTGCACAGCACAAATGCTGTTATCTTATAAATGCCAGCGCTCAGCTCACAGGAAAGTCATCATCACAGACATAAGCTTAATTAGCTGACCCCTGGATGTCATGACAAACATTCAGAGTCCTGCGGTCATATCAAGGTACCACCAATGGGTGCCGGGAATGATGCACACCTTTCTGGCGCATGTTACAGTGCTGTGCAAATTAATTGGGACAAAGCAAGTCTTTACTTGTTTTTTTTGCATTAATTTTTCTATTTCTGATAAGTGTTTTATCAGTTCTTGGTGTCGTTTTCCTTTTTCTTCTACATTTCCCTTTTCGTTTTGGAGAAAATGATCCAGTTTCATTGTGTGTGTGAATTATTCTTGAAACGGTAGATTTTCCAATACCAACGGTGGAAGTGATTTCTCTTACAGTCAGACTTGTATATTCTTTAAGAGTAATAATTCTAGACCTCTTCTGTGGAGTAACTTTCATTTTTACAAGCATGAATCACACTGAGAGAAAAAGTACACTAAACCACTCCTCACAGAGACAAGCTCTCAACTGAAGCTGAGGGGGCAGCTAGCTGTTGAACAACTAAATTTTGCCAGCAGTTTTTACGCTTCTTAGGCTCCTTTCACATCAGCGTTTTTGCTGACGTTTGCGGCCAATCCGGCAGATGGCTCCGCATCTACTGACTTGCGGCCTGGATCCGGCAAGCTCCATACATTGTCTATGGGGCTTGCGGTTGGTTGGGGCAAGTGCGGTTCTGCCAGATCCGGCAGATCTGGCACTTGCATCAGCAAAAAAAAAAAACGCCTCTAGCAGTGTTTTATTTTGATGCCACAAGTGCCGGATCAGCCGCAACCCGCAGAATCGCACTTGCCGCACCCGACTGTAAGCCCCATATATAATGCATGGGGCTTCCTGGATCCAGTCTGCTAGTCAGCCTTTAGGTGGCCGATCCAGCAGATGCGGCACCATCTGCTGGATCGGCCTCAAACATCAGCAAAATGTTGATGTGAAAAAAGAATTATCTACTTATATAATCCGCAGTTGGGAATTCGGGCATTGTAGCCGAATCCCAACATGCTTTGCGGGACTGCGAGTGATGACGCGCAGCGTCATCACGAGCCGCAGACCCGCACTGCCGTCTCCGCCACCCGCCATCTCCGCCGCGCACCCGTCTGCCCTGCCGCCGCCTCCGCCCCGCCGCCGCGAGGTCACCGCTGCCCCTCGCTGCTCTAGCAACGCTGGGGCCTCGGTGACGCCATGCAGCTGGAGGAGCACTGTCCTTGCGGCGACATGTAATTTCCAACATGGCGTGCAAAATCTCGCGAGATTTCGCCGCCATCTTGGATATTACATCTCGCCCCACCGGCTCCACTTTCCCACCGCCACCCGCTGCTTCATTCCCTCCCTCCCCTCCTCGCTCCATCGCCCACCCCACCGCTCCATTCCACCAGCACCGCTCCATTGCGCTTTATCCCCCTCCATTGCGGCCCCCCCACCTCTCCAATGCGCACTCCCCCTATATTGCGGCCCCCCACCGCTCCATTGCACACACACCCTCCATTCCAGCCCCTTCCCACCGCTCTATTACCCCTACCCGTCCCCCTCTCACCGGCCGCTCGGTCTCACCCGGTAATGAGCGGTCATGTGACAGATATCACATGACCGCTCTTTCCTTGCTGCGCTTTCCACACAGACTGCGCCTGACACCCGATGCAAGCGGGGGACACATCCTAACCACTCTCCCTCCAGGTGACCTGACCACCCACTGTCCCTCCATCCTCACCTGACCACCCACTCTCCCTCCAGGTGACCTGACCACCCACTGTCCCTCCATCCTCACCTGACCACCCACTCTCCCTCCAGGTGACCTGACCACCCACTGTCCCTCCATCCTCACCTGACCACCCACTCTCCCTCCAGGTGACCTGACCACCCACTGTCCCTCCATCCTCACCTGACCACCCACTCTCCCTCCATCCTGACCTCACCACCCACTGTCCCTCCATCCTCACCTGACCACCCACTCTCCCTCCAGGTGACCTGACCACCCACTGTCCCTCCATCCTGACCTCACCACCCACTGTCCCTCCATCCTGCGCTGACCACCCACTCTCCCTCCATCCTGACCTCACCACCCACTGTCCCTCCATCCTGCGCTGACCACCCACTCTCCCTCCATCCTGACCTCACCACCCACTGTCCCTCCATCCTGCGCTGACCACCCACTGTCCCTCCATCCTGCGCTGACCACCCACTGTCCCTCCATCCTGCGCTGACCACCCACTCTCCCTCCATCCTGCGCTGACCACCCACTCTCCCTCCATCCTGTGCTGACCACCCACTCTCCCTCCATCCTGCGCTGACCACCCACTCTCCCTCCATCCTGCGCTGACCACCCACTGTCCCTCTGTCCTGCGCCGACCACCCACAGGCCCTCCATCCTGCGCTGACCACTGCCCCTCCATCCTGTGCTGACCACTGCCCCTCCATCCTGAGCTGACCAATGAGCCTCCTTCCTGCGCTGACCACTGAGCGTCCATCCTCTGCTCACCACTGAGCCTCCATCCTGCGCTGACCACCCACTGTCCCTCTGTCCTGCGCTGACCACCCACTGTCCCTCTGTCCTGCGCTGACCACCCACTGTCCCTCTGTCCTGCGCTGACCACCCACTGTCCCTCTGTCCTGCGCTGACCACCCACAGGCCCTCCGTCCTGCGCTGACCACCCACAGGCCCTCCGCCCTGCGCTGACCACCCACTGCCCCTCCATCCTGCGCTGACTACTGCCCCTCCATCCTGTGCTGACCAATGAGCCTCCTTCCTGCGCTGACCACTGAGCGTCCATCCTCTGCTCACCACTGAGCCTCCATCCTGCGCTGACCACCCACTGTCCCTCTGTCCTGCGCTGACCACCCACTGTCCCTCTGTCCTGCGCTGACCACCCACTGTCCCTCTGTCCTGCGCTGACCACCCACTGTCCCTCTGTCCTGCGCTGACCACCCACTGTCCTCTGTCCTGCGCTGACCACCCACTGTCCCTCTGTCCTGCGCTGACCACCCACTGTCCCTCCATCCTGCGCTGACCACCCACAGGCCCTCCGTCCTGTGCTGACCACCCACAGGCCCTCCGCCCTGCGCTGACCACCCACTGCCCCTCCATCCTGCGCTGACTACTGCCCCTCCATCCTGAGCTGACCAATGAGCCTCCTTCCTGCGCTGACCACTGAGCGTCCATCCTCTGCTCACACACTCAGCCTCCATCCTGCGCTGACCACTGCCCCTCCATCCTGTGCTGACCACTCAGCCTCCTTCCTGCGCTCACCACTGGCCCTCCATCCTTCGCTGACCACTCAGCCTCCATCCTGCGCTCACCACTGAGCCTCCATCCTCTGCTGACCACTCCATCCTGTGCTCACCACTGAGCCTCAATCCTGCGCTGACCACTGAGCCCTCCATCCTGCGCTCACCACTCACCCTCCTTCGTCTGCTGACCACTCCATCCTGCGCTGACCACTCAATCCTGCACTCCCCACTCAGCCTCCATCCTGCGCTGACCACTGAGCCTCCATCCTGCGCTGACCACTGAGCCTCCATCCTGCGCTGACCACTGAGCCTCCATCCTGCGCTGACCACTGAGCCTCCATCCTGCGCTCACCACTGAGCCTCCATCCTGCGCTCACAACTGAGCCTCCATCCTGCGCTCACCACTGAGCCTCCATCCTGCGCTCACCACTGAGCCTCCATCCTGCGCTGACCACTCTGGCTCCATCCTGCGCTGACCACTGGCTCCATCCTGCGCTGACCACTCTGCCTCCATCCTGCACTGACCACTCTGCCTCCATCCTGCACTGACCACTCTGCCTCCATCCTGCACTGACCACTCTGCCTCCATCCTGCGCTGACCACTCGGCCTCCATATACAGTGCTAACCACTGAGCCACCATATACAGTGCTAACCACTGAGCCACCGTATACAGTGCTAACCACTCAGCCACCATATACAGTGCTAACCACTGAGCCACCATATTCAGTGCTAACCACTGAGCCACCGTATACAGTGCTAACCACTGAGCCACCATATACAGTGCTAACCATTGAGCCACATTACTGTTCTAATTGTTGACAAACAATATACAGTGCCAACCACTGAGCCACTGTAGAGTGCTAACCACTGAGGCTCTGTATACAGTGCTAACTACTGAGCCAGCGTATACTGTGCTAACCAGTCAGCCCCCGTATACTCTGCTAACCAATGAGCCCCTGTATACTCTGCTAACCAATGAGCCGCCGTCAAGTCTGCTAAGCACTCAACCCCCATATACTCTGCTAACCAATGACCGCTCTTCCCCGGCCGCCTCCTGGCCGCACCCGACCGCTCTTCCCCGGCCCCCTCCTGCCCGCACCTTCCCGCTGTCCCCCGGCCCCCATCCTGGATTTCTGCATCGCTGCACACTCACACCGCTGTAGGTATCTATATATTTAATCACCAATGTTGTGCTGCTATTCCGCCATGCACCGCGGCACCGTCCCCAGCGATCGCGCGCAGCGCCTTCGCGAGCCGCTATTCACAGACTAAGACCCGCGAGCGCTGGCACACTTCTGCGCCACCCCCAGCCACAGTCACGTCCCCAACGCTTACGTCACCATTCACAGCCCCAAGAGCGATGGCGCGCTCGAGACCCACCGTAAGCCGCAGTCACGCCAGCCACAGTTACGACGCCATTCACAGCCGCACGAGCGCAGTAACCATCCCTCACCGTGCATGCGCCTTCACGAAATTTACCTCACACCAAGGACACGCCACGATTTCCTCCACTCTGGAAGTATGCAGCTCTCATACAAGAAGTCAGTGGTGACAGCCATTACGTCACATCACCTCTCCACCCACCAGGACGCCCATTAAGGTCACCATCACACCCACAAACCTGTTACCCACAGAACTACCTGTATATACTCTGCTACCCACGCAGCCGGCTGTATACTCTGCTACTGACAGAGCTGCCTGTATATACTCTGCTACCCACGCAGCTGACTGTATACTCTGCTACCCACAGAGCTACCTGTATATACTCTGGTACCCACGCAGCTACCTGTATACTCTGTGACCCACAGAGACACCTGTATATACTCTGCTACCCACGCACCCGCCTGTATACTCTGCTACTCACAGAGCTGCCTGTATATACTCTGCTACCCACGCAGCTGACTCTTTACTCTGCTACTCACAGAGCTGCCTGTACAAACTCTGCTACCCATGCAGCTGCCTGTATACTCTGCTACCCACAGAGCTACCTATATATACTCTGCTACCAACGCAGCTGCCTCTATACTCTGCCACCCACAGAGACACCTGTATATACTCTGCTACCCATGCAGCCGGCTGTATACTGTGCTACCCACAGAGCTGCCTGTATATACTCTGCTACCCACAGAGCCGCCCGTATATACTCCACTACCCACGCAACCGCCTGTATACTCTGCTACCCACGCAGCTGCCTGTATACTCTGCCACCCACAGAGACACCTGTATATACTCTGCTACCCACACAGCCGGCTGTATACTGTGCTACCCACAGAGCTGCCTGTATATACTCTGCTACCCACGCAGCAGCCTGTATACTCAGCTACACACAGAGCTGCCTCTATATACTCTCCTACACAGGCCGCCACCTGTATACTCTGCTACCCACAGAGCCGTCTGTATATACTCCGCTACCCACGCAACCGCCTGTATACTCTGCTACCCACGCAGCTGCCTGTATACTCTGCGACCCACACACATACCTGTATATACTTTGTTACCCACGCAGCCGCCTGTGTACTCTGCTACCCACGCAGCTCACTGTATACTCTGATACCCACAGAGCTACCTGTATATACTCAATTAACTTATGTAGATTATTTTTCTGTCACTATTACCTTACAGTATGATGTTTTGCCCTTATTTTACAAATGTAAATAAAAACTATGCTTTTTTCACAAGCGCAAAGCGTGTCATGCATGTTTACTGTTCCTGTTAGCACATCTAAGGATGCACACAATTCATTTCACCACGCTCCCGATGCAATTGCATCGGGCCTTTTTACTAGTATAGACATAAAATTTTGCCAGTTTTCTGAAATTGCTGCATGATTCAGATATCCAGTGCCATTGATATTTTCCATTGATGAAGAATTGCTCCACTATCTTTCTACCCCATATACCACACCATACCATCAATTTTTGTGTTCCAACAGTCTTGGAGGGATCTATCCACTGTGGGTTAGTGTCAGACCAATAGCGCTGGTTTTGTTTGTCAACTTCACCATTCACAAAAAAGTTTGCCTCATCCCTCATCTGAAGGCAATTGACTATGCTGTGAAGATACAAGATGTGCAGCATCTGAAACAATGGATATTGGAAGCCTGTGCTAGCATTTCTTCTGCGTTGGTGCTATCAGTGTGTGAAGAGTGGGAGAAGAGGGTTGCATTGACAATCCAACACAATGGGCAGCACTTTGAACACATTTTATAAGTGGTCATAAACTTGTAAATAACTCATGAAAGAATAAAGGTATGTTAAAACCAAGCACACCATTGTTTTTCTTATTAAATTCTCATTTGGTTTGATGTGTCTAATGACCCTCTTCCAAATGAAAAAAATAAAGTTGGATTCAAAATGGCTGACTTCAAAATGGTCCCCATGGTCACCACCCATCTGGAAAGGTTGTCCCCCTCCCATATACTAATGTGCCACAAACAAGAAGTTGATATCACCAATAGGGATGAGCGAGTCTACTCGCTAGGACTCGTTACTCGGCGATTCTTAAGGGACTCGCTGGACTCGGGAATCGGCGAGTCTTTTAGCGAATACTCGCTCAGTAACGAGTCCAAATCGGGCGTCGCTTTGCGGCCGGCGAGTCGGTTTGCGGCAGGCGGGCTGCTTTGCGGCTGGAGGAGGTAAGGTCAGCTTTGATAGCCCCCCCCCGCTTTTCAAGGCCGCCGGGCCCGACAGCACCCCCCCCGGTTCTCAAGGCTGCCTGGACCCGACATCACCCCCCCCCCGCTTCTCAACCAGGGCCGGGGATACCTAACTGCCACCCAGGGGAAGAGGCTCCAGCCAGCCCCTGAGTCCAATGCTCCGAATCCTAGCGAGTCTGCGATTCCGAGTCCTGTATTATCTATTCGGGACTCGCGAATCCATATTCCCTATTCTTTAACATTGGACTCGCTAGACTCGCCACGAGTACCGAGTCCTGGGCTCGGACTCGTGCGGGTCTAGCGATTCCGAGTAATTTAGGACTCGCTCATCCCTAATCACCAACCATTCCCATTTTATTTAGGTGCATCCATATAAATTTTAAATTAGTTGAGGTGTTTGAGACTGTGCACTAACCCCTAATATGGCTTTGTGTAGAAATTTCCCTTGTTTACAGAAGTCAGACTCTTCTCTTCACAGCAGACAAACAAAAAAAAAGGGAGACAAGGAAAAGGCCCTACCAAGAGGGGTATTTGGTATTAGAAAAAGCATAAAGAGAAGAAATCCAGATAAAAAAATCATGAAAGTGAAGAAAGTTGAAATTGATTAACATATTAATTTTATTATATTTTATTTTAATTACCAATTTTAACACATACATTAGCTGATATTTTAAATTCAAGGTTTTACTATAATAAAATTGTTTTAACAAAGTGAATAGCATGTAGGTAAAGCATTTATAATCAGGATTGATACGTGATTATAATTATTTTGTTATAAATACATATCCCATAAAGGGTAAAGAGAAAGTAGAAGAGTCTGACTTCTGTAAACAAGGGAGATTTCTACACAAAGCCATATTAGGGGTTAGCGCACAGTCTCAAATACCTCAACTAATTTATAGTGTACACTTTAGTAGGTAGCGTAGTACCTCCTGTGGATAGGTAGCAGCAACCCAACTACAAGAACTATATGCTAGCTCCGGTGTATGTAATACAATAATAATTCAAAAAACCACAGCATCCATTAAATTGCCCACATGTAGTATTAATTAGTAGTTGAATTGCGGTCCAAAATATATTCAATTTAGGAGAAGACCAAAATACATGTCTCATATTGCCAGCAGAATTACAATCCCTCCAACACATTTTGGAATTTAGAGGATTTATCATACAAAGAATTACAGGTGTATAATACCACCTTGAAAAAAATCTTAAATTGTGTCTATAAAGGTACCGTCACACGCGGCAATATTGCTAGGCAATTTCACTAGCAATTTGCTGGTTGCAGTGAAATCATGGACACATTGTTCTATTTTGTTGTTGTATACAAATGGAACAATGTGTCCATGATTTCACTGCAACCAGCAAATTGCCAGTGAAACTCCAAGCAATATTGCCTTGTGTGACGGTACCTTTATAGAGAAACACAACTTGTATGTGAGTGGATAGTCTCCAAAACGTTGGAAAAATTTTCTAAATCAATTACTGCTTTCATGCCTAAATCTTTTTCCCAGTTTACTAGATATCTTTGTTTAGTCCTAATATCCTCATTCAAAACTTGATACATTTTATTAGTTCATCATACAGTATTATTTCTAGTTTGCTGTAAAAGACCTACTATGTTACTAGGTAAGTAAAAGTCTATTTTGTGTTTCAACAAGAACTCATTAATCAGTCCCCAAGTTCTCTCTTCCGATCTTGGTAAGCTAAATATGTCTCTGAGGTAGGAAAATGGTTTCAATCTTCCTTTCTCTAAAACATCTGATACCACTCTAATACTCCTCTCTTTCCCTAGAAGAGATATTATTTAGATTGTCTATTGGGATCCAGGAAGGGTTTTCTACCTTATATACTTTTTATGATTTTTGTTAAAAAATCTTCCAACAAATATTACAAATATACGCTCTCACCACAGAGCTGGGAGAACCATTAGGCATGCCTAGTTCTTCCAAACTTAGGGCCCTTTCACATCAGCGGTTTAAGGCCCGGATCTGTGTATTGTCCACATGGGCTTGCCGGATCCGGGCTGCAAGTTGGCCGTTAGGCGGCAGATCCTGCAGATGCGGCGCCACCTGCCGAATCTGCCGCACATCCAGCGTAAACCGCTGATGTGAAAGGAACCTGACCCATGAGGGTCTGTCTATGTACTCCCACCATTTCAGCCAATTTTTTATCTAGGTAGCTTGATAGTAAGTTATAATATTAGGTAGCCTCAATATCCCCTTTTTTTATGCTTTTCAAGTATAAATCTAACAATTCTAGATTTTTACTTACTCCAAATGAAGGTGACTAATTGATTCTGGAGTTTTTGTGGAAAACCTTTTGGGATATGCAGTGGAACACACCTAAAAACATACTGCATTTTTGGAAGGATCACCATTTTATAAAAAAAAAAAAATCTCTAATTTAGTCAAGTGAAGAAGATCTTTCTGAATAATTTTATATATTCTAGACAAGTTGTTGTTCACTAATTCAGACATGGGATTCGTAATTGTAATGCCTAAGTATGACAAACCAGTTTTCTCCCATGTAACTTTGAATTCATCTGTTCAAATCATCAGCAGATCACGGTCAATGTTATAATGCAATATTTGTGTTTTACTTATGTTCATCTGATAGAGGGAAGTATTAAAAAATTCCCTAACACCATACATCAATTGTCTAATTGAATTTGCCAAAATATCGTCCGGAAATAAGGAGACTTTGTACTGCCAGTCGTTTAGGGGAACTCCTCTGATGTCACTATTTTCTACCAGTGGTTCAATAAAGAGATCAAACAGGGTTGGCAAAAGGGTAAACCCCGTCTAGTTCCATTGGATAAATAACATTTTTCTGATAAATGGTTGTTTGTCAATATCCTAGTCGAGGGTGAAGAATATAAGGTTATAATAGAATTCAATATATTTCCTACAAAACCTACTTTAATTTTCTGAGATAATGACATTTGGCTGTAAGCCATAATCATCAACATTAACAGAAATAAACACTTGAAATAGATGACTCTATATAATAAATGTGTTTCACCTTTTGTATTGATTTGCTAAAATAAATTAACTTTTTGTTGATATTCTAATTCATTGAGATGCACATCACATGTACATCAATAGAACTCAATGTTTTGCCTCCCGCGGCGATGAGTGCTATAGTCATGATGTCACCATTGTAGCCTATAAACAATTACCGGAGTAGCGTCAGAGAGGCAGCACTAGACCTAGGAGGGTGAATACCAGGTCAGTTTGTTGTTTTTTACTTCTACGAGCCTATGGAAGATACAATATTTAGACCATAACGCCCCTTTAAGATTAACTGCCATTTTTTATAAATGCTTTCTTTGTGTCTCTTTCTCTTTTTCTTTCTTTTCTTTCTTTTCTCCTAGTGCTTAAATACATTGTTCATATATCTATCTCAGTGTGTCCACATGCAATCTTGTTCCTTAATTAATGATTTGATGTGAATTACATAGGATCATTAATTTCTGCTTTCAACACATGAGCAATTGCATTTAGATTTTTTACTACAATAGGAAGTGAGCAGTCCTGCTGCTGCAATTTTAATTACTTAACATAAAGACCTAAAACCTCCCTGGAAGTAATCAGGAAAATGGGACAAAGCTTTATTAAGACCAAATAAGGAGGTAAAACAAGCAGCAAATGAAAATGACAGATTATCAAAATCAATTGAATAATTTAGAACATTTAAGATGGACAATCATTTCTTCTTTCACAGGGGCTTTTAGTCATTTTTTTTATTATGCTTGGTGTATTACTTACTGTACATTAAACTCTCAATATACAGTAATTCAGACACTTCTGCACAAGGCTATATAATGGATCCATGTTGTATGGATGAGTGCGTTAAAAATAGGTGTATAATCCTTCACATGCAATATGATATAGGTATACATTGACATAACAGAGAACAAGATCCAGTATAGGGCCAATATTATGTTCATGACTTCTTATTACAAAACTGTAGGAATTCTGTGTGATGTCAAATTTTGTATTCTAAATTATAGGCATCTCCACAGATACTCATGGATCAACATACAAGATACAATTGGAAAAATGCAGCGTATTTAAAAATATTAGTATCTGAGAGTCCTCAGTGGTTGATACCTTTTAATGGCTAACTGAAAAGATGGTAAGAAAAAGCAAAGCAAGCTTTCAAGACTCTATGGCCTCTTCATCAGGCTTAATGATACAAATTCTGAAGACACACACATACCGTATATACTCGTGTATAAGCCGAGTTTTTCAGCCCAAAAATTGGGCTGAAAAGTCCCCCCCTCGGCTTATACACGGGTCTATACGGTACATGTGCTGTGTGGGGCTGTGTCCGGGTGCTGGGGAGGCTGGAGGAGGCGGGGGGAGGCTCCTGACAGAGCGGCCCGTCACATGGGGCCGCTCATTAGATATGCACGGCTCCCCCCGCCCATCACAGCGGCAGGGGGAGCCGTGCATACAGCCCCCAGATGTTTACAGGCCCCCAGTGGGGTATACAGCAGGCCCCCATATAC
The DNA here is from genome assembly GCA_033576535.1 of Allobates femoralis. Taxonomy (NCBI): domain Eukaryota; kingdom Metazoa; phylum Chordata; class Amphibia; order Anura; family Aromobatidae; genus Allobates; species Allobates femoralis. The sequence goes on from JARQOC010000005.1 coordinate 113,223,607, forward strand.
AGCAGGCCCCCAATGGCACTCGCCCCCCCACACTGTGCAGAGCCCCCCCTCCCGATGCATTATGTTACCATCCAGCCGCGTCTTCATCACCGTCCTTCCGTCCATCCTCTCGCGCTGTGTTCGGCTCTCACGTGACCCGGTGCGATGACGTCATCCGACTGCGACCGCCGGGTCACATGAGACCGGGAACGCAGCGCGCGAGGATGGACGGGAGGACCGGCGGTGATGAAGACGCGGCTGGATGGTAAGATAATGCATCGGGAGGGGGGGCTCTGCACAGTGTGGGGGGGCGAGTGCCACTGGGGGCCTGCTGTATATGGGGACCTGCTGTATACCCCACTGGGGGCCTGCTGCTGCCTGTATATACCTCTGGGGCTGCTGCTGCTGCCTGTATATACCTCTGGGGGCTGCTGCTGCTGCCTGTATATACCTCTGGGGGCTGCTGCTGCTGCCTGTATATACCTCTGGGGGCTGCTGCTGCCTGTATATACCTCTGGGGGCTGCTGCTGCCTGTATATACCTCTGGGGGCTGCTGCTGCCTGTATATACCTCTGGGGGCTGCTGCTGCCTGTATATACCTCTGGGGGCTGCTGCTGCCTGTATATACCTCTGGGGGCTGCTGCTGCCTGTATATACCTCGGGGGGCTGCTGCTGCCTGTATATACCTCGGGGGGCTGCTGCTGCCTGTATATACCTTGGGGGCTGCTGCTGCCTGTATATACCTCGGGGGGCTGCTGCTGCCTGTATATACCTCGGGGGGCTGCTGCTGCCTGTATATACCTCGGGGGCTGCTGCTGCCTGTATATACCTCGGGGGGCTGCTGCTGCCTGTATATACCTCAGGGGGCTGCTGCCTGTGCTGGAGTCCACCCTCGGCTTATACACGAGTCAATAGGTTTTCCCAGGTTTTGGGGCAAAAGTAGGGGGGTCGGCTTATACACGGGTCGGCTTATACACGAGTATATACGGTATATACATATGTAGGGTAGCTTCAGATCACAGCGAGACAGAAGAGTGTGGGAATATGAACTGATAATGTACTTTGACACACTTAGAGCAGGAATTAATGTCTCACATGGATTTATGTCTTTCCACATTCATTTAGCAATTTTCAGGTCTCAACAAACCACTAATCATAGAACAATAATACAATCTGTGCCTCTTATCACGGAACTTTGATTCTACCTACCCAGCTCCTCTCCCTCTCCCCAGACTGACTACTATTTTCTGCTTTACGTCACCTGTCGTATTTACTGCATCATCCTACCCTGCTTGTATATATGTGTGTGTCTTCAGAATTTATGTCATTATTTTAGCCTAATGAAGAGCCATTAGAAAGTATCAACCACTGAGGACTCTTAGATTCTAATATTTTTCTATCTACTGGTACAAACATTTTTTACCTTATCTTAGTTATTAAGAAAGCCCTAACACCAAGTGCATCCATATCACTTGCCACGTTTGTAATTGTCACTAATTCACAAGCTGTAACCAATATGCCTCTACTTTTCATAGTCACTTTTTTAGGTCGGTTTCACACTGGTGTTTGGCTGAGTTGCGCTGGGATGAGTAGCAGTGTGCGTTTCCGCATCCACTGTGCCTCCTTATGTTTAACATGGGGACGCACAGTGGGTGCGTTTGCATGCAGGTGCATGCATTTTGTATATGATTACATTTTTTCCAGGCGGTAAAAAAATGCAATTTGTTGCATTTTTTGTGCGTTCCAGTGTGTATGCTTTGCACGCATGTATCCTGAAGCGGACAACGTTTACATAGAATCCAATGGTGATGCATTGGATTCCGTCTGCCAGTGCACGTAAACGCACCTCTCTCTCTTTCTCTCTCTCTCTCTCTCTCTCCTACCGACCACATTGTATTGATTTGCTATGGGACAAATTATTTCCTATGGACATTCTTGGTACTTCACACCCGCATAACAAACGTGGCGCTGGCATCAGTATGGCTGCGTTCAGGCATGCATCTGCGTCTACATACTCAAATGCAGACATCCTGAACGCTAATGTGAAACTGGCCTTAAAATATTGGCAAAAGCAGATGAATAAAAATGCTAAGATGCCTTGATAGACAGCCAGCTCACTGCTAGCTAACTGAGGAAGCTGGCTGACAGTCAGCATGACATTGGTAATCCCACCCTGTAAAGAGAGCTCTGTGACAGAGAAATACAGCACCCACCACAGCAGGCAGGTAGTTAGCAACCCTCCCTCCACTTTTGAACAAATGAGTTAAATAATAGTAATGAGCAAGTTTTCCCTGAACGTCTTTGGCAACTTCGAATTCAGCAAGAACATGGCTTAATTGTTTTGGTGATCAGAAACCCAAACACTTTCCACAAAAGTCAGCAAACTTGTCTAAGTTCGGGAAAAAGTTTAAAATTGAAAATGGCCCTAAAACTTTACCTGCTTATTTGGGGCCAAAATACTTGCCTGAAGACCCATTGGTTTGGGACTACCCCTAACTACGGTTTGGAGTGTCCCCAGCCATTGGATCTATTAATTGATGTTAAGCTGTAGAATTATTGGATTTTTTTTTTAACTTTTTTTAAGCTTTTGGAGTTTGCAGGTGTTTTGAAACCTGCAGGGTCTGAATTTTGCAAACAGTGCCATATGTGGCAGCAACTGGGAAGTCCAGTAAGCTGACAATGTCCTTAAAATATCAGTTAAATAGAGCTTTATATTTTTAAGGAAAATTTTATTTATTTTTTTATTATTATTTTTATTTTTTTTTTATTATTATTATCATTATTTTTTATTGGAGAGCAAACCTTAACTATTGCAGAGGGTCACCAGCATGCAAGGCCATCTATTTTACACTTATGCGGTAGAAATTCATATACAAATAGCATATGGCCATTATATGCTTCACATCCATGATCTTATAGGTCTGTTCACGCTGATGAAACACCGTAGTATGGCTATTGCTTCTTAAAAATGTGAAATCACTATTTAATGTCATAATAATATTACTACTAATAATATGTATTTATTTATATAGTGCTATTAATTCCATAGTGCTTTACATACATTTGCAACACTGTCTTCATTGGGGCTCACATTTCATGTATAATTCATATTACAGTAGTCCTGGCATTCCTGTAGTGCCCAGTAGCCTTAATCAGCATTCCAGATGAATTAGTGGTGAGTAATGACCTGAATAAACCTATTTATTTTCATCATTATGTGCCATGGTGCCTGTTGCTCACTTCCTGTTGATCATTCCTGTGTCTGAAGTCAGGAACAGAAAAAGACAGGGTGATTAGGTGCGGGCTCACATGACATCACAAACTCACGTGAGTCCTGGAACAGTGCTGGCATGGAAAGTGAGCAATGGTTTCTTTATTTTAACTGGGGAAATATGAGGAATGAGAAGGGGTTGTCCTAGTGGTAGACAACCCCTTTGAGGAACACTCAGACTGCCCAAGAATTAGAGATGAGCTTTTATGGAAATTCTCATTTCCCGGTCATTGGCCTGCTTAAACAGGGAAGCAATCACCCCATAAACAGACAAAATACTCATTTGTAAGGTGGAATAAAGGTTATGAAGTCTTAAAAATTATATTTTTTCACAGTAAGTCAACCCGAGTTAACATGACATGTGCTACCAATTACATGATGCTCAATGGCTGGTTTCACATTAGCGTTCAGGAAATTTGCATCTGATTTGTAAGTGCAGACGCATGCCCGAACACAGACATACTGATGCTAATGCAGCGCTTATTATGCGGGTGCGAAATAAACATAATCTTCATAGAAAAGCATTATATATCTTTTCTCCCATAGTGGTCTGTAGGTGAAAGAGAGATGCGCTTGCTTGCACTGCCAGCTGAAATCCAATTTGTCACCATTAGATTCTATGTAAAGTTTCTCTGCTTCAGCAAGCATGCATACAAAGCATGCACCCTGCAACGCACAAAAATGCAACAAGTTGCATTTTATACTGCCTGGGAAAAAACACAATCATACGCAAACGCATGCATCCGCATGCAAACGCATCCACTGTGCGTCCCCTTGTTAAACATAAGGAAGCACAGCGGATGCGTACACGTACACACTGCTACGCATCCCAGCGCAATGAGGGCAAACGCCAGTGTGAAACCGGCCTAAGGTTAGGGTCGCATTTGTGTCAGCCCTTGCAGCTGACGGATCCCTGAAAAACTTAGAGACAGGCCGGCATAGGGCATAGCGTTAATTACAGGTAACGCTATGCCCACCTGCCTGTGCCTTGCTATGGGTACCTTATGGTTAATGCAGCCGCTGGCTCCACCCACTAAGCAGAGCTGGATATGCACTTTTGGATAGCGCACAGGCTGCGTTTCCTGGGCACTGTTAATAAAAAATGTTTTTGAAAGGCATGTTTGTATAGCTAGAAGTACACGAACAGAGCATAAATATGTATTCATGGTGGACATCAATGGTAATTATATTTATACATATACTCAAGTTAACAGGCTATATTCTGAAACTGTAGTTCAGCTACAGATGCTTTAATAAGGTGGATGCAATTTGTCTACATTTATAAGTCCAAGCACTTCTGCATTTCTATGTATGTGTTGTGAGCTTTTAGGTGATTAATGAACTGGAGAACATACACATTGTAGGACTGACATGGCAGAGCAAATAGCTGTTATTAAGAATTCATGGTTCTTACCAGAACCTATATCTTTCAAAAGGTCAATTACTAATATTTCCTGATGCTCATGAAGTAGGAAGCATTCACTATATTAACATTTAATGGGGATTATTGCTTACACATGGAGATAAACTGCTCTTTGTTTCTTATTTTATTTATTTATAATGTAATAATAGACAATAGTTACAATTTGCAACATATACCCTTTAATATTACAGATTTCATATGAGAAATGAACACAAGAGAAATCTTTCAGATTCATGTAGGTTGTAAATTAAATAAAAGGAATAACAAGATTGTCATACAATACAAGGTTCCTGGGCGTACCCTTATGCTTACCAGCCTCCATCTGCAGAATTTTTTAAATTCCTTGCCAAAACAGGAACAAAACTGAAGCCGGTTGGGTTGATAAGCAATTGGACCATCCAATATTTGTGCCCCATTTACAATCCCAAGTAGCTACTACACTGGATTATTTTCTAGTTAGCACTTATACTGTAAGAATATACAGTGCTGCTCACACTTATTGGCACTCCTTCACTTTTTTCATAGACTGTACAAAATCTTCACAAATAAATAGAAATGTATCAAAATTATATCCTCAGGATATTTTAATTAGTTGTCTAAAGTAATACAATAATAAAACATTGTTTGTCAACTTACCTGTTGCAGTTTGAAAGACAAGACATGTGCAGCAATAAAGGCCCCTAATTAATACTTGGTTGCACAGCCTTTGTCATTGATGGTGCCTCCAAACGTTTCTTGTAGTCATCTATAAGCTTCTTGCACTCCTCAGCTGGTATTTTCTCCCATTCTTCCTTTAAATTTTTTTCAAGAACTTGAATGTTTTCAGGGTTCATGTCCCCAATTGAAGATTTCAACTCATCCCAAAGATTTTCACTGGAATTGAGGTCAGTACTCATTGCTGGTCATTTTAAAACAGTTCATTTTTTCTTTTTCAAGCATTCCTGTGTACTTTTGGATGTGTGCTTTGGGTCATTGTCTTGCTGGAGGACCCATGATCTTTGCCTTAAACCAAGTTTTCTTACACTGGGTAGGACATTTCACTCTAAAATCTCTTGATAATTCTCTGATTTCATGATTTCCGTACCAGGCGCAGCAAAGTAACTCCACAGCAATATGGATCCTCCACCATGATTAACTGTTGGTAGGGTTTTGTTTCCTTAGCTTCATTGTGCCGTCTATGTTTATTTACATTGAAAAAAATTATATTTTTGTTTTTTGTTTCATTGGTCCACAGAACATTTTTCCACAAGGATTGCGGTTTGTAAAGGTACTCATTGGCAAAGAGCTGTAGTTCCTTTTTATTTATTTTCTTCAGCGCTGGTTTCTTCCTTCGCTTTTGCCCATAAATCTCTGCTTGGCTTAGTGTGTGGAATTTGGTACTTGTTGAAACCATGACCCCAAACTGTTCCAGGTTGGCCTTCAGGTGTTTAAATATTTGACGTGGTATTCTTTCCACCATTCACACCAACCTTTGAAGATATCTGTTGTCAATTTTCCTCTTTCACACCATGTCCAGGATGGTTCTTGACGGTTCCTTGTTTGGCAAACTTGTTTTAATAACATTGCACACTATTGAAACTGGGATACCAAGGTCTTTGGAAATGACCTTATACCCTTTGGAAGTCTTGTGTTGGCTAATAATAGCAGTTCTGATTAGAGATGAGCAAACCTTTTGTATCCAAAAAAGTTGGTAGACAATCTTAGGACTGGTTTTACCCAACAAATCAGTGAGGGATGTAGTATGCATTGCAGATCTACACTTGCAACCCGGGTTACATCAAGTCATCAGCGTAGAAACATAAGCAGCAATGTACCTTTCAGAATCAATTTCTTGGAGTCCTCTGACCAATTTTTTAAACCAGCTCATCCACCAGCTGAACTGAGTACAAGACTGACACATAGTGAATGATTGGAGAGGATGGTGCAGGTGTATCTAGGACTTCCATTAGGGGGGTTTGGACCCTTTTGCATTTCGGGCTTCAAAAATAGAAGAGTGGACAGAACTTGCCTGTCACGCCTTGGAGGTTTTGTCATGCCCGGTGTAATGCTGGTCTGTTTGTCTCTTGTTTCCCAGGCATTACTGTGCATGTCTTTGCTCTTCCCCTAACCAGCTGGGATACCATTGTCTGTTACCTTTAAGGATGCCGCTTGGTTCCCTGTTCAGCGGCGTAGCCGTACACGTGCTATGGGTCTTCTACTGAGCTGTAAGAGCATCCGCATGTGCGGTCCTTGGCTGTTCTGTTCTAGAAGCAATCCATGAGTTCTGAGGTCCTCTGCTGTGTTGCATAGCTTTCCATGTGTGTCCAGGCTAGCAGCCTCTGCCAGGTGCCCTAGGCCTCAGTTCCTGTGGTGGCAATGCTGGGATCCTGTTTGTGCCTAGGGTGCACACGGCCACACATTCCCCGCTTTTATTAGGGGTAATATGCACCTTGGATTGCTGTCCCCAGCCTATTGCTGAGGGGCAACTCTTATTTAAAATTCCCCTTTCCCTGTTGGGCAATGCCAGAACTTTGCATTATGTTTGTGAATCTAACCATGTATGTTGGTCCAGCTAGATGCTCCTGGTCAGTCTGTATTTCCAGCTCCAGTAATGCCTGCAATCAGTTCTGTGATAGCTGATGTCTCAATGTCATTGTCCCTGGACCTTTCCTGTCTGTGTTAACACTGACAGCAGCTTCCCTTCCTTGTTTTACCTTGAACCTAAAGACTGTGCATTTCCTGTATCCTGTGTCTTGTGAATAAACCTCTGTTCAGAGTCTGATATTCCTGCTAAGTGTGAACTGCTCTGATGTGCTCACATCACCCAGCTCTTGTTGGCTCCTGAATACCTGAGGCACTCAGCTCTGGTCCATTCCAGTTGTGTCTGTCTCACTCAGCTCCGGTCTGTGCTCACTGTGCTCATGCTATTGTGCTCTGCTCACAACACCCAGCTCCAGTCCACTCATGCGGGCCTATGTCACTGGGCTCTGGTCCATGCTTATTGTGCTTACACTGTTTTGTTGTGCTCGAACTACCCAGCTCTGGTCCCCTTATGTAGTGCCTATGTCATCCAACTCCAGTCTGCTCCTGCTCTGCTTCCACCATCCTGCTTGGATCTTTTCCAAGCAGTATGCGATGTCCAGAGCCTGATGACCACTACCTGGAGCCTCTAGTCTGTCTGATGTCCATAGCCTGATGACTGCTCCCTGGTGTCTGGAGCTACGTCTGATGTCTGGCATCTGATGACTGCTGTCTGGCGATTGGAGCCATGTCAGATGACTGAAATCTGATGACTTGTGCCTTGAGCCATGTCTGAAGTCCGATGACTTCTGCCTGGTACCTGGAGTCATGTCTGAATTCCAGTATCTGAGGTCTGCCACCTGGAGTCATGTCCAATTTCTGGTGTCCAGATGCCATGCCTGTGTCTTAATGTTCCCTGCCTTGAGCCATGTCTGATATCTGGAATCCAGATGTCCTGCCTGTGTCCTAGATGCCCAGCCTGTGTCCAGATGTCCAATCCAAGTTCCTGGTTGTCCAGCCCATGTTCCAGAGTGCCCCGCTCTTCTTCCTGGATGGGCTTCTCTTCCGTGTTTCAGGGGAATTTCCAGCCTTGCATTCTGGTGATGGCTCTGCCTGAGTTTCCTGGATCTGACCAGCCGGTGTCCTAAGCTACCCTGTTTGTGTCCCTGGACTTAAGCTCTTCATGTTCTGCCTGTGGGTCTATGTCCAGCCTGTTCCCTGGGGTGTCCATCCAGTGATGACATCTGCTTGAGGACGGTCTCTTATGTTCTCCTGCTGTGCCAGCACTTTGCCTGAGGCCTGAGTTAGAGGTCCTCCTGATATGTCCATGCGTGCGGTAAATAAGCTGCAAGGCATTATGGGGCACTTACCTGGTACGTGATCTTCTCTGGGTGATGCAACCTTTAAAATGGTATGGCCCATTTAGGGAATTTTCAAGAACCAAATTAAATATGTTCAAATTCCCCAGCTTCAGTAAATCTAAAATTGACACAGATTTGATTAGCTGATCTTTCCTATATAGCCTTTACTTATTTGACTTTGCTATTTCAATATATAGCAAAACTGATATCGTGTATAAAAGTGAAAAGTAAGATGAAAAAGTGTTAATTTTGTAGCATAAATATCATTTTCCCCTCTGCTTTTCATTGATATAGTATTTTTATGGATTCGTTTACTTCTGAATTACATTTCATTAATTTGTGTTTGCCGTTATACAATACAATGAACTAATGTTTTTCATGTTAGAGGATTTAGCTTTTTGACCTCAAGCTACAATCTCAGAAATACAAAAAACATCATGACAATCACTGATGCTATGAAGTATGTCAAGGCTTTGTTTGAGGTTATATAAGCATTTGTATTTGTGCAGTTAATGGATGCTTTATCCTAAATGCATGTATGTATTGTCTTGAAGCTGAATAAAATGTATCATAAAATAACGCTCTGCATCATGTGTATTTTTATATATCAGTTTTTATGCATTTCTATTGTGTTAGTAGTGAAGAATTAGATTGAAATGTAGCTATCAGAAATTGTTCAAAATATATATTTTAAAAGGTTTGGCAGTGTTATTTATTTTCATATCACAATATGTATTAAAAAAAAAATTTAAATCTTGCAATTTTCACACTAGCCATGAATCTATTTGCCAACCCTAACATCCAGTTGTTTCAGGAAACAACACATGTACATAGTTACAATGGTCAGACTTGGACTGTATCTTTTGTATTGAAGTGTCTAATGAGCCTTAACAATGATCATGGTGAAGGGAGGGGGAGGAGGCCAGATGTGACATCACCTTTTTTAACTTTTGGATCTTATTTTCACAGATTTGCAAAAGAGTTTTACTTGCCATTTACTTGCCATTGTCACCCTGCCTCTGATGACAAGGAACTTTTCTGTAAAGTGTTCTTCAAAGGACTGAAATTATGATTTTACAAAAACCCAATGTAAAATACAAAATTATTTTTTTGTTTTTTTTTAAATAAAGGTAATAATTATTGTTGAGCAAGCACTAACATGCTCAAGACATCTCTATTTGTATTGAGCAGTCAACTCTGAGAAGAGGAGACAGATCAGAGATCGGGAGTTGTGTAGGAGCCATCAGCTGATAGCACAGAGCAGAGGAAATGTGATTGCAGAGGAGTCAGATAAGGTCAGAGGAGTTGTGTGCTGACAACCTGACAGAGATCAGCACTGTCCTGTAATTTGAGGTAACCTGAGATATACTGATTAGCTGTTGCCGGGAGAGGGTACACTGTTTAGGCTCTCACCCTTATATGGATGTATTCAGTGTTTGGAGCTGAATACGGATTTCCCTGACAATGAGCATATGTCTGGCTTAGAAACGGCATAGGGGGACATCTTCTAATGGTATATGAAAAGTTTTCCTCCAGATTTCCTTTCTAAAGTGTATTTGAAAATTTATCATAATTAGTGATGAGCGAGCATTAAAATGCTCGGGTGCTCAATGCTCTGGTCAAGCACTTCAAGATATTCGGGTGCTCGACCAAGCACCGAGGCCAATGCCAGTCAATGAGTGATAGGCTCTGCCCACAGACATCCGGCTATAAACCGAGTGTTTCTGGGAAAGGGCGGGAGGGTGGGCTTTTTCAAATCGTCACAGCATATGCAGCATACAACACCTTGCTGTGACCCCCAGAGGGACCCTAACAATCAATCTGCTCTCTGTAACGTGCCAGCTCCCATTGTGCACTAAAGGGGCTGTATACTTCTGTCACATCGATAATGATTAGTGATGAGTCCGAGCACCTTGGAGGTACTCGGTGCTCACCGAGCATCCCGAGTACGGGATACTCGTGCGAGTACCGAGTAGCAGCGAGCATTCTCGCTCATCACTAAATATAATCACTCACTCTACATTATTATTATTAAATAAAAATGTAAACTGCGGTTACACTTTAAAATAGTATTTATTGATATATTCAATTGTACATCCAATAGGTAACTATATCATGCAAAAAGAAAGTGTCTATAACATGTTAGATAATTACCAGCAACTAACAATGAATGACAGCACCCTAATGCACACTTTACATTGTGCTTTCTCAGTCTCAGTGTGGCATATACTCCTCTTGGATCAATCATCATTATAGCAATACATTCGGCAGTTATATTAATCAGCAAACTTATCCCCCATGTTTATTTTTATTATTATTATTATTTATTTATATAGCGCCATTAGGTTCCATGGCGCTTTACATGAGGATAAGGGAGACAAGAACAAGTACACTAAGTCTAGGCGATCAGGACGTACAGGTACAGGAGGGGCAGGGACCCTATCCACGAGGGCTCACAGTCTATGAGGGGCGGGTTAAGATACAGTAGGATGGGGGAATGTCAGGTATGGGGTGGTTGCCTGGGTCTCATGGCAGGTTGAAGGCTTGACAGAATAGGTGAGTCTTCAGGTGACACTTGAAGCTTCTCAGGGTAGGAGAGTGTCTGATGTATTCGGGCAGGGAGTTCCAGAGTAAGGCAGATGCCCAGGAGAAGTCCTGGACTCGTTGTGCGAAGAGGTGACGAGGGGGGAGCAGAGGAGGAGTTCTTGGGAGGAGCGGAGGTTGCGTGAGGGTAGGTATCTGGAGACCAGGTCGGAGTTGTATGGTGGGGCCAGGTTGTGTATGGCTTTGTACACCATGGTTAGTGTTTTGAATTGGGATCTCTTGGAGGCGGGGAGCCAGTGAAGGGCTTGGCAGAGGGGGGAGACAGGGGAGTTGCGGGAGGACAGGTAGATTAGTCGGGCAGCGTTTCATTATGGTTCTCCTATTATTTTTGGTTCCAGTGACATCATCATAGTGGGGAAGACTGATTAAAATGCCACCATGATAGCTCACGGAAAGGACATAATCAGTGCACAGGTCACATGTGCACGCCCACTTGATCATTTAACTATTAGCGTATCACTCTGTAAATTGTAGCTTATCATTGTCCTTGCCTTTGTAACAGTAGGTTCTGTCATGCACTTTTCACTCTTCACCATTTATATGTTATCTGTACTGTAGTATGGATGTGAAGGTGTTAATGTCTATTAATGATCTATGGACATAAGCATTATTAAGTACGAGAACCGCAATTGCAGACTGATACATTAATGGATAACAGATTCTGTAGGATCACACACATGACTTGTGTGCATATTGTATTAAGTACTTCCTGTGCGCTGTTATGGTGGTGTAAGTACACTTTACCACTATGAGAACACCAAAGCTGTAGATTAAGCCCCCTCTAAGAGGTTAAAAGGGGTCTTTACCACACAGGGATAGCAACTTGTGAAACGCATATCGAGGTGCAGTTATGCATTTCGAAGGCTGGGAAATTATGGAATTTATGCTATAAACACTTTCTGGTTGCCTGCTTGTAAATACTGATTGGATCTACGATTGAATGCATCAATATACCCTTAAAGATTCTATACATTCACATATACATTATATAAAATACTTCAATGCAACTACATATCAACATCATGTATAAATATTTGTCATCATGCCTCTGTTTGAATATATCCACCTATGTGTTATGTATTTTTCATATATATATGTACAGTCATATGAAAAAGTTTGGGCACCCCTCTTAATCTTACTCTTTGTTTTTTTTTTTTAAATTGGGTTTTTACTAGAGATGAGCGGTGTTCGACTCGAATTGTTCGCCAATCTCAAATTCGAGCTGTTTTTGGCGATGTTCGAGTCGTTCGTCGAATTAGAACATTTTGCTCTAAATTCGGCAGTTCGAGTTCATGTTCGATTTCAGTTCCGCAAGGCATATACATACTTTGTGGAACTGAAATGAAGTAAAATCAAGGGTTAAAAATAATAAAAATCGATTCTCACCTCTCTAATCCATCCAGCAACGCTTTCAGCACTGCCTACTAGTGATGGGCGAGTCCTAAATTACTCGGAATCGCTTAACTCTAGCGAGTCCGAGCCCGGGACTCGCTACTCGTTGCGAGTCTAGCGAGTCCAATGTTAATGAATGGGGAAGCGAGTAATAGCGAGTAATGTGCGATTTACAAATTGCAGATGTGTCTCGGAAGCTTCAGGCTCTATCTGCTACTCTGCGAGTTTCCCAGCATTTACTCCACAGTAACCAGCCCAATGCAAATCAACTTGCATTGGATTCCCTACTGTGCCAGCGGTAGCAGGGAAACTCGCAGAGTAAGAGCTGTCTGCTCTGTGCAGCTCCAGGGTCCTAGAGCCCGCCTGCTGCCTGATGTAGCAGAGCTGAGATTGTTCTCAGTCTGCTCATTCCCTGTGTATAGACATCTATATCTATGCACAGGGGATGTAGCAGAGAGGACATCGCGTTTTGGAATGCGTCGGACGGAAGAGGATTTTTTTAATTAAAGATGGAGTCCCTAATGGCTTTTTTTTTTTATTTCTAATAAAAAATTTTCTCTGTGTTGTGTTTTTTTTAAAACAATTTAATAGAAATTCATGGCGGTCATGTCTAATATTGGCGTGACCGCCATAAATTTCGGGCTTAGGGCCAGCTGATAATACAAAGCTGGCCCTAACCTCTTTATTACCCAGCGTGCCACCGCCACCAGGGCCGCTGGAAGAGAGGGGTTCAGCGCCGTATTTCTGGAACCAGCTGGATCCAGCAGGCAGCGACGGGCTGCCCCCAACCCCCAGTTGCCTATTTGTACCTGGCCGGACACAAGAATATAGGGAAGCCCTTTTTTTTAATTATTTCATGAATTTCATGAAATAATAAAAAAAAATTGGGTGGGGCTCCGCGCAATTTCTATGTCTAGCCAAGTACAGCTAAGCAGCTGGGAGCTGAAATCCGCAGCGCAGGGATGCCCAAGCTTTCTGGGCACCCCCCGCTGCAAATTGCAGTCCGCAGCCGCCCCAGAAGATGGCGCATTCATTGAAGCGCCATCCTCTGGTGCTGAACCCCGCTCTTCCAGCGGCCCTGGTGGCGGTGGCACGCTGGGTAATAAGGGGGTTAATACCAGCTTTGTTATACAAGCTGGTATTAAGCCCGAGATTCTTAATGCCAGGCCACGTTTGACCCAGCCACTAAGAATCTCCAATAAAGGGTTAAAAAAACACAACACAGAGAAAATTTTTTATTAGAAATAAAAAAAAAAAGCCATTAGGGACTCCATCTTTAATTTAAAAAATCCTCTTCCGTCCGACGTAGTCCAAAACGCGATGACCTCTCTGCTACATCCCCTGTGCATAGATACAGATGTCTATGCACAGGGAATGAACAGACTGAGAACAATCGCAGCTCTGCTACATCATCTCTGTGCACAGGGAGAGCAGGCGGGCTCTAGGACCCTGGAGCTGCGGCAGCCTGCACAGAGCAGACAGCTGGACTCGGCACGCAAAGTAACAGCAGTTACTTTGCGAGTTTCCCAGAGATTACTCGCACAGTAATCAGACCAATGCAAGTCAATTGCAATCCTAGTTTTGTCAGAGTCTCTGACAAAACTAGGATTGCCATTGATTTGCATTGGACTCGTTGCTGTGCGAGTAATCGCTGGGAAACTCGCAGAGTACCGAGTCCTGCGAGTCCCTTACTACTCGCCGAGTAACGAGTCCTAGCGAGTAGATTCGCCCATCCCTACTGCCTACCTATCGGAGATGTGATCCCGGCAGCGTTTCCCGGTGAAATGACGAGTTCTCGCGATAACCCGTCATGTGACCGGAAATCACTGCGGGATTATGATGTCACCGCAGGTCCTACAGATCCTCACTACTATTCACTACTGGTGAGGGCCTGTAGGACCTGCGGTGCCCTCATATTCTCAGCAGCGGTTTCCGGTCACATGACGAGTTATCGCGAGATCTCGTCATTTCACCGGGAAACGCTGCCGGGATCACATCTCCGACAGGTAGGCAGTGCTGGAAGCGTCGCTGGATGGATTAGAGAGGTGAGTATCGATTTTTTTTTTTTAACCCTTGATTTTATTTTATTTCAGTTCCGCGATGTATGTACATACATTGTGGAACTGAAATTGACCACCACACTAGTGTTTTAGTGTGTTCGAGGGTGTTCGACGAACATTCGACGAACATTCGACGAACACATCGTCCATTCGACGAATCAAATCGAACTAGAACACTAGGGTGGTGGCTCAACTCTAGTTTTTACAACAGCTATTTCAGTGTGAAATATGTAATAACTGATGGACACAGTAATATTTCAGGATTGAAATGAGGTTTATTGTACTAACCGAAAATGTGAAATATGCATTATTTCAAAGATTGACAGGTGCAAAGGTATGGGCACCTCAACAGAAAAATGACATTAATATTTAGTAGATCCACCTTTTGCAAAAATAACAGCCTCTAGTCGCTTCCTGTAGCTGTTAATGAGTTCCTGGATCCTGGATGAAGGTATTTTTGACCATTCCTCTTTACAAAACAATTCCAGTTCAGTTAAGTTTTATGGTCGCCGAGCATGGACAGCCTGCTTCAATACATTCCACAGATGTTCAATGATATTCAGGTCTGGGGACTGGGATGGCCATTCCGGAACATTGTAATTGTTCCTCTGCATGAATGCCTGAGTAGATTTGGAGCGGTGTTTTGGATCATTGTCTTGCTGAAAGATCCATCCCCGCCGTAACTTCAACTTTGACACTGATTCTTGAACATTATTCTCAAGAATCTGCTGATACTGAGTGGAATCCATGTGACCCTCAACTTTAACAAGGTTCCCGATGCCGTTATTGACCACACAGCCCTAAAGCATGATGGACCCTCCCCCAAATTTGACAGTGGGTGGCAAGTGTTTTTCTTGGAATTCTGTGTTTTTGTGGCGTCATGCATAACACCTTATTGTATGACCAAACAACTTAATCTTTGTTTCATCAGTCCACAGGACCTTCTTCCAAAATGAAACTGGCTTGTCCAAATGTGCTTTTGCATACCTCAGGCGACTCTGTTTGTGGTGTGCATGCAGAAATGGCTTCTTTCGCATACAGCTTCTCCTTGTGCAGTGTGCGCTGTATTGTTGACCGATGCACAGTGACACCATCTGCAGCAAGATGATGCTGCAAGTCTTTGGAGGTGGTCTGTGGATTGTTCTTGACTGTTCTCACCATTCTTCTGCTCTGCCTTTCTGATATTTTTGCTGGCCTGCCACTTCTGGCCTTTACAAGAACTGTCCCTGTGGTCTTCCATTTCCTTACTATGCTCCTCACAGTTGAAACTGACAGGTTAAATCTCAGAGACAACTTTTTGTATCCTTCCCCTGAACAACTATGTTGAACAATCTTTTTTTTCAGATCATTTGAGAGCTGTTTTGAGGAGCCCATGATGCCACTCCTCAAAGAAGATGCAACTAGGAGAACAACTTGCAAGTGGACACCTGAAATAGCTTTTCTCATGATTGGATACACCGGGCTATGAAGTACAAAGCTTAATGAGGTTACCAAACCAATTTAGTGCTTCAGTAAGTCAGTAAAAAGTAGTTAATAGTATTCAAATCATGAAAATCAGAAAGGTGCCCATACTTTGGCACCTGTCAAATTTTGAAATAACGCATATTTCACATTTTCGGTTAGTACAATAAACCTCATTTTAAACCTGAAATATTACTGTGTCCATCAGTTATTACATAAATGACACTGAAATAGCTGTTGCAAAAAAACAATTTTAAACAAAAAAAAAATAGTAAGATTAAGAGGGGTGCCCAAACGTTTTCATATGACTGTATACATATATATATATATATATATATATATATATATATATAGGAGATTAGTATATTGGTGCAGCACAGCTCCCCTAGGTGCTCAGCAGTTACAGCTCCTCTCCTCCTTGCTGTGTAAGTATACAAATAAAGGACTGCAGCACTCTTCTTTGTGAAACAACCGCCTTTATTCGGCCATCAGGTGGGTGGTGACAACGTTTCGGGATCCTGTCCCTTTTCTAGCCTATATATATATAGCAAAAAGCAAGAAGCTGGGCACTGTCAGGTGTGCATGGACTGGACCACTGCTTAAGCTTGACCTGAGGTCACAGACTCTATAGTGTTGCACGCTATGAGTACAAAACTTGATAAAAGTTCATGAAGAAAAAAAACTAGCGGCACTCACCAGAGTAGACCTGTATCATTTATTCATGATTCCATACTTCATAACGGAACATGAGCAGCAGGGGAGGGGGTGCACAGACATCGGACAACAATATAAATTGACATGCTGAAATAAGTGTTAAGATAGCTTTCATGAACTATAAACAACATATTTATTAATTTAAGTCTGGTACATTATGTGTAGAGTATATAGTCATAATGTACACACCAACCTATTTGTGTGATATATTGGTTTACTGGCAGTTTACAGCTAATATAATTAAATTTGCTTCCCATAGTATACTGTAGGCTTATGAATTAATCACTGAAAGTCGCATACATTGAGACTTGTCAGTTGAAATGAACAATTTTCCCTATTTTGGCAGACTATCATTTGGAAATTATACAGAAATGAGTGTTCACAGTGGCAGATAGCTGACTACTGCCTGCCAAAAATGCAATCTGTCAATCTGTGGTAGGCTAAGACTACACATCTATGACATGATCAACGAAAAGCAGCTGATCATTACCCACAATGTGCAAGTCCATTACGTTATTTAATATTTTTTAAACCACCTTCCTGATCTGCCACTGTTGTTTGGTGTGTTGATGGTTAGATAGTTTGGATGAACAATTTGATACGAATAATCAGCCACATTGAATCAATGGTCATCTTAGGCGCCCTTCACATCATGTTTTGATGTGAACGGACAGGCCCGAATTTGTTAATTTGCATGCCATTTCTGTGTCCAGATCCGTGATTTTGACGGATCCGGATGCAGAAAGAACTGGGAGGAGCCTGAGACCTCAAAGCACGGGCAAGTGGTGTCGAAGCTGACTTTCACTTTCACAATGTATCTACATACATTGCAAAAAGGAAAGCAATGGTTAAAAAAAAATGCTCACCTCTCCGCCGAGTGTCTCGCGATGCGCGGCATCTACCTCAAATTGCTGAAGGACCTTAATCAGCTGACCAGGTGGGGCAACCTGATCAGCTGATGTGTCACATGACAGCATCAGCTGAACGGTTTAAACCTCCAGCCCGCCGATCAGTTTTGGTGGGTGGGTGGTTTAAACCGCTCAGCTTATGCTGTCATGTGACACATCAGCTTATCGGGCTGCCACACCACCCAGTCAGCTAATTAAGGTCCTGCAGATGGATGCCATGCATCGCAGTACACTAGGCGGAGAGGTGAGAATTTTTTTTCATTGTTAACACTTTGCTTACTTTAATTTCACTTTAGCAGTGTATGTAGTTACATTGCTAAAGTGAAATTACAGGAACAGAGACGTTTTAGTGTCAGTACACTAAAATCGGATCCAGAAAATGATTCTGTTTTTTCCCCAGATCCGAGCTCCATAGATCCACATGTTATATGAATCGGACAGGGTCGGGTATGATGCTGTCTGATTCTGTCCGATTGTGTCCGCTGCTCCCAAAATCGGAGCAGTGTCCAATTTTGGGGATGAGAAAAAACCAGACACAATCAGATCCCTGCACACACGAATAGCTATTAAGCACCAATCCGTGTCCATCCGTGCTCATAGGGACACATGGATGCCAAATCGGATGCATGGCTTACATCGGATAGCCACGTACCCCCAAAAATCATGATGTGAAGGGGGCCTTAGCCGACCATACAAACTTGATATATATTGGGTGAAATCAGCAATATTGACATGAACAGCCTACCATCCAATATTTATAGAGGACTCACAACTCATACTTGATGGTAGATGTCACAGAAGATAGTAAGAATCGTTCAGGTGGATTTTAACTGCACAATCTATTTATTCTAGAGAATTACCGTATATACTCGTGTATAAGCCGACTTTTTCAGCCCAAAAATTGGGCTGAAAATTCCCCCCCTCGGCTTATACACGAGTCATATACTTTTGTGTGAAGTGGGGGCTGTGTCCGGGAGCAGGAGGAGGCAGGAGGACGCTGGAGGAGGTGGGGAAGGCTGTAATATGAGCGGCTCGTCACATGGATATCGTAGCACGGCGGGGCATGTGACCGGAAGTGGGAGTGGCCGTTTCCTGAAAACCGGAAGTAGCTATGTTTACAATGTTAAGATGTTGCCATGGAGATCTGTGATCGTTCTTTTGCATAGGGATCATCAAAAACATAGTAAATTGCTGTGTCATGCCCATAGTGTGGACCTGGGCTAAGTAGTTAGTGTTGGATGAGGTATATATAATAATAATAATAATAAAGCTTTATTTATATAGCGCCAACATATTCCGCAGCGCTTTACAATGTAGGGTTAGAGTACAGAAAATATAATACAGTAAGTAATTACAGTAGAGAACAAATACAGTACAATAATTGGATACAAAACAATAGGCATAGAATCAATGTAAAAAAGAAAATACAATAAATAAAGCAAGAAATGAAGGTGACCCTGCTCAAAAGATCTTACAATTTACGACGGGATAGGAGTTGCACAAGGTACAGGGGCTTATTGCACTGATGGTCCAGGCATCTTGAGGAAATGGGGCATAGAACTAAGCTTACATGGATGGTCATTAGACAGTCTGTGTAGAGCTTTTTTGGTTTGGTGGAGTTTATAGAAGAGTAATGTCCAGAGGGATAGCCCATTCACTATCTAAAGTACAAAGGACTTCTATTAGGGAGTATGATAGGCCGCCTTAAAAAGATGCGGTTTTAGGGATCGTCTGAAGCCATGCAAGTTGTGGATAGTATAAGTGAGATATCGCTGTGGCAAAAACTTGTCTCAGTGGATCAGTGCATGGTTATAGGGGAGGGAGATGTGTGTACTGCTGTGTATCAGAGTAGTCAAGATACAGGGATCTTGTTTATGTGTATTGTTCTTGGTTGTAGCATATGATATGATGTATGGTGTGTAGTGGATGTTCTAGTTACTCATGTATATGGAGTGAGTGGATTGCCAATATACATATATCAATCGTGAGTTATAAATAGTATCCTGAGTCCAAGACTCAAACCAACCAACATGGGGTGGTGTACATATGTAACACATAGTAGTCCCTGTTATATGCATAAGTAATACAGTAAAACAGTACATACAGCAAGATTACGTGGATCCGGCTGTGTGGTACACTTTTCCACAGGCTGTTACGGGGTCCAGGATAAATATACTATATAATCACAGTTGGAAGGAAAAAAAAGAAAAAGGAAGGGTGGCCCCTACAAGAGACTTATGGGTAAGATACCGTATAGATAAACCCTGAGTTTAACAAGTTTCCTTTGGCCACCCTTCCTTTTTCTTTTTTTTCCTTCCAACTGTGATTATATAGTATATTTATCCTGGACCCCTAACCCTAATCGCCTAGATTTAGTGTACTTGTTCTTGTCTCCCTCATCCTCATGTAAAGCGCCATGGAACCTAATGGCGCTATATAAATAAATAATAATAATAACAATAAAGCAGGTAAATCTAGTGATCTCATAAAGACACATATACCCAGTGATAAATCTCCTCACATGATTACTCTTTCCTAGATGTACTGTTCCATGGTGTAAGGGGCTCTCGTCTTACCATACAGTGCTCCATACCTGATTTGTACTCCCCTAACATCATTAGCAGGTATTTTGCTACTCCAGTCCACTCTACCTACCCATTTTCTAAAGTATAACCCTTCCATAGTCCTGGTTTTATTTGTTCTTATTTTACCAACATCATCTACTATTGTTACCTCTGCTCAACTATATGTCTAAAAAACATGAGCTTTAATGAATTGATCCTGCAAATACTGTATATATGTATACTTGTATATACTATGTCTGTTCCACTGTACATATTTTCACTATATTTCCTTGTCTGATCCTAGTGACATGTTGAGAAAGGCCTAATAGGGGGCCGAAACGTTATTGCTGCTGTCACCTCACATCCATGTGTGCTTCACAATAAATCACTTGAAACTAAACCAGATGAGTGCTTGGATTCTATTAGAACTACCATTGGCTATCCCTGCACAGGGCGCCATATTCAGCGAGCTGACCAGTCACACTCCACATTTGCAATGGCGTCATGTATTAGCCAGCCTTCCTGTGCTGGCTGGCCAATCATGATGCTATTGCATTGTCCAATCACCGTACGAGCGTCTCGTAATACACAACTCTGTCACGCCTATGTACTCACGCCGCACAATATGTACGCCCATATTCCCTTGTGGTGGCGGCGTGTAAATCAGGGAAGGTATTCCACAGAAGGTAACCCGCAGCACCCGTCGGCACTTCCGGGGAACGAAAATACCTTCTGTGGAGCACCTTGTGGCGGCGTGTAAATGCGGCATCAGGCACCGTTAGGAACCGTTGAAACGCGCGCGTGCACGTGCGATACCTGGCGGTTTCTACCTTTCGGTGGCGGCGTGTAAAGGTACCATAACAGTGAGTGATCACTTAGTTCTCTTCTGCACACTCCCCAGGTAATGGATATTCACATAGTGACACGCAAAGTAAGTTCAGTAGAAATCACTAACATTGAGAGGAGTGTCTGTATCCTTTAGTCTGCTGTTCTTGTAATAGGGAAACAGTTAAATAAACACCCATAATCTCTCACAGACAGCATGGGCTTGTGAGCAGAGAAACAGATGGTGGAGATTGCCTTACCTAGCTGAGCTATCAGATATTAGATATATGCTTGCCATCTCTCCCTCCCTCTCCCTCACCTTCCTCATCAGAATCACCGTGCAGGACAGGAAAATGAAAATGAAACTAGCAGTGAGGCACAAAGCACAGGGGGGAGAAAGGGATAGCTGATTGGGAAGAAGTAAATAATAAATGAACATTTACATATGCTGGACTATTCAACAGTGAAAGTAATGAACTGAACTAATGAAGCTAGCTGCCTGCTGGGTGAGCAGGTGTTTATAGCAAGATAAGTAGAGAGAGTACAGTTATGATTTTTTCAAATTCTGAAAGGGCTGCCCAAGCATTATTCAAGGGTAATATTAGTATCATACTGAAAAATGACCTGACAGAGTCTCTTTAAGGAGAGCTAATAATTGGTTAAAGAAGTTTTAGACCACTGATTAACCACCGCCATTACAATGAGTAATAAATGTACAACTTGGCTGCCATGCAGACTGCTGTGTGGTCCAATCCATAGGCATCTCTCGCTGACCTGATCTCCTCAGCTTTGTGATATATTTCTGTACCTACTTATAATGACTCTACCCATGACTATCAAATTGTATATTCATAATCTTTATTCCACTGACATCTCTTTAGTTTTATTATTCGCTATTTTCTACATAAAGTTCTCGGGGTTATTTTGCACAATCATTGCTTTCCTCTATTGTCACATTTATAATTTTATTATATAATTAACAAATGTGCTCTAATTGATTACTTTTATCAAATCATTTTCTATTCATTTCTCTAACCTGTGTCACCAAGTTCATCTGCATGATTTCAAGGACTACTTCAAAAAGAACAATGGAAATAAAAAAAACATGTCCTCTATTGATAAGTACACAGCAAAAAGAAACCGCTCCGGTTGCAATGATTCTTGAGAAGCCCTTTGTTTATTTCTTTTAAAGTTTTATCTCCTTGCATTAGAACTGTGCTATCTTTCCTTTGGGATTCTGACTTAATCAGTTTTTACTTTATTGTGTATTTTCCTGGGCAATAAAAGAGATTTTACATTGACTCGGGTTTAGAGATACAAATGCAAGTCACACGTTGGAAGAAAAACATTTTAGAAATGAAAAAGATTGGCTTTAGATATATTAAACAATATACAAAAGAAAACTAAATGGATAAATAACATATAACATGAAGACAACTCTCAGTTAGCAGTCTGGTATATTATATTCTTTAGGTGTTTTATATCTCCAGATGTCTATTAAACAACTTAAATAAACACTAAATACACACAGAAAAAGAAAAAAAAACAATTTCCAATGGATTTTTTCCTTAATTTAATCCCTGTGATAGATATAAATACGTTTCTAAAGGTGCTGTTGACATGAATTTCTCACAAGATGTTGACAACAACCCATCCAAACCACACAAGAAAATAAATCAAACCATAAAAGTCCATAAATAAAGTTATATGCAATAATGAGAAATGACACAGGGAAAAAGTATTAAACACATGCTAAAAGCCATGGAAAGTCATGACATCAGCCGAAATCTGTCAGTAAATAGAAGTCAATCATGCCCCTTAGGGAAATATAATATTAGCTGGTTTAAGTACTGGCCTATAAAAAGTATCCCATTACCAAGGTACCACACAAGAAACATCTTATGGTTGGTAAAACCAGTGAACTGTCTCTAGAGTTTCCAAACATTGGTTGTATTCTAAACACATGGAATGAAATAAAGTGATTGCACATTTTCAAGAAGCAATATCTATAGTATGGTTTTTAATGAGTGTGAATAGTCCTCTAAGACCATGTATATGAAGCTATAATGGTCATATGCTATTTTTATATGACTTGCTATCACATAAGTGTAAAAGAGATGGCCTTGCACACTGCTGACCTTCTACAATATAAAGATTTGCCCTCCAAAAAAATAATCATAATTAATTGGATATTTTAAGGACATTGTAAGCTTCCTGGACTTCACAGCTGCTGCCACATCTGGCACTGTTTCGAAAATTGATACAATGCAGATATCAGAAACACCTGCAAACTCCAATAAGCTTTAAAAAATTATTTTAAAGATCCAAAAAATTCTACAGGTTAAAAGAAAACATTAGACCTGATGGCTGCTAACATAAGGTTAGGTGTTGTCCTCAGCCAGAGGGCCTTCTGGTGAATATTTTGGTCCCAAACAATCAGGGAACGTTTAGGGCCATTGTAAATTTCAAACTTTTTTTTTACTAAACAAAGCCGCGTTCACCGGTTTCTTTGGTAAATTGCTTGAGTTTCCGATCTGCAATGTTCGTGCTGAGTTTAATAACGTTTGCTCAACTCTAGTGGGAACATCATGCTGTGGGGCTGTATTTCAACATACAGCACTAGCAAATTACATGTAATTAAAAGAAGGATCAATGTAGCAATAAATTCTTGTTAAAAATCTACTGCCATCTACCAGGATGAAGAAGATGAAATGAGAGTGGACATTTCAGCAACAAAATGATCCTAAACACACAGCCGAGGGACCTCTCAATTTTTAGAGGACGAAAATTAGTTTGCAAGAATGACCCAGCCTACCCACTGAACTCAATCTAAAGAAAATTTATGGTAGGAATTAAAGCTCAGAATTCATACAAAGGAGCCCATGGAAGCTTTAGGACTTGTAAAGTGTTTGGATGGAAGAGTGGTCCACAATCACACCTGAGCAATGCATGTAACTTGTTTCTCTATACAGGCATGTTGAGGCTGCCATCACCAACAAAACTTTTCCAGATGAGTGGTGACCATGGCAGCCATTTTGAAGTTGGCCATTTTGGATCCAACTTTATTTTTTCAATGGGAAGAGGGTTATGTGACACATCAAACCTATTGAGAATTTCACAAGAAACACAATGGTGTGCTTGGTTTTAACATAACCTTATTCCTTCATGAGTTATTTCAAGTTGATATCATCATTCATTCCCATTTTAGTTAGGTGTATCCATATAAATGGACCATTTATGAAAGCACCTAAATACACCTGTTTTCCTGTGGGGATAAATTTAGATTTGTTTGAAAGTCCTGAGTGGATGAAAGTAGGGTTTTCATCTTGGTTTTGTTTGTGTAGAAATTTCAAAAAGTATTTGCGTCCCCTGAAGTCCGTTGTTAGGGTTTTTTCTATGACTAAACCTTTTTGGACTCTTCTTGCCTGTATGTAGGTGACCAGTTCCCACATATCTCTCATTTCCTTGTATAAGTTGGATTCTAATCTTTTTAATAGTTGTTTTGTGTAGTTAAATTCTTCGTTAGGAGTGGATGAGTTTTCAAATTGAATGTATTCTATATTTACCGTATATACTCGTGTATAAGCCGACCCATGTATAAGCCGACCCCCCTACTTTTGCCCCCAAAAACTGGGAAAACTTATTGACTCGCGTATAAGCCGAGGGTGGACTCCAGCACAGGTATACAGCCCCCAGCAGTGTGGTATACAGCAGCCTCCCCAGTGGTATATACAGGCCCCAGCAGTGTTACAGCAGCAGCCCCAGTGGTATATACAGCAGCAGCCCCAGTGGTAGTATACAGCAGCCCCAGAGGTATATACAGCAGCCCCAGTGGTAGTATACAGCAGCAGCCCCAGTGGTAGTATACACGCAGCCCCAGTAGTATATACAGCCCCAGTGGTAGTATACATACAGCCCCAGTAGTAGTATACAGCCCCAGTGGTAGTATACAGCCCCAGTGGTAGTATACAGCAGCCCCAGTGGTATATTCAGCCCCAGTGGTAGTATACAGCCCCAGTGGTAGTATACAGCAGCCCCAGTGGTATATTCAGCCCCAGTAGTAGTATACAGCCCCAGTGGTAGTATACAGCCCCAGTGGTAGTATACAGCCCCAGTGGTAGTATACAGCAGCCCCAGTGGTATATTCAGCCCCAGTAGTAGTATACAGCCCCAGTGGTAGTATACAGCCCCAGTGGTAGTATACAGCCCCAGTGGTAGTATACAGCAGCCCCAGTGGTATATTCAGCCCCAGTGGTAGTATATAGCAGCCCCAGTAGTAGTATACAGCCCCAGTGGTAGTATACAGCAGCCCCAGTGGTATATTCAGCCCCAGTAGTAGTATACAGCCCCAGTGGTAGTATACAGCCCCAGTGGTAGTATACAGCAGCCCCAGTGGTATATTCAGCCCCAGTGGTAGTATATAGCAGCCCCAGTAGTAGTATACAGCCCCAGTGGTAGTATACAGCCCCAGTGGTAGTATACAGCCCCAGTGGTAGTATACAGCAGCCCCAGTGGTATATTCAGCCCCAGTGGTAGTATACAGCCCCAGTGGTAGTATACAGCAGCCCCAGTAGTAGTATACAGCCCCAGTGGTAGTATACAGCAGCCCCAGTGGTATATTCAGCCCCAGTAGTAGTATACAGCCCCAGTGGTAGTATACATACAGCCCCAGTAGTAGTATACAGCCCCAGTGGTAGTATACAGCAGCCCCAGATGGTATATTCAGCCCCAGTAGTAGTATACAGCCCCAGTGGTAGTATACAGCCCCAGTGGTAGTATACAGCAGCCCCAGTGGTATATTCAGCCCCAGTGGTAGTATATAGCAGCCCCAGTAGTAGTATACAGCCCCAGTGGTAGTATACAGCCCCAGTGGTAGTATACAGCCCCAGTGGTAGTATACAGCAGCCCCAGTGGTAGTATACAGCAGCCCCAGTGGTATATTCAGCCCCAGTGGTAGTATACAGCCCCAGTGGTAGTATACAGCAGCCCCAGTAGTAGTATACAGCCCCAGTGGTAGTATACAGCAGCCCCAGTGGTATATTCAGCCCCAGTAGTAGTATACAGCCCCAGTGGTAGTATACATACAGCCCCAGTAGTAGTATACAGCCCCAGTGGTAGTATACAGCCCCAGTGGTAGTATACAGCAGCCCCAGTGGTATATTCAGCCCCAGTAGTAGTATACAGCCCCAGTGGTAGTATATAGCCCCAGTGGTAGTATACAGACAGCCCCAGTAGTGGTAGTATATAGCCCCAGTGGTAGTATACAGCCCCAGTGGTAGTATATAGCCCCAGTGGTAGTATACAGACAGCCCCAGTAGTGGTAGTATACAGCCCCAGTGGTAGTATATAGCCCCAGTGGTAGTATACAGACAGCCCCAGTAGTGGTAGTATATAGCCCCAGTGGTAGTATACAGGGCCCCAGCAGGGCCCCCCTCATAATTTGGCGCCCCCACCTCAGTTTCTGGGCCCCCCGCATGCAGCGCTGCACATATACATTACCTGTCTAGCAGCTGTCACCCTCCGGTGGCGGATCGCGGCTCCCGGCTCTGGGCTCCATCTTCCTCGCTGACTTCCTGCTTTGTGACCGGGGCTCAGCGCGATGACGTCATCGCGACGCCGGCCGGTCACCTGACAAGCAGGAAGTCAGCGAGGAAGATGGAGCCCGGAGCCGGGAGCCGCGATCCGCCACCGGAGGGTGACAGCTGCTAGACAGGTAATGTATATGCGCAGCGCTGCATGCGGGGGGGCCCAGAAACTGAGGTGGGGGCGCCAAACTTTGAGGGGGACCGTATGACTCGCGTATAAGCCGAGGGGGGCACTTTTCAGCCCAATTTTTGGGCTGAAAAACTTGGCTTATACGCGAGTATATACGGTATTTCTTTATACATTTTATTTTCTTTACAATTTTCTTTACAAATTTTATCATTTTTAATATTTTCTCCAATTTTTAATATTTCATACTTCTTTTATCACATTTTAATCAAGTATATTTTTATAAAACATAATTTAGTAACACAATTCATCTCCACAAATGGACAAGATAAACTTCAGCAAAAAAATAATAACCCACCCCACAGAAACAAGAGAGAAAATATCTAGCAATATAAATGATACATGAACAGATCCCTTATGAACTCTTATTGAGATGAAAACCAATCTTCACAGTTAAACATACACCAAAGTTATGTCAATGTAGAAATTTAAAGAAAACTCTAAAGGTTAAATGCCTTTTTAATATAGGATTGATTCCAATAGAAACATCCCATAGCACATTAGACACCCAATAGCAGATCAGCGCAAGATATATAAAGCAGGAACGCCAGATAGCTGTCATGCACCTTAAGAAAGAAGGGCGGGCCTTCGAAACATGCCGGTCTGACAGCTGAACATGACGCCGCACAGCCCCGACAAACTCCCCGCCCATTCCACCACGTCACCAACCGCGTGATCAGTAACGCATAGCCAGGTGAAAGGAATGCAGGGAAGTGCGTGCCTGAGGCCTCGACACATGCTCACAGTGTCCTCCACAGACAGAAGGAGGAACGCACAAGACACAGAGTACGAGAAGAGCCGATAAGGGGTACTGTAAGTGCAAAACACCTTCCTTATAAGTGCTAACACTAAGATCTGCTCATTACAATCTGCATACCAGCAAGGAATGAGTTACTGAACAAAGTTGTTACATCTATGATTATAGGACCTCAAATACAAAGAAGCCACTAGACTGACTGGACTCAGGTCACAGGAATCCAATATATATAGGACTCCGTAAAGGTGACTACACTACAATTCCTGACTGACATAGACACAAAAGACAAATGCTTACAACTATGCTTCTAACTATAGGTTAACAGAAACCATCATAATACCCATGCCAAGTGACCATAGAAGTTACCGCAGTAATTCAGCATTTACCAAGGTAAACAAGTGAACCTTTTGAAGTATATTATTATTAATGGAGTATTGCAAAGCAGCATAATAACAGTGATTGTATTTTTTAAATTGAAATAAAAGCCAGATCAACAGCACAGATAGAAGTATTAACTACCATATTATCCAGGTAATTGTTATCGTAACAAGAATCAGAAAACAAAACAATAATAAACAAAAACAACACACTAATTAAACCTCTCCATGATTACATCTATAGGAAGAAAAAACCTCTAACAAGAAAGGAGGAACCCATATACCTGTGACCCACAGAAACAAAGCTTTTCATTTATTTGTTATTTTAATAAACATCCTGTAAAAGGGTTGCACCAATAGTTTTGTCACCATCCCTTCTTACCAAACAATCTAGATTTAGCGCTGAGCCTTAACAATAAATGTATTAGTCAATGTGTTTCATTGCCTCCTGGCCTCTTCCTCAGGACAAATCAATGTCATATTGACATGTTTCAGGGCATTTCAGGGAGTCCTGAAACGTGTTGACTAATAAATCAATATATTCACCCTTTGATGTCTCGTGGAATACAGCAGCACATTATTTAACCCTTCATCCTCCCTACTTTAATTTTCTGAGTTAATGAGCTTTGGGTTTCCATTGCCTGTAAGCCATAATCATCAACATTAACAGAAATAAACACTTTAAATAGATCATTTCAAAGAAAATTCAGCCCACTGGGTCCATATTTCTTCAAACTGGATATTCCTTTATTTAGTGCTCATATAAAAAAATTTAAAAGCAACATCTTGCAGGGACAACACGGTCAGACGCGTTTCGATAGACTTTATCAATGACAATGACTTCAAGACATACAGACAATATATACATTGACAATTAAGAAACAAAATGAGCACACATGTGAAACCTCAAATCCTGCAAGGTAATTTAGGGCATGGTGTTCCCATTGTAAATTGTAACCTGCAATCCAGAGAAAGACTGGAGAGAATTGCCAAAGAAAAACTCCTTGAAGGAGAACTCCCAAAGGGAAACTCCTGAAAGGAGAATTCCTCAATGGGAGAAAATTCCCAAAAGGAAAATACTGAAAATGTTCAAGATATGGAACATGCACACCATCCTACATATACTGATTCAATAATAATGAAGTAAATGATATGGCAAAAAATTGCCTTTATATTATAACAATAAATAGTTGTTATGGTGTGCAGTCCATATAGAACACTTACAATTAAACAATACACAATACGTATAATTCATAGAGAAGACCGAAGAAGATATAGCATTATTTATTATTTCTTGGCATATGTCTCTTAAATGGGGATCCGGAAAAAATAAAAATTATATTCAAAAGGGTTTTTTTTTTTTTTATTCTTTTTCCTCTCCTCCCATGTTGACATTATAATAAGACCACAAGATATTATAAAAAGACCACAAAAGATTATT
The DNA here is from genome assembly GCA_033576535.1 of Allobates femoralis. NCBI lineage: Eukaryota > Metazoa > Chordata > Amphibia > Anura > Aromobatidae > Allobates > Allobates femoralis. Next base: position 113,253,015 of record JARQOC010000005.1, read on the forward strand.
TTCTTTTTTGTTGAGTTTCAACAAAAAAGAAAATGAAAAGAAAGAAAATGAAGATACTCAATGAAATTGTATACATGTTAGAGAGAAACCAGGAGGAAACAAAGAAGAGGAATCAATAAAAATACAAAAGATCACTCTTATAATTTAAACCAGCTTGAAATCTCGTTCCTAGGCTTAGGATCCACAAACTTTCTTTATTCCGAAGTTTGCGATCCCAGTCTCCCCCGCGGGTGGGCTTATGGACATGTTCAATTCCTCTAACCACTAAACTATCTGTACGGCCATTATGCTTCTCCAAAAAATGTCTGGACAAGCCAGAAGGGAACCTTCGGCTGCTGGCTATAGAGGGATCAGCAGCCGTGACATGCTCTGATATCCTTTTTTTTAGAGGACGGCTAGTACATCCCACGTAGTCCAGACTGCACACCGTGCAAGATGCCAAATAGACTACATGGTCAGTCCAACAATTGATGTAAGTTTTAATCTTATGTGTCTCATTTGTGTGTCTGTTTATGAAGGAATGACTTTTTTTCATGTATTTGCATAAACCACTTTTATTCTGTCCACATTTATAGTTCCCAGAATAGCGTAACCAGGAGGGGGCGGGCTTGGTGGTATTTTCACGGAAGGTGCTTGGGGAGATATAACTTGCTACTTCCCTGCCCTTTCTCGGTATACATCTGAAACCTTGTTCCAATACCTTGTTCAAAGCCGCATCTTGGTACAGCATTGGAATATATCTATGCAAAATAGATGCTATATCCCTAAAATCCGCACTATTGGGGGTTGTAAAAGTTACTAACTGACATGTTTGGGACGATTTTTGGACCCGATTTCTTGGAGAAGTATAAGATAACAGATCATCCCTGTTCTTCTTATCGGCTATAGTTTTGCCCCGATGAATCATCCACTTACTATACCCCCTAGACCTCAACCTCTGTTCTATCATTGTACATTGTTTATTATAATCCATAGGATTAGAGCAAGTTCTCCTGGCCCTAGTGAATTCTCCTGTTGGTAAACTCCTAATAGTATGTGCTGGATGGCAGCTAATTATACGTATTGTGTATTGTTTAATTGTAAGTGTTCTATATGGACTGCACACCATAACAACTATTTATTGTTATAATATAAAGGCAATTTTTTGCCATATCATTTACTTCATTATTTTTGAATCAGTATATGTAGAATGGTGTGCATGTTCCATATCTTGAACATTTTCAGTATTTTCCTTTTGGGAATTTTCTCCCTTTGAGGAATTCTCTTTCAGGAGTTTCCCTTTGGGAGTTCTCCTTCAAGGAGTTTTTCTTTGGCAATTCTCTCCAGTCTTTCTCTGGATTGCAGGTTACAACTTACAATGGGAACACCATGCCCTAAATTACCTTGCAGGATTTGAGGTTTCACATGTGTGCTCATTTTGTTTCTTAATTGTCAATGTATATATTGTCTGTATGTCTTGAAGTCATTGTCATTGGTAAAGTCTATCGAAACGCGTCTGACCGGGTTGTCCCCGCAAGATGTTGCTTTTAAATTTTTTTATATGAGCACTAAATAAAGGAATATCCATTTTGAAGAAATATGGACCCAGTGTGCTGAATTTTCTTTGAAATTTGTCTATGGACTTGGTGGATACCAGCCACTCTGCACACCTGGGATCGGATCATTGGAGGCGAGGGCGAGCTGCCTGTTTTGTATTCATTCACTCAATTCAAATAGATCACTCTGTAATGACTTTATAATATATGTGTTTCACTTTATGTATAGAACTACTGAAAAGAATTAACTTTTTGATGATAGTCAAAGTCATTGAGATGTCCCTGTATATGGGGAATTCCGAAGAGAAAAGTTGTCATCATTCTATACCCAAAATCCAGGCTCAAAAGATGTTATTGAAGAATGAAAAAAAAAAATTGTAATATCCCACCAAGATGTTCATTCCATGTCTACAAAACTTGGTGCTGTCCTTAACAATTATGTTGGTCATACAAAATATTAGAAATATTAGTTTTTGATGCGGTGTGTGTTTATTTTTGTATTAAAGAGAACATGTCACCCCCTGGTGCTATGCTAACTGAATGCAGCACTGAATGCAGCGTGTATGCTACATTCAGGGATGGGACCCCCATGTCTCTAGTCCCCCTGTAAGTCATAAAAAAGACTTTACAAAGTGTATAGATAAGGAGTCCGGAGGGACTTACTCAGTAATGAGTCATCGATGTTGCTGGTGTCTCCCCGCCTCCAGCCCTCTCTGCACCACCTCTTGTTCAGCCTCCTTTATGTGTCTGCCCTCCTCCCTGTCTCCAGCCTTCTGTGTACCACCTCCAGCCCTCAGCAAAGATACATACAGGAGACTGAACAAGAGAGGGCTGGAGGTGGTACACAGAAGGCTGGAGGCGGGGAGGAGGGCATGCACATAAAGGAGGCTGAACAAGAGGTGGCACAGAGAGGGCTGGAGGCAGTGAGGACACCAGCAACAGCGATGACTCATTACTGAGTAATTCCTTCTCGACCCCTTATCTGTACACTTTAAAAATTATTTTTAACATCTTACAGGGGGGCTAGAGACATGGGGGACCCCTTCCCTGAGTGAAGAACACTGATCCATTTACTCTTTGAGTCTCACAAGAGAAACATCTTTAAATTCCTATGTATTGGACTTTTATATATTTCCATATTTATTTGTGAGCAACTCATCAAATGTTTCCATGTATTAGTGCAAGCTTAGAATTTAATAGCTTAGGATTTCAAGCAAATACAGCAGATGAGCATTAGAATCATCAGCCAGTGCCAGCTGTCTCATGCAGCTCAAGGCAATCAAGTAACAAGCACCTTAGGAATTTTTAACCAAAAGATCCATGGACTGATTTGGGAAATATATTTATATCACAGATATTTCAGATTCCAACTCAAAATGTTTTTCTTAACATCATTCATTATTGTATCACCCCAGCAGCACTTTTAGTGACATATCAGCATATTTTTAGCAAATGATATAAATTATGACTTTTCTGTATTAAGTTACTAAGCCGTGTAAAACTTTAATATATGGAAACATATTTTTATTTATCAAGACTTGAATCTAATGTGCATAATATATGTGGGGCTATGACCATGGGCTATATGACTCTGGTGGCATCCATAATAAAATATTCTTCCCTAGAAGCAAACTTTCCAGTGGAAAATATCTCTATAAATATGAAATGGGGGATGAAATTGTTTGACTACATTCCCTACAATATGTTTTTAGGAATGTAAATATTGATCATGAATAAAATATTATTATTTTTAATATAAAACACATTATTTGGGACCAGTATTTACAGTTAAAAAAATTTGCAAACCCTGAGGAACCTCTTCCAGAGACATTGGGGAGTCCTTTTGACTGATTTTACTTTGAAAAAATGTCTATCAGATAGACCTTTGATGACACCACGACAGGCCCGGAGCTTAGGTGATATCTTGGTCAACAGCCACTATGTGCCACAGATACCCTTTGACTCTTAGGGTCCTAATCTGAGCTGCTTTCCATGTGGACACTGTGTCGCCTGTGTCAATGTCGAGCATGCTACCCACTTCTATTCCTCAGATGGGTCCCGCAGACATGAGATCAGGCACAGGATTTCTTGTATTTCCACTTATGTCATATATGTTGCACAATGTACCTGTTCTCTTATTTATGTGGGACTAACATCGAGAAAGTTGAGGATTAGGATACGGGAGCAGGTTCGCGACATTGTCGCCGCTAGAGATGCGGAAGATGTCACATTATTAAAAACCATACATAGACATTTTAGACAACATCATGGATGTAGAACAGCTTCCCTTAGAGTCAGGGGGATTGATATGGGGTGTGATGGCAATAAGGGTGGTGACCTTACAAAGCTCCTGGCCCTTACTGAAACAAAGTGGATCGTGACTCTGGGTACTTTAACCCCCAATGGTCTGAATGACATTGTGTCTTATGCACCATTTTTATAACTATTGATCATCTCCCTCCTTAGGTTTTCTTTTCTTATCTTTCTTTTTTTAATCTTTATTATTGGTTCTTTTCAGGTTTTACATTTGTAATGACACTCAAATATGCTGTTTGGATGCCATGGCTCTTTCTCTAAGTCCGCTACCCAAGGATCACATCCTATTAGGAGGAAGCAGTGTGGAGCAACACTCTATAGAAATGTACTGTATATTTATGTGTTTGGATCATTATATGCAAAGCCCCAGGCATATATTTCCCTAAAAAACGATGCGGCATATGTGGAGGCTTACCCTGAAACATTGTGTCCCTCTGTGCACATTCATTCTAGATTGCAGGGAGCTATATGCTCTAACACTGTTTATGTATTGTTACCATGGTGATTCCTGTGAAGTACAGATGCTGTGCTATTTTCCCAGTTCTACCAGTAATCCTGACCGTGTACGGCTCCACCATTGTGACACGTCCCGTGTCAGGGGTGGGCATGGTGTGAGCCGGAAATAGCGTCGAAGCTGTGAGTGATCGGGTCATCTGCGCTTGTCCGTGATGTCAGTGGAACCCGGAAGTGCCATGCACCGCACCCGGGATGCTGGGCATTATAAGAGCACTGACAGCATACCCTTGCTGTGTCCACTACTGCCTGTACTTTCTCCCTGAGGAAGCTCTGCTACTCAAGCTGGTGAAACACATGTAAGGGCCCTTTATAGGACCAGCCCTTCACGTGGAGTTTGCTCCCCCCAGTGGTATCCTCATAGGTATATTTTTCCAACCTAGGTTTTGATTACATGCACTTGCACTTTTAATGATGATGATTAGTGATGGGCGAATCCTAAATTACTCGGAATCGCTTGACTCTAGCGAGTCCGAGCCCAGGACTCGCTACTCGTTGCGAGTCTAGCGAGTCCAATGTTAATGAATGGGGAAGCGAGTAATAGCGAGTAGTGTGAGATTTACAAATCGCAGATGTGTCTCGGAAGCTTCAGCCTGAAGCAATCCTAGTTTTGTCATTTATTTGCATTGCTAGTTTACTTTGTAAGTAATCGCTGACTCGCACAGATAAGATCCTGTCTTCTCTGTGTTCTGGCTGCCCCAGCTCCAGGGTCCTAGAGCCTGCCTGCTGCCTGATGTAGCAGTGCTGAGATTGTTCTCAGTCTGCTCATTCCCTGTGTACAGACATGAATGTCTGTGCACAGAGATGATGTAGCAGAGCTGAGATTGTTCTCAGTCTGCTTATTCCCTGTGCATAGACATCTATATTTATGCACAAGGGATGTAGCAGAGAGGACATCGCGTTTTGGACTGCGTCGGACGGAAGAGGATTTTTTTAATTAAAGATGGAGTCCCTAATGGCTTTTTTTTTTATTTCTAATAAAAAATTTTCCTTGTGTTGTGTTTTTTTTAAAACAATTTAATAGGAATTCATGGCGGTCATGTCTAATATTGGCGTGACCGCCATAAATTTCGGGCTTAGGGCCAGCTGATAATACAAAGCTGGCCCTAACCTCTTTATTACCCAGCGTGCCACCGCCACCAGGGCCGCTGGAAGAGCGGGGTTCAGCGCCAGAGGATGGCGCTTCAATGAACGCGCCATCTTCTGGGGCGGCTGCGGGCTGCAATTTGCAGCGGGGGGTGCCCAGAAAGCTTGGGCATCCCTGCGCTGCGAATTCCAGCCCCCAGCTGCTTAGCTGTACCTGGCTAGACATAGAAATTGCGCGGAGCCCCACGCATTTTTTTTTAATTATTTCATGAAATTCTGAGATTCTGACTCTGAGACTCTGACTCTGAGACTCTGACTCTGAAATTCATGAAATAATTTAAAAAAAATGCGTGGGGCTCCGCGCAATTTCTATGTCTAGCCAGGTACAGCTAAGCAGCTGGGGGCTGGAATCCGCAGCGCAGGGATGCCCAAGCTTTCTGGGCACCCCCCGCTGCAAATTGCAGCCCGCAGCCGCCCCAGAAGATGGCGCGTTCATTGAAGCGCCATCCTCTGGCGCTGAACCCCGCTCTTCCAGCGCCCTGGTAGCGGTGGCACGCTGGGTAATAAAGAGGTTAGGGCCAGCTTTGTATTATCAGCTGGCCCTAAGCCCGAAATTTATGGCGGTCACGCCAATATTAGACATGACCACCATGAATTTCTATTAAATTGTTTTAAAAAAAACACAACACAAGGAAAATTTTTTATTAGAAATAAAAAAAAAAGCCATTAGGGACTCCATCTTTAATTAAAAAAATCCTCTTCCGTCCGACGCAGTCCAAAACGCGATGTCCTCTCTGCTACATCCCCTGTGCATAAATATAGATGTCTATGCACAGGGAATAAGCAGACTGAGAACAATCTCAGCTCTGCTACATCATCTCTGTGCACAGACATTCATGTCTGTACACAGGGAATGAGCAGACTGAGAACAATCTCAGCTCTGCTACATCATCTCTGTGCACAGACATTCATGTCTGTACACAGGGAATGAGCAGACTGAGAACAATCTCAGCTCTGCTACATCATCTCTGTGCACGGACATTCATGTCTGTACACAGGGAATGAGCAGACTGAGAACAATCTCAGCACTGCTACATCATCTCTGTGCACAGACATTCATGTCTGTACACAGGGAATGAGCAGACTGAGAACAATCTCAGCACTGCTACATCATGTCTGTGAGCAGGCGGGCTCTAGGACCCTGGAGCTGCACAGAGAAGACAGCTGGACTGGCTTGCAAAGAAACAGCAGTTATCTGCGAGTTTCCCTGCTATCACTGGCACAGTAGCCAGTGATTACTCGTGAGTCTAATGCAAACAATGGCAATCGTAGTTTTGTCAGCGTTTCTGACAAAACTAGGATTGATATTGATTTGCATTAGACTCGCGAGTAATCACTGGGAAACTCGCAGAGTACCGAGTCCTGCGAGTCCCTTACTACTCGCCGAGTAACGAGTCCTAGCGAGTAGATTCGCCCATCCCTAATGATGATGTTATTTTGGGCACAGCACGTTGATAACTGAAGTCTAATGTTAATGGAGCTATGTAGTGATTCTGTATGTATAGTGATTTGCACAATGAAGTTTTAAATTGTTATAACAGTTCCTGACATTTTGTACTTAATGCATATGATTATATGCTCATCATGAGCATGTAGAAAGAAAAGTTGATGGCACTCACCGGTTTGTGGATCTTCTTTTATTCGTGCAATTCAAACAGTAATGCAGCGGGGAGAGGGAGCAGGGAATCGAAGGATGACGGCTGCTGTTTCGTGGTGTTATTTTATTGGAGATCTGGACTCGTTGAAGCGACATGACAACGCGAAACGGCAGCTGTCATCCTTCGATTCCCTGCTCCCTCTCCCCGCTGCACCAAACTGCATTAATGTTTTAATTGTACGAATAAAAGAAGATCCACAAACCGGTGAGTCCCATCAACGTTTCTTTCTACATGCTCATACTTAGAAATGTCTATATTAGAGGCGTGCAACATCGAACAACAGAAATATTCAGGAAGATATGGCAGGCTACAATAGTTAAATTAGCCCTTTTGATACCCGTAGTGTCCAGTATTTACCTTTTTATACATTGGCTTATATGTTCATGACCCTCATACTTTGTAACACTGCACAGTGCCTTTATATCAATTTTGTGGCTCTACCATAGGGGTGAGTTGCATCTCAAACCCCTTTCTATCCCTTTTTCATGCAAAATTATTTTTTATTGCAATATACTCCAGCATTTCTCCTGTTTCTATATGTGTCCCTGCTATGTACTGTTTAATGGTCGTGTCTGACCATACAGGGACATTGTCTGATCATACTACATATCCTTTGCTGAAATAATCTTATATATGAACTTTTGTGAGGTTTTTTCATATTTTGTTGTTTTAATTTAATTATTTTTTCTTAATTTTACTTTGCCCACTAGAGGGCATCAGTTCTCTACTGTACGATCACTTCCCCTGTGTTTGAATGGGCTACAGCACATCCGAACATAGGGAAAATGATCACTTCCTGTCACTGGGACATTACAGGCAGGTAGTTATTCAGAACAGCTTTCAGGGTCATTACAGGGCCCCGGGCTGTCCAGGTAAAGTATGGAGGTTCTGTGATCACATCAGTGGACCTCCGATCACGGCAGGGAGTGTGATATCCCCGCCGCGGGGCTTTGGATCACTCTGTCAGTGACTGACAGTGCGATCCAAAGGGTTAGCACCACCGATTGGATCACTGATGCGATCGCTGATGGCATCAGCTGAGATGTGGGGGACAGAATGTGAGCTGAGCATGTGACCTCGCATCAGGCGGAGGGACACGACCAAGGACGTCCTTGGTCATGAATGGGTTAAAGGGCTAGAATTTATAGCATTTATGATAATTTAAGGTGAAATAGTAGAATTTAAAGTTTTCCTTTGATATCAGATGGTATCTGTATTATAGAATAAATGTTTTGAAATGCACTAATGACCCATGAAAACCTGAAATTACTACACAGGTCTATTTTCATAGCAACTGACATTGTCATAATAAACAGCTCTAAGCGCCACATTTACATTTTTAACACTTTTAATACCCAACTTTTATTCAATATGGAGCCTATCTCTATCTTTGTTGGTCTCTATCTCCAATAGGGTAGTCTAAGAATAAGACAAAGTTTAGTCTATCTGTCCACATAATTCACATTTATATTTTGTAAATATTTTCGACATTGTAGAATCATATTCCCACAGCACAAAAGCTAATGAATGAAACGCACATATTTATAGCAATCGGCAGCTGTTGACATTTTCTGAGCACATAAACATAGATAGAACAGAGATTTATTGACATGTAATAAAATGTTTCATACAAATCTTAATTGCATGTCATAGTTTGGATGGTGTTCAAGCGAATGCTCAGTTACAAAGAAACAGTAGGATAATTATTTATTGAAAAAAAATATTAACATGGGAACAATACATGAAAACTGTCATCATGGGGGCTAAAGGCACAACAAAGGGATTCCAAGTAATATTAATTAATCTTTTTGATATATTTACAGTTAAAAGAATACTCCATTGTGATTATTTATTATTCAGTAGTACATCAGACTTAAAGGTTATGCCCAGCTGTGTGGCTATTATTTTCTGGCTTCATGTTAATTTTCCATAAAAATCAAGTAATTACAAATAATATTATTTTCACATATCCAACCACGGTGAAGTTCCCAGTAGAGATGAGCTGATCGATCTACCAAGGGTTGAGTTCACGTCAAATGTCACGCAAATTTGAACATATTGAGGGTCAGTTTGCGGATTACAAGATAAATAAAATAAACTTGACAGAGTGGGCTAATGTGTTTTGGGTGGCTCCACAGGCTTCTACATAATGATCTTCAGCTATGACATCTTATGCAAGGTTGTACCTGGAGCCTGGGGGACTCCAAAAGTCCTTATGGCTTATAGAAAAAGACTAATGCTCTTGAAGATTTGCAATAATTGGGGGCCCCATTGGAGAATTTGCATCAGGGCCTTTGAGCTTCCAGTTACGACATTGATCTCCGGATGATCATACCTTGTACAGTGGCAGTCAGCATCTGGGCTTTACAAATCAGCGGTTCCCAGTCAAGCACAGTTTGTATGGCCGAGCCATTTTCCTTCTCCATGGTCACTGGGTAAGTCTCTCTCTCCAGTATTAAAATTTGATCAAATTTATTCATTGCAAATTTACAGGGATTCCCATGTACAGTGCCTTGTGAAAGTATTTGGCCCCCTTGAACTTTTCATCCCTTTGCCACATTTCAGGCTTCAAACATAAAGATATAAATTCTAATATTTTTGTGAAGAATCAACAGCAAGTAGGACACAATCGTGAAGTGGAACAAAATTTATTGGATATTTTAAACTTTTTTAACAAATTAAAAAAAAAAGTGGAGTGTGCAATTTTATTTGGCCCCTTGAGTTAATACTTTGTAGCGCCACCTTTTGCTGTGATAACAGCTGCAAGTCGCTTGGGGTATGTCTCTATCAGTTTTGCACATCGAGAGACTGAAATTCTTGCCCATTTTTCCTTGCAAAACAGCTGGAGCACAGTGAGGTTGGATGGAGAGTGTTTGTGAACAGCAGTTTTTAGCTCATTCCACAGATTCTAGATTGGATTCAGGTCTGGACTGTGACTTGGCCATTCTAACACCTGGATACGTTTATTTTTGAACCATTCCATTGTAGATTTTGCTTTATGTTTGGGATCATTGTATTGTTGGAAGATAAATCTCCGTCCCAGTGTCAGGGCTTTTGCAGACTCCAACGGGTTTTCTTCCAGAATGATCCTGTATTTGGCTCCATCCATCTTCCCATCAATTTTAACCATCATCCCTGTCCCTGCTGAAGAAAAGGAGGCCCAAACCATGATGCTGCCACCACCATGTTTGACAGTGGGGATGGTGTTTTGAGGGTGATGAGCTGTGTTGCTTTTACGCCAAGCATATCGTTTTGCATTGTGGTGAAAAAGTTTGATTTTGGTTTCATCTGACCAGAGCACCTTATTCCACATGTTTGGTGTGTCTCCCAGGTGGCTTGTGGCAAACTTCAAACAAGACTTTTTATGGATATCTTTGAGAAATGGCTTTATTCTTGCCACTCTCCCATAAAGGACAGATTTGTGCAGTGTACGACTGATTGTTGTCCTATGGACAGACTCTCCCACCTCAGCTGTAGATCTCTGCAGTTCATCCAGAGTGATCATGGGCCTTTTGGCTGCATCTCTGATCAGTCTTCTCCTTGTTCGAGATGAAAGTTTAGAGGCATGGCTGGCTCTTAGTAGATTTGCAGTGGTCTGATACTCCTTCCATTTTAATATGATTACTTGCACAGTGCTCCTTGAGATGTTTAAAACTTGGGAAATCTTTTTGTATCCAAATCCAACTTTAAACTTCGCCATTACAGTATTTCAGACTTGCCTATGCACAGTGTACATTAAAGCAGTCAGTCAGAGATAAAGTAACAGCGATATGGATATCACACAAACACTTGGTGATTGGCATTTACCATATTTTTCCTTTTATAAGACGCACTTTTTTTCCTCCAAGTTTTGGAGGAAAGTGGGGGTGCATCTTATAAAAGGAACATAACATTCTAGCATCCTCAGTTGCTTGGGAGGGGGGGACAGCAGTGAAGTGGGGACAGAAGTGACAGGGAATTGTCCCTGCTGAAGAATCAGGCGGCAGGAGCACCACGTGTCCCCGGCTCATTATCTACTTAGATATTCACTTCACTTGCTCCCAGTCTCCACCCACCTCTCTGCACTGAACACAGCGAGGAGAGGTGAGAGCACAGTGAGCAGGAGAAGCTGCTTAGCCGGCACACAAGGTCTCTCTCCAGCTTCCTGCAGTGGCTGGGGAGACTGTGTGCTGGAGATAGTGAGAATGGAGGAGCGGGGCACAGCTGCTGTAAGTGAATCAGCACTGAGCTTTGTGCTGATTCACTGTCATGTAGTCAGGGGCAGAGCAGGGAGATCGGTACCTTATCACAGTGTGGTGCTCTCTGTAATGTGTCCTGCTGAGCCCTGCACAGTGCAGAAATCCAGGAAGCTCGGTCTGCAGTTGAGGAGCTTCTGTGTATGGAGAGCAGGGCTGGAGCCTGCATAACACCAGTGTACAGCTCCTGTATCTACAGGTCAAGCTCTGCTGTGGTGACTTGTAATTAGGAGACAGGGCTGGAGCATTATATTTCAGCACAGTGTATAGACCCCTCCCTGGCCCTCCCTCATACAGTACATCACATTAGAACTTGATCTGCAGACTATCGCCACTTCCTTGATTTCAGCAGGGTGATGGCAAAGCAGGATATATTAAAGTGAGTGCACATGTATATGTAACATAACCACTAATAAAGTTAACACTGCCAATACTGTGCTTAACTAGAACTTCAAGCATGCTATAGGATCTACAGTACATGCTGGGAGTTATAGTTCTTAAAGGGGTTGCCACTACATGAACAAATCCCATCTCATTCACCTATTTGGCCCTTGTATAATTAAGGCTGCCTTCACACTTGTGTCCCCCTCTGCGGCGTCCTGCGGAGGGGGACTGCAAGCTGAGCGCAGGCACTGGAAGTCCCTATGTTTAACATGGGGACGTGGGTGCCTGCGCTCGGGTGCAGATTGGCGTGCGCACCCATTCACTGCAATGTATGATTTGTACGCAGGCGGATGCATGCGCACAAATCATACAGTCTCGTCCGCACTAGGAACACATGTCGCATTCAGGGTGTGGACGAGAGTGTGTGATTTGTGCGCAAGTATATGCATGCGTACAAATCATACATGGCGGTGAATGGGTGCCATGCCAATCTGCCCCTGAGCGCAGGCACCCGCGTCCCCATGTTAAACATAGGGACTTGCGGTGCCTGCACTCAGCTTGCGGTCCCCCTCCACAGGAAGCAGCGGAGGGGAACGCTAGTGTGAAGCCAGCCTAAAAAAGACCATACTTACCCACGATGCTGCAGAGGTTCCAACATTGTCAGAAGTTGCATAGTCATCTCCCATGTGACATTGATATGAGACTCAGCCCTCCGACCAGTCAGTGCTGGCGTCTGTCTCCCCGCCATCAGACACTGGAGCAAGAAGTCATTGGTGTTGCTCACATGCTGCTCCTGCATCCGAAGGAGACAGATGCCAGCGCTGACTGGTCGCAGGGCCTGACTGTCATATCAAAGTCATTTTTTGCTTCAAATATTTTTTTCCCTATTTTCCACCTCCAAAATCTGGGTGCGTCTTATAATCCGGTGCGTCTTATAAAGCGAAAAATACGGTATTTATAAGCCACATTACACAAATTAAAATAGAAGTGAACATTTTTTCTTTTTATGGTCATCTTTTTTATGTCCTGTCATATGAAATATCATGCATTTTTTTCATTTTTATCTCCTTTTAGGATACCATATAAACTCAAAATAATAATATTGCTTAATTTCTATAATTTGTAAAGTGATAATGGCACAGCAGCAGAGCCTCACTTTCTCCAAAAAATATGTTCCATGATGGCACAGAAGATAATAAGTGTATGTGCACACAATATCTTTTCGTGTCAAAATCACCAAGATTTTTAGGAGGAAGATGATTCAATAAACGTCAATGTTTTTTTTCCTGAAGTATCTTTTTAACCTTGTATGGTAATTACCTGTTACTTTTCAATGTTTTTGACTGCTTGTGGCTCTTTTAGCCGTTTCCATAGTTTTGGAAGCATCTTTTTTATTGCATTTTGCTGACTTATTCTTAACTCCATTCAACAGTGAAAAAACAATTAGCAATTTTTAAAGAAAATGCCGGCTAAACATAAAGAAACAAAAAAATAAAAAAGCCGGGCGTTTGTTAAGCCTTCATATTAACTTCTTAACTTTTAAAGTATAAGACCATCTGTAGTGTGCAAAATGACTGAAGAATTGTCAACTCAATTCTCTCAACCACCCGGCGTCTTTATAAACACAGAATGGTTAAAAGACACTAAGAAAACTGAACAAATGATCAGTAAGGCTGGGGTCACAGTTGGCATGCGTTTTTGTAGTGCCTTTTAAAAACGCTTGCGTTTTTTTTAACATGGGCTCCTATGGAAAACGCATGCGTTTTTGAATGGTACTAATTGTACATGCGTTTTTGCATGCGTTTCCCATAGGGCCCCATATTAAAAAACGCATGCGTTTTTGGAAATGCACCAAAAACGCATGGTACTGTCACACATGCGTTTTTGCTATTAGGGCATGCGTTTTTTAACATGGGGGCCTATGGGTGCGTTTTTTACATGCGTTTTTGAAAACGCAGGTCTCCAAAAACGCTTGTGAAAAATGCAACTGTGACCCTAGCCTTAGTCATTTTTACAGTGAAATGTGCATATCTATATTGATATTCATTTATCTATGTATTTATACACAACCCACTAGAAAAATGACACACACAAACACATATATGCATTGCATATATATATATATATATATACAGTATATACTGACAAGCAAAAGGGTAACTATTTTAAACTCTTTATTTTTAGACTCTATGTCTCAACATCCACTACAGCTTCGAGCATGAGACTACCTGCATTCAATCTTTTTCTATCCACCTTCCCATATGCTACAAGTTACAACCTCTTCTCACATTCCCTAAAGGTACCTTTACACACAGCAATTTTTGGCAGCGATAGGAGGCAATATAACGTGCGCGTGCACGTTTTTCATGGTTGCCTCCGATCGCCAAAGGTGCTTTTACACGCAGGAATTTCTCCCTCATCCTAAGGCGATGTGTCGCCCTGGAAGTTGCCACACCAACAGCGGGAAACATCTGGTAGACTCCCGTAGCCGCTTCACACGCCACAATCCCCAAAGGAATGTGGGCGTACATGTTCAGCGCCGCGAGAACATAGGCGTGGCAGACTGGTGTATACCGCGCTCCAGACATGCTGATTAGACAACGCAATAGCGTTATGATTGGGCAGCCTGGGCTGGAAGGCTGGCTAATACATGACGCCATTGCCATTGTGTGGTGGTGAATGGACAGCTCTTCAAATATGGCGCTGTGTCAAGTGACAGCCAATGGGAACACAGTAGCCCACATCAATCATTTCAGACGGGCGCGGACTCCAGCATGCTGTGGCACACATATGGGAAATCAATAGGCGACGCAGATTCCATCCCTATTGCCCGTTCTCACGCCAAAAGTCGGGAATTTCGCCTTCATGATTGCCTCGGATTTTGGAGCAGTGCTGTGAAATTGGAACCAGGCGCAACCCTTTTTATCAACGCAAAATTCACCAAATACATGCCGCGATTGCAAGGCAATTTTACGACGATGGTGCCGGGGAGACATATTGCCGGTCAGATTCCTCGCTGGTTCAAGCTTAGGGAGCAGCCATGAAGTATGTTTCCTGAGAAAAGAGAAACAGCATCATCCAGCTCATAAATAGCGGTCCCTTGGATAAGAAGGTTGCCAAACTACACCATCTGGGTTCCATTACAATTCGAAGAATATGAAATGAAGTTTGTCCATCCATTGAAATGCCAAGAGGTGGATGTCTGAAAATTATCATAGTCGACAAATAGGCTCATCACAAGGTTCTATCAGCTCTGGTGTGACAAACAAATCAGTGGAGGTGACTTGTATGCTTCACAATAGTGAGATTACAGATCTTCTTCTATACAAGCACCATGCAACACATGTTACTCAAGTCTGGAATGGCGGTCCAAAAAATTTGAACAGTATAAGATTAAAAATGCGTGATTTTGATAATTGAGACAAAAGGAAGTAGTTTTCTCTGAAAAAAGGAGCTAAAAGATTGAGAAATTGAAAAAACTGTCAAGTTCAGTGGAGGAAGCCGGATGACATGGGGGTGTTTCACAGCCAAAGGCATTAGATACTTTACTAGGATCGATCATGGTCTCAATGCTGAGATTTTTATTATTATTATTATTATTATTATTATTATTATTATTATTAATAGGTATTTATATAGCGCGATTAGGATACATGGCGCTTTACAATTTAGAGGGTAGACAGAATGGAGGTCGAAGACGACCACAAACGACGACATATCACAATTAGTCATACGGGTACAACAGGGTTGGGGATCCTGTCCGCGAGGGCTCACAGTCTAAAGGGGGTGGGGAGGGAGACAGTAGGAGGGGGAGAGGTGAGATGGTGTAGTGGATAGGGTCTCAGTGTGTGTTGTAGGCTTGTAGGAAGAGGTGGGTCTTCAGGTTTTTCTTGAAGGTTCCCAGGGTCGGGGAGTGTCTGATGTGATGGGGGAGGGAGTTCCAGAGTCTGGCAGAAGCACGAGAGAAGTCTTGTGTGCGGTTATGGGAGGTGGAGATGCGGGGGTTGAGAGGAGGAGTTCTTGGGAGGAGCGCAAGTTGCGCGACGGGAGGTAGCGGGAGACCAGGTCGGAGATATAGGGAGGTACAGGTTGTGTATGGCCTTGTATGTCAGGGTTAGGGTTTTGAAGCGAGATCGCTGGAGGATGGGGAGCCAGTGAAGGGCTTGGCGGAGAGGGGAGGCGGGGGAGTAGCGGGAAATAGGTGGATGAGTCGGCCAGCAGAGTGAGGATGGTGTGGAGAGGTGCAAGGGAGGAGGCAGGGAGGCCGGTGAATAGGAGGTTGCAGTAGTCCAGGCGGGAGATGATGAGGGCATGGACAAGTGTCTTAGCTGTGTTGTGGTCACGGAAGGAGCGGATGCGGGCAATGTTTTTTAGTTGCAGTCGGCAGGCGGGCGAGGGCTTGGATATGGGGCTTGAAGGAGAGGGAGGAGTCGAGGGTTACCCCGAGACATTTGGCATGGGGGACGGGTGAGAAGGTGCAGTCGTTGACGGTGATGGATAGGTCAGGAAGGGGGGAGGGTTGTGAGGGGGAAAGACGATGAATTCTGTCTTGTCCAATGTTGAGTTTGAGGAAGCGGGTGGAAAAGAAGGATGCAATGGCGGATAGGCAGTGAGGAATTTTGGATAGAAGAGAGGAGATGTCGGGGCCAGACAGATAGAGCTAGGTGTCGATCGGCGTAGAGGTGTATTGGAGCGAGGAGGAGGTGTGGGAAGGGTGGGTGTGACGCTGAAGGTCCTGTCCGTCAGGTAGGAGGAGATCCAGGAGAGGGCGAAGTCAGTAATGCCAAGAGATTCAAGGATTTTGAGTAAGAGGGAGTGGTCAACAGTGTCAAAGGCAGCAGAGAGGTCGAGAAGGATGAGGACGGAGTAGTGTCGTTTGCTCTTGGCGATCAGAAGGTCATTAGTGACTTTGGTTAGGGCTGTTTCGGTGGAGTGGTGCGGTCGGAAGCCGGATTGGAAGCGATCCAAGAGAGCATAGGAAGAGAGGTGGGAGGACAGTTCGGAATAGACGTGTTGTTCAAGAAGTTTTGAGGCAAATGGGAGAAGAGATATGGTGCAATAGTTGGAGACTGTTGTAGGGTCGAGGGATGTTTTTTTTAGGATGGGCGTGATTAGGGCGTGCTTGAAGGGTGAGGGGAATGTGCCGGATTTGAGTGATATGTTGAAGAGGTGTGTCAGGGCAGGGATGAGGACTGTTGTAAGGTTAGGGATGAGGTGGGAGGGGAGTGGGTCAAGGGCACAGGTAGTGAGGTGTGATCGTGATAGAAGGGAGGAGAGGTGGTCCTCAGTCATGGAGGTGAAACTGCATTTGGGTGGCGGGGTATGGACTGGAGGTGGGATGGGGCAAGGGGAGTGTGGGTCGAAGCTTTGTCTGAGTTTATCAATTTTGTCTTTGAAGAAGGTGGCGAAGTCATCGGCGGAGATGAGAGGTGAGGGAGGAGGTGCAGGGGGGCGAAGGAAGGAGTTGAAGGTTTTGAAGAGTTGTTTGGGGTTGTGAGACAGGGCAGTAATTAGGGAGGAGAAGTAGGCTTGTTTTGCGGAGTCGAGGGCAGTCTTGAAGGTAATGAGGGAACGCTTGTATAGGGCAAAGTGTTCTGCGGAGTGGGACTTCTTCCATTTCCGCTCGGCTGCCCTAGTCGTCCGTTGGAGTTTTTTGGTGAGGGTCGTGAGCCATGGCTGTCGTTGTAGTTGTGTTGTGTTAAATGTGAGCGGAGCAGCCTGGTTGAGGGCTGTGGTGAGAGTGGAGTTGTAGAGGGAGGCGGCTGAGTCAGCGTCGTGTGAAGAGGCCAAGTCAGAGAGGGGGAGGAGGGATTCTGAGAGTGAATGGAAGTCTATGAGCTTAAGGTTTCTGCGGGGTGGGGGAGTGTGCGGGTGGGGGAGGCGTGGTAGGGGGGGAAGAGGGACGAGAAGGTCAGTAAGTTGTGGTCAGAGTGGGTGAGGGTTGAGTGTGCGAGGTCGGAGAGGGAGCAGAGGCGGGTGAAGACTAGGTCAAGTGTGTGGCCACCAGTGTGCATGGCGGAGAAGATCCATTGGGAGAGGCCAAAAGAGGAGGTGAGGGATAGGAGTCTGGAGGCAGCGGCTGTGGGGGTGTCGATGGGGATGTTGAAGTCACCCATGACGATGGTAGGGATGTCGGAGGAGAGGAGGTGGAGGAGCCAGGTTGTGAAGTGGTCAAAGAAGGTAGAGGGAGATCCAGGGGGGCGGTAGACAACAGCTAGTTGGAGGTTGCAGGGGGAGTAGATGCGAACGGAGTGTGCCTCGAAGGAGGGAAGGGGGGTGGAGTAAGAGGGGAGAAGGAGCAGTCGCTGGCCAGAAGTAGGCCAACGCCACCACCGCGGGTGTTGGTGGGGCGGGGAGTGTGGGAGAGTGTGAATCCCCCGTAGGAGAGGGCAGCCGGGGAGGTTGTCCCAGAGGGGGTAAGCCAGGTCTCCGTGATGCCGAGGAAGGAGAGTTTTCTGGAGATGAAGAGGTTGTGGATAAGTGTGAGTTGTTACGGGCCGAGTGGGCATTCCAGAGTGCGCCGGGTAGGGGGATAGGGGAAACAGGGATAGGGGGAATGGGACGGAGGTTAAGGGGGTTACGAGGGTTGGTGATGGGTCGATGGATGGGGTGGAGAAGAGTGAGGTGGTATGGTGGGGTGGGCCAGGATTAGGGGAAATGTCACCGGAGAGTAGGAAGAGCAGGGAGAGGGTTAGGAGGTGGGAGCAGGGGAGCTTGCGTGGTGGGCGTGTACGTCTAGAGATGGTGGGTTGAAAGTGGGGGAATAGTTCAGAGCATCGGATGAGGTGGGTAGGAAGGATGGAGGATGAGAGTAGGATTTCTTTGCCCAGTGGGGGATGGGTGGGGGTAGTAGGAAGTGGAGGAGGATGGGAGTGAAGGTGAGAAGAAGCGGAAACATGGTGGGGTGAGTAGGGGAGGAGAGGTGGGTGAGGTCAGAGGTAGCCGGGGATCTGGTGTGGAAAGGGTGAGTTCCCGGTGGTGGGTGATTGGTCGTGGTTGAGGTACGGCTAAGTGATGAGGTGCAGTCCGGGGGAGGATGGAGATCTAAGGAGATGCAGTTCAGGGAAAAGATGCAGGCTAGGGTAGGGATGGAACCAGGGGAGGGATGCAACTAGGGTTGAGGTGTAGTAGAGGGTGAGATGCAGCCGGGGGTGGGGTGCAGTCAGGGGAAGAAGAAGCCAGGGGCGAGAAGTAGCCAGGGATGAGATGTAGCAGGGGTGGGATGTAGTCACTGATGAGATGAGATGCAGTCACAGATGGGATGAGATGCAGCCGCGGATGAGATGCAGCCACAAGTGAGATGAATTGGAGAAACGGATGAGACGAGATGCAGCCGCGGGTGAGACGAGGTGCAGCTATGGGTGAGACGAGATGCAGCCACAGGTGAGACGAGATGCAGCCACGGGTGAGACGAGATGCAGCCACGGGTGAGACGAGATGCAGCCACGGGTGAGACGAGATGCAGCCACAGGTGAGACGAGATGCAGCCACGGGTGAGACGAGATGCAGCCGCAGTTGAGACGAGATGCAGCCGCGGGTGAGACGAGATGCAGTCACGGGAGAGATGAGATGCAGCCACGGGTGAGATGAGATGAGGTGTAGCCACGGGTGTGATGAGGTACAGCCACGGATGAGATGAGATGTTGTTGGAGGCGAGATGGGATGCAGCCACAGGTAAGAAGCAGCCAGGAGGGTAATGCAGCCAGAAATGCAGTGGAGCCACGGGTGAGAGGCAGCCAGGAGGGTAGTGCAGCCAGAGATGCAGTGCAGCCACAGGTGAGAGAAGATGCAGCCACGGGTGAGAAGCAGCCAGGAGGGTAGTGCAGCCAGAGATGCAGTGCAGGCAGGGGTCAGAGGCACCGTGAGGGTGTTGGCGGCTCCGTGCAGGCAGGGGTCAGAGGCGCCGTGGGGGTGATGGTGGCTCCATGCGGGCAGGACGGAGGAGGCTGGTGGTCAAGGAGATAAGGGGCCTGGTCACAGGTGGGGGGCTTCAGCGGTGAAGCATCTGGGTCCGCAGGTTGGTGAGCCCCGTTATTAGGTGAAGTCCTATGGCCAGGGAGGGGGCGCAGAGGTGCCTGGGACGCACAGCAGGCATTGGGAGCACAGCAGGCCCTGGGGAGCACAGCAGGCCCTGGGGAGCACAGCAGGCCCTGGGGTAGGCCGGGAGCCGGGCACCGTAGGAGGATCAGGCAGGTGATGGTGACCGGGGAGCAGCAGAGGGCCGGAATGGCAGATGCCATGTACTCACCGCAGGCACCAGGTTAGATCATGATGAGCAGTCTCTTGCCACGTCTCAGGCAGCGGTGCGGGCCGGGGTCGGTCACCGGTGGGGGCGGCGCCTCGCCTCTGAACTCGGGCCGCGGCTTCTGCCTGAGCGCAGGGTTCCATGCACCCGCTCTGAGGGCAGGGCCGGTGCCCGGAGCGGTGAAGCTGTGCTCCTGCGCTGAGACAAGAAGATCGCTGGAGACCCGCGTGTACGGGAGACCATGGGCTCGGGACTGCGGCGCGTCCCACCGATCTCCACGCTCGAGCAGCGGGGGCCAGTGAGCCGGATGGGTCTCACCTTAGGAAGGTGGGGAGGGAGTGCTCCGGCCGGTTGTTAAGCTGGCTCCAGGGCTGGGCTGGGTGCTGGGGCTGTTGGTAGGGCCAAGTCCTGGGTGTCTGGGTGTCCCACATGCGTGGGTGAGGGCCCAGCTGGGTAGCCCGGTGGATGGGCAGGTGCAGGGAGCAGCGGCAGGTAGAGTGTGATGTGGGCCGAAGCTCAGTGGCCAGCCTGTGCTCCAGATGGCGGTGGATGGTGAGGAGTGCATGGCAGCACGTCCTCACTGCACGGCGGCCATCTGTCCTGCAACTTCCTCTTGCATGTCATGACATTGAGATTAGATTTATGTGAGTACACTTCATATGCTTGAGTACAATGGGTATAAAAATTACAACATAGTGTTCCAGCAGGACAACGGCCCAAATTATACATTGAGATTGGAAAACAAATGTTTAATTGGTAATGAAGTCTTGGTGCTGGATTGCCCCCCACAGTCCACAGACATCAACCAAATAGAACATTTGTGGGCAGAGTTGAAGAAAAAGCTGTATATATTCACTGTGCTCAGGTACACTCGTGGCTTGGCCCAGTGTAAGCTACTTGCAGTATATGAATGCATGCACTGGGGATAAAATTAGAGTTATAGTGTGTACCAAAAAACAAAAAGTTCAAAACCCTGCACTCCAGGGTGGTGTTTTGCTGCTTGCTTTATGTGGGCGAAGAACAGAACTGCCCAATCAGTGACTTCCAATGAGGTTTGGGTCAAGTTTGGGTCCAGAATAGAACTTTAAAAAATGGTTTTGCTGAATAGTGATGAGTGGACCTATGGACATTCAGACTCTGATGGAGCAGCCAGACGTTTTTTGAATGTTTGTTTATGTTCAAAATTTGATCCAAACCTCATTTGTAGACATGGTTTGGGCAGTTCAACTCTCCACCCACATAAGGACAGCCAGAAGCAAACCACTTCTGAGAGTGGGAGGGTGGAGATTTGTCATTTTTTTTATTTTACAATCACACTATAGCCAAAAACACTGCATTTATCCACAGTGCAAGCCAATCAAACACTGTAAATGGCTTGGGCCAAGAACCAAGCACACATGAGCACAGTGATGCTTAATTCTTTGGATACAATAAGCACCTGAACTCCTACCGCAAACAAGTTTGCTCAGTACTACTGCCCAATCCTCAGAACCCGAACTTCTGTGGGTTTGCA
Source organism: Allobates femoralis (assembly GCA_033576535.1). Taxonomy (NCBI): domain Eukaryota; kingdom Metazoa; phylum Chordata; class Amphibia; order Anura; family Aromobatidae; genus Allobates; species Allobates femoralis. The sequence goes on from JARQOC010000005.1 coordinate 113,274,560, forward strand.
ACCTTTCAACAATTTTTTTCTGCCATCCACATCCAGGCACATTAGCTACAGTGCCATTGGTTGTAAACTTTTGACAATGTTGCGCACCATGAAAAAATCAATATCAACATCTCTGGAGATAGACTTGTAACCTTGAGATCGTTGATAGTTTTTAACAGTTTTGGTTCTCAAGTCCTTGGTTCTCAAATCTTCTCTTTCTGCTCTCAGTGGTTAGTATGGCACACAATGCAAAAAATGGGTCAACTTCTCTCCTTTTTATCTGGTTGCAGGCGTGATTTTTACATTGCCCATACGTTTTACTTGCCGTAGGTTAAGTTTGAATGAGCATCACATTCTTGAAACAAAGTTGTTTACCCATCATTTTGGAAAGGCCCATTTTTGGAGTTCTGTGTGAAATTATTTCCAATTTGTCTTTTTTTCTCTGATTGGTTGTCTTTTTTCAATACACACAATTGAAATAAGCATGGCTATGACAAAACATGTAATTTCAATAGTTTTCAGAGAGACTTTGTTTTCTGGAACAATTTCAGGGTGCCAACTTTTTTGGCCATGATCGTATATTATGAGTAATTACTTACGGTATTTTAACTATTTATTCAGTACTTTTTCAGGAAGTTTTCAGAGTGCAAAGAGATATTGTGTGCATATGCCTAAACCTACGCCACTAAAAGGGGGCTTAGATTAATTTAATAATCCAAAAAGGAAAAATAAAGAAGAAAGAGATGTTTCGGCATTGCTTAAGAGTCTTCTGTTTCTTGTTAATAGTTGTTTTTTACATTGTGAGATTTCAGCATTGGAATCACCCACATTAGATAATCATTCACAGCAGTGACGTTCTATAACTGTTAAAAGGAAAGGGACAATTCTATTCTTCTGAGAAATATGGCCATAAATCAGTACATTCATTATATGTGCATTTTCTGTACAATGTAATTTACAAGGCTTTAGCCAGCACTTGCTTGTATTGCAATTGCAATACCAATTACGAACCTGGACTGTTGAGAATCTCATAGAAATACCTATTGATCCCACATGTCCTGTAAGACACAAATCAGAGTTGACAGCACAAAAGTAATAAATGCAATCGGTAGGGGAAAAGAACATCATACACTGCACAATCTGTACATCCTCTTGTCAAACTGGGTTATCACCTTCCTCACATCAAATCTTCCACACATCAGCTATTCAGTCTGTGCAGCAGCAATTGCTGTAAATACCAGTCCTAACAATATCTAGAGGAATCAATTTTCTTTTCTAAAAAACATTATCAAAAACTAATCATTATTCAGGCCATTTGCATCTTTTATATGTAAATAAAATCCTGCAGTATTAGGTTAGTGCCTAATACTTGATCACATCACAATGCAACATCACGCACATACACACGTGTATATGAATTTATAAAAACGTACATATACTATATATAAATTGTCACTTCAGTGAGGAAGGGACAAACTCTAATGCCACCCAATAAAGGTAGCAATCCTTGTAGTCATAATCGACTCTTTAACAAGCCTTTTAATATGACTTAGGATTTGTGCCAGATCAGAACCCCAAACTGCAGATGCTGCGTTTCGGGGTGACTGCCCCTCATCATTGCAGTGTGTGGGATTTCTGACCTGGATGTATGAGAGGCTGAGACGAGGAAACTATATATTGAGCTGGAGCTATATATACATATATATGTATTTATATAGACTTATACACATGTAGGAGGGTGGCCTAGGTGGTCATGTGTTACTGCCCCTGAAGACACCATTCACATCTATTTCTTGTAATATGAGGTGTAACAGATAATATAAGATACAAAGAAATGCTATGTAAGATGTAGAATGTGATAAGCAACGTTATGTAGGTAAAATGAGTATTGTTGGTAATGCATAGTAATGTGGGATAATGTTTGCATAAGAATGTATGCTTTGAGCAAGGGGTTGGACCAGATGACCTAGGAGGTCCCCTCCAACTCTACCATTCTATGATTCTATGATTAAGATGTAGCAGTTTTATGTAAAGAGCTGCCCAGCAACAATATTAATGCAGAGGATGAATAGTTACATATTGGGTTATCTCATGGAGTAAGAGACTAGTCTCAGCTTAGAAGTCAGATATCGAACAGCTTCTGATGAGTACTGATGTGTAAGTCAGATAAGTGCTAAAGGCCACATTTATTGGGTGTCTCATGGCACCTAAAACTGCTTAGACCGGAGTGAGACAGAGGGATCTGAGGAAAAGGGCAGACATAAAAAAGTGTCTGTAGAAGCACAAGGCTGGGTGAAGAAGCACAAGGCTTAGCACAAGGCTGGGTGAAGCTTATAGCTCAGTGGGAACAGACTGAATTGGTATTCAACATGAAACGAGAAATAGTCCTGGGAGGCAGATCTGAAACCATTGTGTGGCTATGTGGTGAATCCCTGTTGCTGGTAAGATGCGGAACCACGGTTGGACTCTAGTATGACTTCACATACGGTACTGTGGTGTTAGACTTGGTAGTGATAAAAGGACTGTAAATGTAATGGTGGAGTGGATGGTTACATAAGTGTGTAGGCATGACCTGCACGACACAAGTTCACAAAGCCAAAAAGAACTACAAACCCCCTGTGGGGTGTTGGGTGAACGAGAACTGTGCCACACCCGTGACTGACGCTCTATGCACCCTTACACACACATAGTACTGTGCAAGAGTAGTAGGCGGATGTAGAGAGAATGCAAAATAGGAATATTTTTCAAAAATAGAAAGTAGAAACAGAAGTCTTATCAGCTTAAAAACAGCAGCAGTTCTAAGTAAACTTGCAAACAATTTTTTAAGGGACTGACCAAGGAAACAAGTAGGATTGGGAGTCTGTTAAACCTTCCCAAGCTACTTTATTTATTTCCAACAGTTACCCCAATTTATTTTTTTTATTAAAAGGTTGAATAATAATGATGAATTAGTAGCCTGATCATGCCCCTAACTAGAGTATGCTTAAATAAACGTTAGTTTTAAATAAGTCTTTGTGGGATAATCAATACTAACAATTTGCTTAGGGCAACTAGATCCCCAAACTAAAGACTAAAATTAAACTTTTATTTTAGAATTTTAAGAAAATTTTGTGCACAAAAAGGTGTTATATAAAATTATTGAATTACTGAGGCACCCTTTGAATCTGTGCTCTGAGGAATGGCTGCCTATCAGCTATACTAAAAAACTTGTAGCTTTTTAATATAGCTGTTGCTGATGGGCAGCCATTAATCAGAGCCGATAATGGTTTAAATCCCACTTTATATAGTGCATCTAAGGGTGATCTCTATGATACAGCCTAAAGATTATAGGTGCCTCAGTAATTCAGTAATTTTAAATAACACCTTTTTTGTGCACAATACTTTCTTACAATTCTAAAATAAAAGTTACATTTTAGACTTTAGTTTGGGGATCTAGTTGCCTAAGGCAAATTGTTAAGTAGAGTATGTCTTACAGTTCTTTCCTACCTAAATGTGGGAAAACTTTGTTACTTACCAGCACAGAATTGATTCAAATTCCTTGAGACTCATTAGGGTATGGTAATTCAGGAAGCATACAGTGCCTGCTGCAGAACTTCCAGGTCCTCCCTTCTACTTACACAAGGCAGAGCTTAAAGGGAATCTGTCAGTAGGATCAATCCTTTCAAGCCATCAAGTGTGAGACATGTAACTAACAAAATACAGTAGGACTGAATTTTTTCTCATAACAAACACCATAGTAGCTACAGCTCTCACAGCTCTGCTGTATTTTAACACTGGCCGCATGTGAGATGAAAGCTAAAGCACTGTGTGGGTTTGTGCACACGATACAAAGACACTGGTGTTGGTCATAGTGCCTTCGAACCTGATGGAAGCCTCACGTGAATGCAGAGAGAACACAGCCGCCCTGTGCCCACGATCTGCATTCAGTGCAGGGCAGCGTCTCTCTGTATTTACCCTCTGGGGATCACTTCCAACTTCACAGTATTAAATTAGCATGCTGCAGAGATGTGAAAGCCCGGCAACCTGCATAGCAGATGAAAACATGCTGCAATGAGGAGAAGCACAGTGAGCATGGGATTTCTAGAAATCCATCCACTATGCATGTACAGTACAATGCAGCAGTAAGACATTGCATCCAAAATGCTGCTATTCCAGATTGTGTGCATGCACCCTGAGAGGGCAACTGCAGATGTGTTTAATGTACTGGGAAATGTACTGGGAAAATAAAGTCAAAATTCTTAGGACATTTGAGGATATCACATCTCCAACAGACTCAAGTTAAAGGACAATTGAACTTTTGAGACTTCTTATGTGAACTATCTCGCTTCGATTTATGGCTTTCTACAACTCACTAAAGTCTCCAAATGCCACTAATCAGAGAACAATAATACAACCGGTTCCTCTTATCTTAGAAGTTTGACTTTACTTTTACAGCTCCTCTCCTCTTCCCTAGCCTGACTCTGCTTTACATCACCTGTCGTATTTACTAAAGCATCTAACCCTGCTTATGTATATATGTATGGGTCTTCAGAATTTGTGTCATTATCAATCTGACGAAGGGGTCATAGTGTCCCGAAAGCTTGCAATGCTTACCATCTTTCCAGTTAGCCATTTAAAGGTATCAACCACTGAGGACTCTCAGATTCCAATATTTTTCTATTTTTCTAGATTAAGACATCAGATCGCAAATATCAATGTATCACTTTGCTCAGCTTTCTATGACCTGCATGCTTAGGAGGATTCATCCTGCTGACAGATTCCCTTTCAATTGGTCATTGGAAAGTCAAAACCTGTTCTTCCTTCTAAAACTTTGCAATCTAATAGAAGAAACTGTCACAGTGTACAGAAGATATCTTGTTCATGTTTTATTACTACTTTTACACACCATGTGAGATGCATGCAAGATTCTCGCATGAGTCTCACATGACTCACCTCTGCCTCTATGAACAGGAGTGTGTCAGCTGCTTGTGTTTCTATGGAGCTGACATGCTCCCATTCAGAGAGGCAGGGGCTGTTCCAGGTGAGTCATGTGAGATTCATGAAAGTATCTCGCATGCATCTTGCATACTGTCCTTAGTCATAGATTAGCAAACTGACACTCTCACAGGCTGTGAATAGCAGATTCCACATTTTATCTTTTCATTGAAGATGAAGCTAAGAGCTAATCTGAATATCTTGCATATTTTACCCTGTTATTGTCTCCCTTATCCTTAAAGGGATATTCATATATAATTTTAAAAACTTCCATACAATTTAATGGATAGAGCTGTGCATGCGTGCCCTCCTTTCACCTGAAAATAATGTGCAATAGGGACCTGCTCTCAAGATAAATGCAATCCCCTGAGGTGAGAACCACATCTATCAAATGTTTATGGAATATCTTATGAATATGCCAAAAAATGTACTAGCTGGGACAACTCATTTATTTCGCATCCAGCATACAAGTCAGGAAAAGCCAGGAAAGCACACTAAATACTTGGTCTTGAAAAATATTGCAAGTAATAAATAATATTATAACTAGAGCAGAACAGATCTGATGAGATTTGAATTAATCCAATGCATCAAATTTTACTGAGAAATTAGATTTACAGTTAATTTATTTTCTGCAAATTGAATGTACCTTTTTTTGAGGCTCTAGATCAATGAACAGGTTCTTCTTTATCTTTGTCTAGCTCAATGAACAGGTTCTTCTTTATTTCTTAAATATTTATGCATGAGACATTACATGAATTTAAAAAATGCAAATTTTTCATGCTGAATCCAGGTGATGGCGGAACCCTGTTCCAATCTCTGAACAGAAGGTGACTACTTTTAAGGGTGAGCAAGATTCTGCATTATGTCCCATTTTTGTGCTGTGGATGCTGAAGAACCCTGGGCAATATAAACATAAGATGTGAAAAAAATGAACATATTTTCTCTACTCCATTGCTCACTGTCCCCTAACCAATCCTTGGTACCTCTTCCTAATGCCGTGCTTACAACCCCATGCACATGGACTTCTTGAGTCTATATATTTTACTTTTCCCCATGTTTTTACAGTTCTGATTATTATATAAGCAATATGAAGGATAAGTTAAAATCAACATTTTGATAAATATATATATGTATATATATAGGTGTTATTTTAGTTCTAATCTAATGGTGTCCTAGAAAAAGGCTTGGACAGCCCTTTCAGGATCAGTAATTTTTATTGCTCTACCTTCTAAGACCTGATGAATTCAGTGCTGGCTGGTCAAGCATATATAAATCCTAACTGATTATGCACTGCTCCCCACTGTCTTAATCTCTCCCACCTTTCCCATGCTGGAATCAGTGAAAGTAAAAATCTTTACTGTCATTTACTATCACGTCTGAGAAGTTGAGTGGGGAGCTGTGAATCATTAGTTTGGATTAACATATACTTGGTTAGCCAGCAAGCAACACTGATTTCTCCAGGGTTTACAGAAAGATAACAGGAGAAGGCAGAGCAGTACAAGTTACTGATCCTGAAAGGGCTGTCCAAGTCCTATTCCAGAATACCATTTTGTACTAGAAAATCACTTGATAGTTTCCCTTGAAAGCTATGGGAACAGTCGTCTTCTGGTTCATAAGTGCTTTCTTCTCAGTTTCCTCACACATGCTCCTGGACTGAGGAGACTTGTGTCTTCATGGATGACAAGAGCACACAGTTGGGAGGAATTGAGCTAGTTGTTAGATATATAGATGACATATTTGTCATATAGAGAGGCACTGATACAGCTTTTACTGGGTATATTGAAAGCCTAAGTAAAAAGTACCGTATATACTCGTGTATCACATGATCACATTCAAACAGGAAGTGCGGGAAGGACGCCGGTATTAGAAGCCGCGCACGCAGACGGAGCAGCTGGAGGACCTAGGTGCCTGCAGACCGAGGGGGTGAGATTACCCCTGCTGGGGGGGCCTGTAGTACCCCTGCTGGGGGGGCCTGTATTACCCCTGCTGGGGGGGCCTGTATTACCCCTGCTGGGGGGCCTGTATTGCCCCTGCTGGGGGCCTGTATTGCCCCTGATGGGGGGCCTGTATTACCCCTGCGGGGGGGCCTGTATTACCCCTGCTGGGGGGCCTGTATTACCCCTGCGGGGGGGGCCTGTATTACCCCTGCTGGGAGGCCTGTATTACCCCTGCGGGGGGCCTGTATTACCCCTGCTGGGGGGCCTGCATTGCCCCTGCTGGGGGGGACTGTATTGCCCCTGCTGGAGGACCTGTATTGCCCCAGGGAACTCAAATACCGTACCTGTGCCCCGATTACATGCCGCTACCATAGGGTTTATACCTGCTTGTTTTTCAGACAAGACAGGTACCCAAAGAGACAGGAGGGTACAACCTGAATTATATGCCGCCACTTCGTGGTGTTTTGAAGGTAAAAAGTACAATTGTCTCCGATACCTGCCGGTTTCTACCTTTCGGTAGCGGCGTGTAAATGTGCCATTATTGTTACAGTTACATTTCTCCATAACTCAATACCTGAAACAACTGCAAGCGAAATCACAACGTGTGATCGAGATTATAATAAGAAACAAATGTTCCTGATCTATGTTTGTTCTTCAATATTTTATAATATGTACAAAGGTTTTACTGCTCGGATTATGTTCATAAACAGAGAAACAATAAATACGTTATTGCTTTGTTGGTTATTTGCACTTCCATTCAAGAGTAAATGCACTGTGCACATAAAATGTACAATGCAAATAAGCTGAAATGTGACAGGTGCAAATATCATAATAATTATTTCCAATATTACAACATTGTGTTTATGCAAAAAAAAAAAACTGTAAGTCAAAGCTGGCACAGAAAGAAGCATGGCACCTTCAGGGTGGAATAATTAAATGACACAATTACTCAAAGTGGCACGTTGTAATATTAAATAATTGTACAATTTTCCTTGATAATTGTGTCAATTCTATCACAACATATTTATCATCTTATCAGGAGTTTTTGTTTCTTCCTATCACAACCATCAATATGCTGTTCTAAGATCCTGAAGCAAAGTGTTTTCATGTCAGACAGATTGTAATGGCTGCATTGCATATTCATAAAATTAAACACACCCTCAGATAGAGCGTCAGTGACATTCAATGCAGCACCCTTGACATAATTATCCTGTACAGCTGGTATTTTATAGTACCCAGTATATCTTAATCAAAAGGATTATTTTTAAAGAGAAAATCTTTCGTTTTTCTATTAACTTTAATGATCACCACAATTTCAATTTTATTCCTAATGTAATAAATCCATAATATGCAAAAAAGCTACCATCAGTTACCTTTCATGTATTTTTAGAGAGGTGATCTCCAGCCTGTGGTGCCTCTGTCAGGACAAGTTGGAAAATGTAGGTTTATTAACTATTACAACTGACAGCCACCATCCTACTGCAATGTTTAGAATTGGAAATAAATCCAATTCCTGATATCTAGTCTCTAAGATGCTTCGATCCATAGGGATTTCGACATCGGAGGGGTTTGACCGAATAACAGGGGTTTCCCCTGAAAAGTGATCATGGGGGTGCCATTAATGGTCTGTCATTGTATGCTCATAAACTTTAATGCATAGTGTAGATGTGGCAAGCAAAGGGCTAGGGGACTCAGCCGCTGGGCCTGTAGTCAGGTCCGTGGTGGCAATGCCCAGTCCTGTGGCCCCGGCTCACATTGAGAAGGGAGAGCAAAAATGGAGAAACAAAAACAATAAAGAAATAAATAGTTTGTGATGCCAGTTGGAATAATAAGACAGATATGTCTGGCAGAGCAAGAGATCCCTGGGAGATAGATGGAGTGGAGTGCAGTTGATAAACCCTTCCCAAAAAGGCCTGGCTCCCAAGGGATGGTGTAGATGGGGGTGGTAGTAGTGGTGCAGGCTAGCAAAGAAATAAACAGCAGGAAACAGCCGTTTGCTTTACCTTTTAGTGAATTTCTTGCACAGTGTCCAGGGTAATACAACTGTGGAGGATGAATTATATCTTATCTATTAATCTTAGCTTTTATACTCATATAGCATTAAATTAAACAATAAGTTTTTCCCTTAACCTAGTATCCAATAGCTATATCTCTCCCTCTCTTATTCCCTTTCCTCTTCTCTCTCTCTATGTCTCTTTCTCTCTCTCTTTCTTCTCTCCCTCTCATCCATGAACCCAAGTTATGTGTAAACAAAGTGTCTTTCAGATGGATGTCTGAAGAGAAGATACAATGTGGAGAGGTGCCCAGGAAACTATGGAGCTGATTGGTCACTACTGTGCCGGTTCCAGATTGTACCATGGGAAGCTAGAGATATTCTGCATACCAGAGGCCAAGAGAAGACATCATGACGTGACAAAGGATGGACTCAACACAGAAGACAAAAGACTAATTATTACTAACAGAGATAGATGTATTAGCCTAACTCCACCTAACTCCCATCTAATCCCACCTAACTCCCACCCTGCCATGGACATTTACATGATTATCTTTTAGACTATAAAATGCCCTGTACCCGGATATTGGGTTCAGTAGTTGTTGCCGTGTATGTTATCATTATTAAACCTGGACACGCTATGAGATTGAACCGGACTCTCTCAGTCTGATTTACTCTTATCTGGTACCACGTGTTCATAGTCTAATCTGGGATGACTGGCGAGGAGTGGAACAGAAAATTTTCCCCGACAATTGGCGACCACGAAGGGACCTAGTTAGCGGCTCGTGGCCCCTACGGACCCATGCTTGGATACCTTGGATGATACCTGTACCGGCTGACCCCGAGGCCTGATCAACCTCAAAGTACGGTAAGTGGACAACGCATTCATATGTGTCGCCCTTACTGTGCTTCTCAGCCGCTATTGGTTGTTCTGGGGGTGTCTGTTGGGTCTGGGGGGGTGATTGATTAAGTGGTGAAATCGAGCACGAGCCCACGCTAGGCTCCGGACCCCGGCAACAAAGTGACGTAGCCCCGGCTCGTCCCTGTGTGTACACCACGCCTCCCTCGCCAGTCATTGTTCCTCATCCATTAACCCTGCCTGTGACTGTCAGTAGCCAGTGATTCAGAGAGAAAGAGGTTAAAAGCATCTCGAGTTTCATACACTGGGGCCGGCACTGTGAGAGAAAGAGTGAAAGTGAAAGGAGACGCACACATGATATTATATAGAATTCAGGGATAAGCACATGGTGTACTAAGTTCTGTGCTTATGAGACGGTGACTCGAAAGTCCGAGTGCGTACGTAGTTCCGCACTCACGAGAAGACTGAGGGGGGCACGTGGTGTAGTTTGTTCCGTGCCTGTGAAGGATTATGAGCACGTAGTGTATCAGCTCCGTGGCTTATGAGTTAGAGATAAAGAGAAGGGTCTCTTTCAGAACTGTCGTTTGAAGCAGTTCTGAAACCTTCAGAATACCGTGGCAAGGCGATCTGTAAGCACCAAGGAGTTGGGACGACTAATAGTGTCCTGTGGTGTCGTGCTTAGGTACTGGAATTGCTAGAAACACGTTGTGTACTGGTTCCGTGTTTATTAGTTGTACTTAAGTGCTGAGAGCGTGGTTAGGTGGATTGTAAGGGATCTGGTGTTGATCGCTGTTACCAGCGTCCTAACTGCAGTAGGGACGTAGTATTCTGTGAATCATGTTGTCATGTTGCGTCATTTTCAGCAAAAAAGGTCCGTGCCCCATAGATTAAATGAAGATGCTGTGGAAATGAGAACACTGGTAAAATCACGGGAAGGGAAGAAGGCAGTTAAGAATGTGGACAGGTTGTACAAGCACGCAGGATTGTTTTTGTCAGGGAGGTTACAGCCCTCCATGTGAAATGACTCTATCCAGAGAGAAAAAAAGGCAAGTTGAAAGACAGAGGGTTGCTAGATTAAGCGCAGGTTCATCTACAGGTTGCACGTAGTCTGAAAAGTGAGGGATAAAAAGAGGTTGATGGAGAGGATCAGATGATGTAGAGCCCGTATTTGGTTACAAGATGTCTCCGAATGTAATCTTGCGGATTGTAAAATGGCCGCCACGCCATTGTTATTGAGTACGCTATCCCAGCCACCACCCTATAATGCGGCGATATGAGGTCCTCGGATGTGTGGGTGTGTCCGTTTGTGGCCACTCCAGCCTTCCAGGCGACACTGTGGGCGAGAAGCCAAGCCATAGATCCCACTGATTTATAGGATGATGATGATGACTGAACCCCTTTCCCCCTTCCCCATCTCTTTTTCCAGTGCCATCCAGCTTGATCTCTAATGCTCTGCTGCAGCCGCTGGACCTGATACAGGCTCCTCAAATCCCCTCCCATGTATGAAGTTCAGGCTAGCCTGTGCTTACTCAAACATCCTACAAAATGCTGTGCAGAAATAATTACTATAGCAGATTTGGATTTAACTAGGCTATATGCAGTGTGTTCAGATGCAGAAAATGTTTTAGGTTAAATAAAATGTTTTTAGCCTAGTAGAAAGGGTTAAGTGAGGTTTGTAATGTCCAAGAGACATTCCATTGTTTTGTGTGCCTGTTATCTGTATGACTTTGCTTGTACTCCTGTGTTTTCAGCTCTGGGAGGGGCTGGGCGCGAGGCTGCGTTCCTCTTTACATGCAGTCATCCAGTTTTCCGTAATATTGAGGTTCTTTCCTTAGATGAATAACTAAAGTTTTTCTGGAGCCTAGAGGGAGGGGAGGAGGTGAGCTGCTTCGTAGGCATTAGCTTGTAGCTCAAGGTCAATATATTGTAGTGAGGAATAAACTACCCCCACGTCTCCCTAAGATTTTTTCTTAAAGCAGTTCCTAGTTTCAGAATGGTAAATTAGGGTGAAGGTGGAATCTGCAGACGGCTGACATGCATACTGGAATCTTACCCGTCTTTCCAAGAATTCTGAATGGCAAAGATGGATTTTTCATATTTATGGTACTTGGGTACTAATAATAATGCCCAATATTGAATACAATAATAGTAATCAGATTTTTATTGATTTATATGAGTGAATGTTGTCAATAGCCACCTGCAGCACAGGGATAATTTAGCTAGAGATGTAGTTATGGCAGGGGGAAACTTTCCCTTATTTATGGTTGTTGTGTGTTTTAAAAATTAAGCTATCTAGAGGGAAGATTAATATACTGAGCGCCCAAGGGGAAATAATATATATTGACGCTGTGGGGAGGTGGTACTAGACAGGAAAATCTAACTACAATGTGATGAAGGTATTGTTAAGTTAATGGATCCAGAATGTATAAGGTATGTCGATAAGCAGGAATATAGATTGTATTTTAAGGGGACACTCAATTGAGTAAATGTGAGATGTTAGAGATGGAAATTAGCAAGTTTGATGAGAAAAGCAACAGTATAGTTTAGAAAGTAACATGAAGTCAAAAAAAAAAAAAAAAGTGGGGGTGGAAAGATAAGAAAGAAGAAAGTAGTTAGGTCCTTTATCAGGATTGTGGACATCTTGTGGGTTTATCAAGGCCAAAGGATTTGAAAATATGGAAGGGAGTGAACCACTCCCCCACACCTCCTTAAATTCTTTCTATTAGAGCAGTCTTTGTTCCCTACTGTGTGAAAATATTTCTTGTAGTCCGTTATCTTTCTCCATATGGAGGGGTAAGGAGCTTTCTGGAGAAAATGCTGGTAGCAGGAATTTTGAATTAAAGGTGATGTTACACATGTCTGCTCTGATGTACAGCGCCCATATATTATAAGAATTTTCTAATCTCTGAAATTAATACAAATTTCTTTAAGTTTTTTATTGCAGATATGTTTATAGACCAAAGAGATTTTATGCTGGATAATGGTAGGATCCTCACATGAGGTAATCAGAATATTTGGTTCTGACTTGCACTTTCTGAGCGAATGGAGCGATTTCCGGTTGAAGAATTCCTTAACAATATGGTAAGCCTACTAAATGCAGTATTGGTAAATCACGGTGAGGTAAACACCATGTTATCAGTCTAGGATGGTATAATCACACTGACAATCACCACAGGTGTCCTGTCCTCTCGGAGGTAGAAGGCAAGCTACAACAAAAGGAAGGAAAGGTAGTGGCGGGTGGCTGCCCCATCCCAGCCGGGTTGTGTCTGGCGGCCTGAGCCCTCTCTATAGTCGACTGCCTTATAGGGACTGACCGAACCACTAACAGTGTTAAACTAGGAGTCGTGAGAGTGGACAGGGCAGGCCATGATGTCTTTATCAGCAAAGGTTAGACTGGTCTCTGCTTGGCCTCACTTTACGCCTCAAAATAGGTCATGGGTGAGATCAGGTGAGTACCTCCTAGTTCGCTCCTGGTACAGGTAAGCTGTGTATACTATCCTGCATTATTCTTGCGCACAACACAACTCAGAAAGGTACGGATTTCGAGCGGCGGTCGCTCCATGGGTTTGGAAATTGCAAGTAGTGAACGGACAAGGAAACCAAGAAAACTGTATAAAATTATCCTAATATGTGTAAATCTCTTTCTATAAACAATTGTGCTTAGTTGCAGATATTTCAAAGGTTTTATATCCTTTATATATTTTCCTTAAAGATGAGGATAAAAAGATATCATCAAGAGAAGGAGAAGTATTGATCAACTCCACATGGGCTATGAGGAAGACCCTCAGGTATACATTGATGCTATTGGTGTGCCAAGGGGGGTGCCTGACCAGTTTAAGGCCCAAAATCAGGTATATGCTGGATTTGCTTCCTTAATTCCACAGGTACAGATCAATAAGAACGTTGATTGGATTAATTATATATATTACAGTGAGCAAAGGTTTGTCAACTATAGCCGAGATGCTTTCCAAGGTATAGTTGAGGAACTAGGTCCCAATACTAGAATGACGCTACAAAACAGATTGGCCCTTGATATGCTCCTAGCTGAAAAGGGCGGGGTCTGTGGAATGGTTGGGGAAGGAGGAATGCTGTACATATATCCCGCAAAATTCAGGGGAAAACGGGAAAACCATGATAGCCCTTAAGAAAATTACTAAGTTGGCAGCAGAATTAAAAGCTAATGCCGGGGTAGATACATCCTTCTTTTCTAGCTGGTTGGGTGGGCTCAAAGGATTCCTTCAACAGGTTTGCCTGATATTAATTGCCATAATCCTAGTTGGGTTAATATTCCTTTGTTGCGTTATTCCTTTATATAAAAAGGTTATCACCAAGGCAGATATCACTGGTACTTATCTCTATCAGGAGGTTGACCCGTTAGCCAATGGGAGTGTCACTTTGGAGGATATGCCCAAGGGTGTGTCCCTCAAACAACCAAAGAATTCCCCCTACTTAAGTATAAAGTTAAGGGAACTGGTTTAGGGACAACAGGAGGGCTCCATGTGAAGATAGAGTAGAGTAGTGTCCTGGGTGCCTGGGGCCCTTCATAAGGAAGGAGTTACTGAGGCGCCCGGATGAACAAGCCCACAATCCTTCTCGTTTCCCATCACATGGACAACCTCACAGGTTCCCCTAGGGACAGACTAGGGATAGACTTTCAGAAAAAACTTAGTTGTTAGGGGGGATTTGTGGAGGATGAATTATATCTTATCTATTAATCTTAGCTTTTATACTCATATAGCATTAAATTAAACAATAAGTTTTTCCCTTAACCTAGTATCCAATAGCTATATCTCTCCCTCTCTTATTCCCTTTCCTCTTCTCTCTCTCTATGTCTCTTTCTCTCTCTCTTTCTTCTCTCCCTCTCATCCATGAACCAAGTTATGTGTAAACAAAGTGTCTTTCAGATGGATGTCTGAAGAGAAGATACAATGTGGAGAGGTGCCCAGGAAACTATGGAGCTGATTGGTCACTACTGTGCCGGTTCCAGATTGTACCATGGGAAGCTAGAGATATTCTGCATACCAGAGGCCAAGAGAAGACATCATGACGTGACAAAGGATGGACTCAACACAGAAGACAAAAGACTAATTATTACTAACAGAGATAGATGTATTAGCCTAACTCCACCTAACTCCCATCTAATCCCACCTAACTCCCACCCTGCCATGGACATTTACATGATTATCTTTTAGACTATAAAATGCCCTGTACCCGGATATTGGGTTCAGTAGTTGTTGCCGTGTATGTTATCATTATTAAACCTGGACACGCTATGAGATTGAACCGGACTCTCTCAGTCTGATTTACTCTTATCTGGTACCACGTGTTCATAGTCTAATCTGGGATGACTGGCGAGGGAGTGGAACAGAAAATTTTCCCCGACACAACCACCATCAGGTGATGGCCTGGCCAGCCCAATGAGAACTGTAGTCTGTTCTGTTAGGTGAGAAATATGGCCTTCTTGATGACTTCAGTATTTCTTAGGTTTCTTGGTGCCTGAGGCTCTCTATTACTCTCTCTTAGTTGCTGTGGATTACCTCCTGCAAGGTTGGTAATGTGGCCCTGTAGTTAGCTGTGCCTTCCAGCAATTCTCTCACTCTCTGTATTAATGATTCCCCTGAAAGTTCCACTTAAGTGGCTGGTGAGCATAGAACTCACTAGCCTCCAGTTTCTGCCACCGGGCTTTGTAAACCTGAGTCGTCTAGGACTGGTACCCTGCTCTGCAGCTTTTCCTCTTGGAAGCAGCACCTGCTGCCTTTCCTCAGGACCTTTTTACTCAATCCTTTCCATCTTACTAAACTCTAACTCTTCCTCTTAACCAGTGAGTTAGTCACATGCACAAACAAGGCATCCAGTGCTCAGTCCCCTACTAAGGGTTCAGGCAGTGTTTGAATGCTTCAGACTTCCAGTAGAGGGAGAGTCAATTCTATTCAGACATGGTATTACAATTGATGTAGAAGAGATGACATTTGTGGCAGCCAGACCTCAGGAGCGCCACGTAGCCATTTACATGCTTACATTGATAGAATCTCTACCCCTTCGGCTATGCAGGTCTTATAATAGTTCATTGGTAAGAAGGTGAAAATTGAGAGGTATTAAGGTGCTGCTAAGCACTGGGCTAAATAATTTAAAATAATAATGCACTACCAATACAATCTCTACCTCAGGTGAAATACAGGTGAATGGGTGTTAACCCATATATACAGGGTGGGCCATTTATAGGGTGGGTCATTTATATGGATACATCCACATAAAATGGGAACGGTTGGTGATATCAACTACCTGTTTGTGGCACATTAGTACCCCTCCCATATACTAATGTGCCACAAACAGGAAGTTGATATTATCAACCATCCCCATTTAATGTAGATGTATCCATATACATGGCCACCCTATAAATGGTCCACCCTGTATGTATATATATATATATATATATACATATACACAGTATATGCACATGTCAATTCATTCAAATGAAATTCATCAACTAATTAAAATCTGATACATAAAAAATTAGATTATTAAATCACTAAATCATTCCAGTATAATTTTACTAAGGAAGAGTTCCGGGTACAAACATTCCTTAAAGGGATCTTTTGGGTCAAAAATCCACATGTAACTGATATCATTTGTTATTCCTTTCTCTAAGCTGCCCAGGCCCTATTCCAAGGTGATATTAGTATCATACTGAAAAATGACCTGACAGTGTCCCTTTAACTGTAACTCTGCATATGTAATTTATATGTTGGAATGCAACTGCGATCTACAATATTGAGGCCGCACCATTCAACCTATGCATGTGCAATTAAAGTGTAACTGCCGTTTAAATTTTTTTTAATAATAACGTAGAGCATGTGAATTTAATAAATTTTGAAATATACTTCATTAGAAAATTCTGGCTGAAAACCATTCATAAAACTTCCACAAAGTGTCCCCACTAGACTATGTCTACATGTCTGCAGCAGACATATGTTCATTCTCAGTCAGATCCATAACTTCACACTGAATATGGGGCATGTAACCATATAAAGGAGGGGGTGTGGCCTATACTTCAAATCCCAGAGAATTAGTTTTTATACTAAAAGCTCAAGAACCTCTTCCAGCGATAGTAGGTACAAGGTAAACATGAAAAAGTAGAAAGGTGAGCGCAAAAATGATGTAAGTAAAGGTGTGACTAGAATACATTACTGAGTCATCTTTCTTTCAGTGATAACATTTCAATGTAATCATAATAGCAAAGAAATAAGAATCTGACATTTGGATATTAATTACGCCCTGAAACGTGACATTATTACATAGATTTTTGATGATATTATAATTCATTGATATGCACTAGTAAGCGAATAAGGCAAGTTAGAAAAGTGGGCATGGTCCAGCTGTAATCAGATGAAATTATTGTCACAAATGTACAACAGCAAAATATACTAACAGTTAATTATCTTATCGTAGCAACTACCAGTCCCTTCAGACTTATCTGCTTTTGTGTCTCAAGTAAGTGTCAAGAAATGAAATAGACTAGAAATAATATGATGCACCATCATCTAATCGTCATCATCTCTGTCTTCACAGGTATGAACTCTGCTCTGAACTCAATCTCATTCAGCTTTCCCAGTAACTGACCTGTGTTTTTCCAACAATATTGCTCTGTAGTATGAACTCTGCTCTGAACTCAATGTCATTGATCTATTTTTCATGCTGCAAAATTTTCCCATTGTATTATGAATGTAACTATCCATTCCACTCCCCTCCCACATACCCTTGTTTATGATCCTTTGTTGTTCTGCCTATGAGCCACCATTTGGCTCAGCCTTGCTTAGTAATGGGTTAATGAGTCCACACCTGAATTCACTTTTTTGAGTATATTTTAGCAGCCACCACACTGCTTCAGACGTGTCTGCTGTTGTGTCTAAAATAAGTCAAGAAATTAAATAGACCAGAAAGTGATGGAATTGACTGGATTTGACTGCAAGGTAATGGGATCAAACGCCACTGAAAACAATGTCTATAATTATTTTAACTGTCAATCTTTACTAACTATGTATTTTATTACATTATTTGTTTTCCTATGTGCTTTTGCTACCCATTTGCACCACCCCATCCCCCCTCCATAACCACTAATTCACATCAGCCCCTCTCTCCTTCTCTCCCCTATGTTCAGCTCCCATGCTATATTCAGTTTACTGAATAATCTCAGCCCATCATATTCTAGGGTTATGCATCACAATCCATGTCACAAATCCAAAAACTATTTGCTTTTTCTCTTTTTGCTGCTGCTCCTGTAAGGTGATATCTCTCCCAACCCTGGTCCACCCTCGGCCAACTTCAACCCCTTCACCAGCCCACATAGGAACCCTACTAAGCTTATTACATTACATGCACACCATCATCTCCCTCTTTTAATTTTGCGCTCTGGAATACACAGTCTGTATGCAACAAGCTTCCCTTCATTCACAATTACTTTCTTACCAATTCTCCTAATCTGCTGGCCCTCATAGAAACCTGGATCAAGGATTCAGACACTGCTTTTCTTGCTGCCATTTCTAATGGCGGCTTACATTTCTTCCATTCCACAAAGCAATCACTGATCTCAGGGATACGAGTCCAAAAAAGCATAATATTCTCTCCTTCACACTCACAAACCTTTGCCCACCACAGCATACACCTACCTATCACACATCCAGAAATCTACAGGCCATTAACCCTCATTCACTCACAGACTCTCCGCACTCATCACTGTCTCCAATCTCCTCCTTCTCCTGTCCCGATCTGGCAGTAAATCACTACAAGACATGCTCAGAAGAACCCTGGTACAAGAAGCGCCCCTCACCCTCAGAACCTTCAAACAAAATAAAACAACCCTGGCTCACATCGCAAACTTGATTCCTCCAGTGATGCTCCAGGAGTGCTGAACGCCTATGGAGGAAAACCTGCACACCAGAAAACTTTATCCACTATAAATTTATGTTAAGAACCTACAACTCTGCCCTTCACCTCACCAAACAAACCTACTTCACCACCCTGATCTCCTCACTATCCAACAATACAAAAAAACTCTTTGACACCTTTCACTCCCTCCTCAATCCTAAAGTGCAGGACCCATTCATTGACCTCTCTACTGATGATCTGGCCTCTTACTTTACAGAGAAAATAGAAAACATCTGCCAGGAAATTGGCTCCCGGCCTCCAAGCGCTGTTATTCCCTTTACTCCTAGAAATTAGGACTATCCACAACTCACATAGCTTCAGGCGCTTCCTAAAAGCACATCTTTTTAAGACAACTTATCATGCTCCCTAATAGAAGTCCTTTATACTGTATATAGCCCATTCACTATTTCTCTGTACATAACTCTCAGTCTAACTCCACCAAACCCAGAGCCTCTACAAAAAGAGATAAAATATTACCTAAATAGGTATCAGAGGCTTCACCTTGTGTGGTTGTGAGAGTCACAATCACTATAAAAGCATATCACGACTGCTGCAATCCCCAGTGTGATGCTTATAGAGTAGGGAGGATGAAGGGTTAAAAACTGCCCTGCCGTATTCCACAAGGCATCAAAGGGTACATATAATATTGAATTATTAGTCAACGCGTTTCAGGGCTCCCTCAGGACAAATCAATATCATATTGCCATGTTTCAAGGCGTTTCTTGGAGTCCTGAAATGTGTTGACTAACAAATCAATATTATATTCACCCCTTCATGTCTCGTGGAATACAGCAGCGTGGTTTTTAACCTTTTATCCTCCCTACTTTAATTCTCTGAGATAATAACCTCTGGGTTTTCATTGGCTGTAAGTGACCCACCCAGAGTTCTTTGGGAACTCGGTACCAGGGCATTAGTGCTGGGATGATGTCTCGGTGGCCGGTGCCCGGGTCCATAACCCTGGAGGGGTCACTGGGTAAAATAAAAAAAATAATAAAAATAAAAGTCTAAAGTCTCGTGACGCCACCTGCAGTTTCTGGTGATCTCACCAGCGCCGCTGTCAGACCGCCGGGGATGGTGGTATTGCAGCCAGTTGATAACACTCCCTGCAGGCGGAGAGGGGTCCCCGGGGCAGTGCTGCTGCTGAGCGGGTTGATGTGGCAGCAGCTACTTCTTAACTTTACAGAATAAAATACCGGAGGCTTGCTGACTCTGTATGGGTACTTTACTGGCAACAATTCACGGCAGTTCAGGTACACAGTTACACAGTCTTTGCGGGTAGCTGGCCTGGTAGTCACCAGAGGGTACAAAGTCTCTCTGAGGCTCCCCAAGTGTCCCTTCAACTACGATCACTGTCCTCTGTGACTTTCTTGCGCCTCCTTCCTATCTGTGCGCTTCCCTGTACAAACCCACTTCCTACCAGGTCCGTCGGGTGTGATGAGGTAACCCCTTTTTCTCTAAGGGGGCTCAACCCAGTTTGAGGATACCTGGTTCGACATTATCCCCTCCATTGACTGGGATACTGCACACTCTGTTTTGGGTGCAGTACCCCTACTGTGGAGCACTGACCAGTGAGGCGCCACATAAGCCATAGTCATCAACATTTACAGATATGAACACTTGAAATAGATCACTCTGTGTGTAATGATTCTATATAATATAGGCATTTCACTATATGTATTGAATTACTGAAATAAATGAACTTTTTGATGATATTCTAATTCATTAAGATGCACCTGCAGAATACCAAATGAATTTCACTCATCCTACTTTTCTGGATAAAAATTGGACCAATTTTTTTGTACACAAATGTGGGTGAACGCTTAAAGTTTGGCAGAAATTTCACACATTTTGACAAAACCTCTAAAATACATAAAGGGTTTAAAAATGTAGAACATATTACCATAAGACATATATTTAGTGCACATAATGCTAATTTTCAGCAGGCAATTTGGTGCCCCAGGTACACCCTTGTCCCATCCCAGATCTGCCTATATTGATGAAGCTGAAGAATTCTGGTGTGAACAGGCAACATTTTCTGTGCGCTCAGCTAAAGCACAGTCCGAGGAGCTTTGTGTGTGGCTGCTAGCCATGGAACACATCTGGTAACTAGGGGCAGCGTTCTCCAGAAGCGCATAGCATTAACGTTATGCGCTTCTAGGAAATCTTCTAAGTTTCAGCTCATGCCGTTAAAATAAGAAAAAAACGTTAGTCTGACCCTAGCCTATTCTCCTGCATTGTGTACATGTTTATTAAATGTATATGATAATGGTTATGTGTAGTTGTTTTTTAATTCACATCTAAGGCTGGTTTCACATTTGCATTCGGGATGCAGGCTGAAATGTATGCATCCCAATGTCAACGCAGCATTGATTATCAGCATACGTTTACAGTTAAATCGCCTTAGGAATCAATTGTAAAGTGGGTCTCGATAGGAAATAATGATGTGCGGTCCAGGGAGAGAGGGAATAAAAAATGCTGTGTTTGGCTGCAGTGACATGCGGATAGCAGTGCGGCTCCGTTCACCTGCATGCATTGTTTGTGTGCTTCAGGATGCTTGCGTAGGAAGCAAGCATCCTCAGACTCACAAAAAATGCAACAAGTTGCATTCAGAGGGTACTTACAAAAAATGCATGCAAATGGAAATGTATGCAAACGCAGCCAAACTCAGGTACCATGTGTCCCCATGTAAAACATAGGAATACAGTACGCATGTGTTTGGCTGAGTTTGCAAACAATGCGTCGCGAACGCAAATGTGAAACCGGTCTTAGGCTGTGGTCACAGTTTTTTTAGTGCCTTTTAAAAACGCATGCTTTTTTACATGCGTTTTTCATGTCAGCAGGAGTTTTTTAAGGTCTCTGATGGCTCCCTGCGTTTTTGGCTGCGTTTTTGAATCTACACCTAAAAATAGTGCTTGTAGTATTTTTTTGAGCGTTTTGAAAAAAGCATGCGTTTTTGTAGAAAACGCATGCGTTTTTATAACATGGGTCCCTATGGGAAACGCATGCAAAAACGCATGTACAATTAGTACCTTTTAGTGCCATTCAAAAACTCATGCGTTTCCCATAGGAACCCATGTTAAAAAACGCATGCGTTTCCGGAAATGCATGCTTTTTTTAACATGGGCTCCTATGGGAAACGCATGCGTTTTTGAATGGCACTAATTGTACATGCGTTTTTGCATGCGTTTTCCATAAGGCCCCTTATTAAAAAACGCATGCGTTTTTGGATATGCTCCAAAAACGCATGGGACAGTCACACATGCTTTTTGGCTATTAGGGCATGCGTTTTTTAACATGGGGGCCTATGGGTGCGTTTTTTACATGCGTTTTTGAAAATGCAGGTCTCCAAAAACGCATGTGAAAAATGTTACTGTGACCCCAGCCTTAGTCTGCTCATCTGCTTGCACAAATTTATGAGATTCCCATACTTTCACACCTCAGACCATTATTCATACACATCCTGTTTACTTTATTTTGTCTTTAAATATACATGATACCTATTTACCCTTTGCATCACACTACCATCCATCATATTCTATATGTGCATACGTTACCATCTTATATTTACAACCAATAGCTCTAATATGTATATCTCTTTGAATTGATGTTCCTATAAAGGATATTTACCAACAAATGATATTTTGAAGAAGAGAGTCTCTTTTCTGTCAGATCTAAAGTGATAGAAAATAGAAATAGGCAGACAGAGAGTGCGACAGACAGTGTGACAAACAGAGCAACAAAGAGCGATGGAGAGCGACATACAGAGATCAGAGGTGTATCTATGTTATCTGGCACCCGGGGCAAGAATTCAGTTTGGAGCATCCCCCCCCAATCCGCCATGCTGCAGGGTCTCTGAATTCTCACAGTGTGTGGGCTGCACACTTTCAGGATTCTCCTGTGCAAATGGGAAGATTGCAGGTCCTGTAAGCATGAAAATGCAATTTATATACTTTTAACAACATTCTGACTAGACGTGTCCAGCCTCATTCAATTCATTTTCATTGATCGAGGCTACTCATTTCTAGTCAGCACGTAACTGCATGCATGTAACTCACATACTTCCAGTTTCATGTCCTCCCAGTCTCACTTCCTGCACCAGAGGATCCTGACAGCGTGGAGTGTGCACACGGTGAGAATTCAGAAGTCACCTAGAGTTACACACAAAGTGCATGCAGACACATCCGAAACTCGGGACAACTCCTTTAATGCTTTAAGCAAATAAAAACATTGAACTCTTAAAAACATAGAACCCTTAATTTGTCAGGTGGAACAATACTTTATTAACATAGTCATGTATCAAGTAAGCTTACAAGTTATGGATTGTTACATGTGTACAGGATCACAACCTAGAACAGCACAGGAATACATCACCAGACCCACCAAAGGTACAGAAGGATATCACCAGAACCCTCATCAGTACAGAAATGCATCACAACAACCACCCAGAAATTCAACATTATAATCACCATCTGAACAGGAATACATCACAACAACCACCTGAGGTACAGAAACACTTAACTAGAACCAGCATCAGTAAAGAAATACATCCATAAAACTTCCATCAGTAAAGAAACAAAGCATCAAAACCCTCATCAGTACAGAAATACATCACCAAACCCACCAGAGGTACAGATATACATCCATGGAGCCCTGATCAGTATAGAAACACAACATTAAAACTCTCATCAGTACAGGGATACATCACCAAAACCACCAGAGGTACAGAAATGCATACATATAACCCTCATCAGTACACAAGCACAGCATCACAACCCTCATTTAGTAAAAAAAAATCATCATCAGAACCCCATCAGTACATGGTAAAACAATTATAATGTCAGATCAGACCCATGCACATTTGTGCTGCATAAACCAACTACTCCTAATATATCCTTAGCAATGGTAAAGAGATGCTGGGAGTTTTTCAGTCATCATCAGACGATACTATTTCCTGTATTACAATCATTTACATCCAGGTACCTTATAGATGACCTTGTCTCTGATCGGGGTCGCCTTTTTCTTTTCTTCATCTTGTCCATATACCATAATGACTTTTCACATCCACAGCTCGTCTCTGGAGACGTTCATGTTTTCCGGTCTTCAGCCCATCCTGGCATGATACCCCTAAAAATAACAGAATGATCAAAATTCTCCAAAGCAAAAATATCTGCCCTACACTGACCCCGGAATAAATAATTGTTCTTCCTCAATGTTCCCTGCACAAAATAAGATTTACACAATGTCACAATGTCTTCCACACTGCCCCTCATCACACTGCCCTCTCGTTTCCATAGTGAACTCCCTGATCACACTGTACTCTCACACTGTGTCCTCCTATACTGCCCACTTTTTATACTGTTCTCTCTCATCACACTCCCTCTCCTGGCTGTGGCCTCACACTGTCCCCGCATGCTGCCCCCTCTCCATACAGCCCCACACTACTCACTCTCTATTCTGTGCCCCCTTACATTTTTCTCATGCCCTAAAGTTTCTTCACTACTTCCCTCCCCTCACTCCACATACTGTGTTCACACCCCTCTCCATCTCACACACATACTGTGTCTACATTCATCCCCCCTCACTCCACATACTGTGTCAGCAGACATCTCCTTCACTCCACATACTATGTCTACAGCTATCTCAGCAGACATCCTTCTCACTCCTTATACTGTGTGCCAGCCATCCCTTCCTCACTCGTTATACTGTATCCACACCCATCCCCCTTTACTCCACATACTGTTCAGCAGCCATCTCCCTCTCACTATTTATACTGTATCCTCAAACTTACCCCATTGCTTCCCATAATGTCCTCCCCATACTGTGTCCATACTTATCAACCCCTCACTCCCTTTTCTGTGTTCTCAAATCCCCCTTGCTTGCGCTCCATGCTGCATCCACATACACTCCCCCCAATCCTTCCCCTTATTTGCTGCTCATACAGCCCCTCTCTTCCCACCCCATTAGCTCCTCATACAGCCCACACCCTCTCCCCCATTTGCTCCACATACTGCCAATTTTCCCTCCCCTGTTTGCTCCTTATACAGCCTCCACCCTCTCCCTCATTTGCTCCTCACACGGCTCCAATCCCCCCGTTGCTCCTCATACAGCCCCCATCCCCCCCAAACGTTTGCTCCTCATACAGCCCCCTTACTCCCAACCAATTTGTTCCGCATACAGCCCCCATACTCCCCCTCATGTTTGTTCCTTATACTGCCCCTATCCTCCCTCCCCATGTTTGTTCCTCATACAGCCCCTATCATCCCTCCCTCAACGTTTGTCCATTATACCGCCCCCATACTTCCCCCCGTTTGTTCCTCATGCGGCCCCCATACTTCACCCCATGTTTGTTCCTCATACTGCCCCCATGTTTGTTCCTAATACTGCCCCTATACTCCCCCTTGTTTATTCCTACTACTTCCCCCATACTCCCCCATTTGTTCCTCATACTACCAACATACTCCCCCTTGTTTGTTCCTAATACTGCCCCATACTTCCCTCCTGTTTATTCCTAATACTGCCCCCATACTCTCCCCGTTTGTCCCTAATACTGCCCCCATACTCCCCCCATTTGCTCCTCCCACGGCCCCCATACGCCCCCCCACATTTGTTCTTCATACTGCTCCCATGTTTGTACCTTATACTGCCCTCATAATTCCCCCCATGTTTTGTTCCTCATACTGCCCCCATACTCCCATATTTGTCCCTTATAGTGCCCCCATAATTCCCCCTATATTTTGTTCCTCCTACTGCCCCCTTACTCCGATGTTTGTTCCTTATACTGCCCCCATAATTCCCCTATGTTTTGTTCCTCATACGGCCCCGTACTCCCATGTTTGTCCTTATACTGCCCCCATAATTCCTCCCATGTTTTGTTCCTCATACTGCCCCCATACTCCCATGTTTGTCCCTTATAGTGCCCCCATAATTCCCCCCATGTTTTGTTCCTCATACTGCCCCCATACTCCCATGTTTGTCCCTTAAACTGCCCCCATAATTCCCCCCATGTTTTGTTCCTCATACTGCCCCAATAATCCCATGTCTGTCCCTTATACTGCCCCCATATTTCCCCCATGTTTTCTTCCTCATACTGGCCCCATTCTCCCATGATTTTCCATTATACTGCCCCCATAATTCCCCCCCATATTTTTTTCCTAATACTGCCCCCATACTTGTTCCTAACACTGCCCCCATATCACCTCCCCTTCCCCGCCGATTTCTCCTCATACTGTACTGTTCCCACCCTCTCCCCTTTCCCTAGTTACTTTGATCTTCGGTGTCTTCAGCTCCTGTAGCTGGAGCACTTGTCACCAGTCTTCTGTCTGCCAGGTCACCGAGTGATGTCAGCAGCGTGAATCAGGTGACCTGATCACTCTGCTGAAGTCCTCCCCACCCTCAAGTGTCGGGTACTATCAGGGCTCCATGGTACAGAGTGTCTGATAGACGCTCTGTACCATGGATAGTAGGAGCCGATGCGTGGCGGATTCACTGCTCTCGGTGTCAGCTGACACCGGGAGCAGAGAACAGTGGCTCACACTGCGGGGCGGGGGGGCGGCAAATGGAGAAGCAGGGGAGAGACCTCGGGCAGTGCAGCAGGAGGCCCAATGGCACCCTCCTTCCTGCTGTGCCAGGGGCAAGCGCCCCACCAGCCCCCCCTAGATACGGCCCTGCAGAGACACAAAGAGAGCAAGAGAGAGTACAACAGGGAGATAGACAGAATACAAAGGGTGAAAGAGAGTGACAGACAGAAAGAGAGACAGCAACAGAGAGAGCCATAGAGTGACATAGCAACAGAGAGATCAACATACCGAGAGACAGACAGAAAATAAGGCAGAGCATCTGAGAGTGATAAAAAGCAACAAAAGTGGAAGAGAGCGACAGAGAGAAACACAGAGCATCAGACGGAGAGACAGGCAAACAGAGCAGCAGACAAAATGACAGAGTGTGATAGACAGAACAACAGAGAGCACAGTTGGTATAGTGACAGACATATAAATATGCTCTGTGTGACCTAGCAAGAGTGGTGATATCAATAACATTACTGACATCATCACCGCTTGTCACAGTCACTGGAAGTTGCATAGTGCAGCATGAGCCGGGAGTTGCCGATGTTAAAAACCAATGGAGCCTCATTCTGAGGCTCCATATCCTTTGCGCTTGCTAGGTAATCGAGAAACACTGAGAACCGCAGGTCTATGTCGGACACGGGAAATTTGCTTTTTTGATAAATTGACCAATGAAGGACAGTGTGTTGTCTTTATTTCCCACTTTTCATGTCCTTCAGGTGTCGAATTCAATGAACTACGTTGGAATCCCTGGACTACGATGGACCTGCATGAGTATTTTTTTAAATAAATTGATGAATCAGGGAAAGTGTTGGGGAGTGTTTTTTTTAAATGAAATGTTTGTGTGTGTATTTTTTTATTTTACATACTGGGTTATTAATGAGGGTGTCTAATAGACGCCTCACCATTACTAGCACCATTGCTTGGTGCCAGCTTTCACTTCACAGCTGACAATAACCACAACAACCTTTACCACAACTGTCACCACACCACAATAAAATAGATGTTCCTATACCGGACACCAGTTGATTGCACAACATACCTCAGATGGGAAAAGTTTAATCCAAAATACATAAAAAATGATATACCGTATATACTCGTGTATAAGCCGAGTTTTTCAGCCCAAAATTTGGGCTGAAAAGTCTCCCCCTCGGCTTATACACGAGTCACTACGGCATGTGATGTGGTGGGGGCTGCGTCCGGGGCTGTGGAGGCTGGAGGAGGCGGGGGGAGGCTGCTGTATGAGCGGCCCCGTCACGTGGGGCCGCTCATTATATATGCACTGCTTCCCCCTGTCAATCAGCGGCAGGGGAAGCAGTGCATATGCCCCCAAATGCTGGCACTCGCCCCCCCTTGCAAGGGCCCCCCCCGGGCGCTTATATTACCATCCCGGTCTTCTGATCCGCGCCGCTCCTCGGTGCTCCGTCCTCGCAGCTCCCGTCCTGCTACATCCGGGATCCCCGGCCGTCGCGCAATGACGTCATTGCGCGACGGCCGGGGATCCCGGATGTAGCAGGACGGGAACTGCGAGGACGGAGCACCCAGGAGCGGCGCGGATCAGAAGACCGGGATGGTAAGAGAAGCGCCCGGGGGGGGCGGCCTTGCAAGGGGGGGGCGAGTGCCAGCATAGGGGGCTGCTGGGTACCCCATGGGGGCTGTTGGGTACCCCCAGGGGGCTGCTGGATACCCCCTGGGGGCAGCTGGATACCCCCTGGGGGCTGCTGGGTACCCCCAGGGGGCTGCTGGATACCCCCTGGGGCTGCTGTATAGCCCCTGGGGCTGCTGTATAGCCCTTGGGGCTGCTGTATAACCCCTGGGGCTGCTGTATTACCGCTGGGGCTGCTGTATAGACCCTGGGGCTGCTGTATACCCCCTGGGGCTGCTGTATACCCCCTGGGGCTGCTGTATAGCCCCTGGGGCTGCTGTATACCCCCTGGGGCTGCTGTATAGCACCTGGGGCTGCTGTATACCCCCTGGGGCTGCTGTATTACCCTGGGCTGCTGTATTACCCCTTGGGCTGCTGTATTACCCTGGGGCTGCTGTATATCACTGTGGCTGCTGTATAGCCCATGGGCTGCTGTATTACCCCTGGGGCTGCTGTATACCCCTGGGGCTGCTGTATTACTGCTGGGGCTGCTGTATACCCCTGGTGCTGCTGTATAGCACCTGGGGCTGCTGTATACCCCTGGGCTGCTGTATTACCCCTGGGCTGCTGTATTACCCCTTGGGCTGCTGTATTACCACTGGGCTGCTGTATTACCACTGGGCTGCTGTATAGCCCCTGGGGCTGCTGTATAGCCCCTGGGGCTGCTGTATTACCATGGGGCTGTGTATTACCACTGGGGTCTGTATATACCACTGGGTAGAGGGCTGCTGTAATACACACTGCTGGGGCTGTATACCTGTGCTGGGGTCCACCCTCGGCTTATACACGAGTCAATAGTTTTCCAGGTTTTGGGGCAAAAGTAGGGTGGTCGGCTTATACACGGGTCGGCTTATACACGAGTATATACGGTAGTCTATATTCAAACCGTTAGATACATATGCTCCAACCCTTCAGATAGTGGCAAAAACATTAGTGACTTTGATGAGCACAGGGAGAGGGGTATTCGGACACTGGGATGAATTTGATGGGGGTGACAGGGAATCACGGGTGGTCGGGTTCCCATTTCCATGCCCGGGCTGTCATTTGTTTGGTGGGGGAAATATTTACAAGGATTAAAAAGTATGTGACGCCATCTGTGGATCCAGGTAATTTGGATACCGGCGCTGCAGGCCGGTCGCTGAGGTGATAATGGGTGCAGCTCAGTGTGGTACAGTTCCCCACAGGTGGAGCTTTACCTCAGGGCAGCGATGATGGAGGATGAGGGGATGAGGGGAGCAGTTGCTCTTACCCCTTTGAGGATGCTGATGAGGCCCTTCAGGCATCGGCGGGAAAGAAGACAGACACCGACTCAACTTCAACTCCACTTTACTGGTACCGGCGGAAGTTATAGAGAACAAGGTACAGTCTGGTTTAACTAGTTGTCGGTTCAGGGTACCCCTATGGAGTCTCTAGATGTTCTTTCCTTATTATCTTTCAGGGTCTCAATTCTACCTTCCTCCCTGTCTTTCACAACCTTTGCAGAGCTCTCTCGCCAGTCCCCTGGTCTTGTATGGTGAGTCACGGGTTATCCTTGACCGGTACAGACGGGAGCAGCAGGAATGCACTATCGCTCCCGCCACCAGAATCCAGACCATCACCCTCGTAATTTTGGACCAATTATGGGCCTGAGGAGTGAGGTATCGTCTTGTGGCGCCTACGGCTACCCGGTTTTAGAGGGCCCGCGGCTCGTCGGTTTGCGGTCAGGGATGAACCGCTGACCGCCTCGGCATCTGTGTCGCTGGTTTTACCCCAGACGTTACCAGCTGGCTCCAACCGGTGCTAGTCCTCCCCTTCTGCCTCGGATCACTCTCCTGAAGATGGGTGATCCCTCCTGTCAGAGGGCTGTCAGGTCTATCCTGACTGACTGCCTTCCCAGCATTGTCTTTGACACTGACTCACTGAAAATCCTCTCTCTTCCTGGTTTTACTACTCCAACCTAGGCTCCACAACCTTGGGACCTACTGTATGACAGTCCACCTATTCTAAGGTGAGCTATTGTTGGGTGCTGACTTAGATTCCATAGGTTAAACCCAAGCCCACAGCTACAGAGGCACTACATATACTTGCAAGGTGTAATACCTTCCTGTGGCGCCTAGCCATAGGGGCGCCACAACTCTAGAAAGACATTTTTAAATCGAGGCTACCATCCAAGAAAAAATAAAAAAAATTTCCTACCATAATACCTACAAATCATCTCCAACAGTATAAAACTATACAAGAAAACTATTGGGTTCCTGTCATTTACAATCCACCTCCATAAGACAGTGCTAAGGGGAACTGCACAGGATATACAACCAACAAAGATGACCATTTAAAAAGCATATTTCCAGACCTCGTCTTTGTTTTAGGGAGCACCATAATCTGAGATGAATAATTGTCAAAAGATTGCAACCAAAACTGGAATATCTTCTTACAACAGGAAAAAGGTAAAACCTATCTGCTTACAATGACAACATAACAAGATAAAGATTCCCAACTCACATCACCATTATACAGTATACGATTCCAAGTGCTTTTAGCCAAATTACACCTAATGTCTACTTAAATGTACCAAATGTCAAACTGAGGACCTATAAGTAGGGGAGACAGGACAAGAGCTTAGAATAAGGATGAATTGTCATCGCAAAAAAAGTAAAATAAAAATAATAGATTTGTGCAAAGCATTTTGTTAACCTGATCACAGAATACTGGCTAAAGAAATATTAGTATTGGAAGGTAATTTCCAATCCCAGAGAGACAGAAGCATCTTGGAGTACAAACATGTCCCTCAGACTTCATAGGGGCATCACAACCATGAACGAGACATCAATCACTTGACAATAAAACTTTCACGCTACTTTTCTATGAACTGAACAATATTTCCAAATGTTTCCTTCCTTTGTCATAATGATTAATTTGCTTCCCACTAATTGACTTATTTAGTGCAATATTTCTTTCTCCTGTTATGTATAAATATCTTCAGATATTGTGTTAAGGTATTCTCAAGGAAGAAACTTAAAACTGTGTTCTCAAGTTTTTAAGTTATCCACTATCTGAGGGATAGAGAATAACTTTCTAATCACTGGGGTACAAATGCTTGGATTCCCAACAATCTGGAGAACAGCGGTTCTGAAGATCCCTGTTAGAGTTGAGCGATGTTTGATTCGAAATGTTCTCCAATCTCAAATTTGAGCTGCTTTGAGCAGTGTTCGAGTCATTCGATGAATGCGAACAATTAGCTTCAAATTCAGCAGTTCAA
Organism: Allobates femoralis; assembly: GCA_033576535.1. NCBI lineage: Eukaryota > Metazoa > Chordata > Amphibia > Anura > Aromobatidae > Allobates > Allobates femoralis. The sequence goes on from JARQOC010000005.1 coordinate 113,305,672, forward strand.
GGTTATGTTCGATAACAGTTTGTTCACTATAAGGACCCTATAAAGTGGTCTGCGACAGAGGAAAAGGCTGAAATGGGGGCATGATTGTTTAAAAGCCGGCAGTAAAAATCCGCCAGCTTTTAAACAATCATTCAGCCTGATCCTCTGTCTCCCACAGCCTCCCATCCCGACCCTCCGCTCCCCCCGCCGCCTCCCATCCTGATCCTAAGTAAGGACCAGGCAAGGAGTGCAGCACCAGGCAGCGGGGAGCGAAGGACCAGGGTGGGGAAGCCGGCGGAGGTGAGACTTCACCGCCAGCTTTCCTACTCTGTGCTGCGCTCCCCGCTCCCTAATGCCCCCTCCCCGCTCCCTGGATCTGCTCCCCCTGCCTGGTCCTAACTTAGGATCAGTCAGGGAGGCGGTGGGGGAAGCGATGAGGGGTATCAGGGAGTGGGGAGTGCAGAACAGAGCAGGAAAGCTGGCGGTGAAGTCTCACCGCTGGCTTTCCCGCCGGTTATTTCAAATGATCAGCTGATGCAGATCAGCTTTTCATTTGAAGTAGCCGCGGTGATGTCAGGGAAAGGTTCATGTGAGTTCATGCAGCATAAGGGAGCGAAAAACACAGGCGGGGAAGGCGGCGGTGAGAAGAGGACTTCACCGCCAGCTTTCCTGCTCTGTTCTGCACTCCCCACGCCGCCTCCTCTCCTGCTCCTAAGTTAGGACCGGGCGGGGGGAGCAGATCCAGGGAGTGGGGAGTGGGAATCAGGGAGCGGGGAGCGCAGCACAGAGCAGGAAAACCGGCAGTGAAGTCCTCTTTTCACCACCGGCTTCCCTGCCTGTGTCTTTCGCTACCTGCTGGATATGAAATATTAGTATTGAGAGGTAGCTTCGAATCCCAGAGAGAAAGAAGCAAGGAGCTCTTCAAACCTTTTGACCTTGAGATTTGTGGGTGTCCCATGTCAGACCGACAGTGATTGAGATAACTTGACAACTTGTGAATACCTCTTTAAGTTGTATCCAAAGCTTGACATTTTTCATTACTCTTTCAGTTAGAAAATAAAATCATCTACGTATCAACTATGTATTATACTCAATATTTATTAGCTACTCAAACAAAGCAAAGGCAGTCAGTGCACCCTTGGCATGGCCAAGCATTTTATCCTAACTTTTCATATACATTATTAGTTTTACATTATTCCAGTAGCGTAGCCAGCCTAATCCAGGCCCGGGTGCAAGATCTGCACCCAGGCCCCCCATGTGAGGACCGGGGGGGGGTGTTAGCAGAGAATCTGAGGACCCTTTGCACACTCACCGCGGCCACCGTGCGTCTGCTGTAAGGAGGGGGTGAGGAGGGGCGGGCAGAGCTGCAGGACAGTAAGTCCCGTCCTCCCTCCTCTCCGGCCGGCGCGGCGGCCGGCTGCCAGCACGGGGCCTCCCAGGGGGTGCGGGGCCCCCAGGGGGCGGGCAATGGGCCCCTCATTCCAGGGGGCCCTGGGCGCTCGCCCCCCCTGACTCCCCCCCGCAGCTACGCTACTGCATTATTCCTTGTTTGACATTTCTGGCTTTACAGGAGCCAGAGGAGGGATTGAGTTAGATGTAAAACAAGTAGGTTGGAAGATGCACTGAACTGCTCACTTTACTCTGCGTTATTGAAAGTCTCAGGATGGGAACTGCCTCTGTTGATGAGATAATGGCTAACCCTAGTGGCATGCCATCCCTTAAAGTGGGTGAAAGCCTCTAAGTTAGAAACAGTTACATTTTCAAGACAAATATTTAGATTTCTCATATTTTTTGTATTTTTTTTGCTAATAATCCTCATTCAGTTTTAATAGGAGTAAACAACAAAATCAATTGTGCGACCAATAAATGCTAAAATGTCAAATACCTTTATTTACAACACTCTCCAGTCCTCACCATTATCTCAACACCAATCCATTGTGAAGCAGTTTATACATTTTGCATTGTGGAACTTTATTTGCATGACTATTGCTGCTTTGTATTTAATATTATTCTGAAAGGAAAAGTGTATTTTTCTCCAGCAGCGATATATTCATTGTATAGTACTTGCCTGAACTGTGTGTAAAAATAATTCTTCAATAGTAAAAGACACAATCAGAAAATAGGGAGCAGTAACAACATGTTTTACCTTATTTGTAAGAAATAAATCATGAATCCCAAAATCCCAATTTCTTACAAATGATTTTTAATATAAATTATTATTTATGTTAAAAGCAACAATAAATGTAATAATAATAATATAAAATAACTGGGCATTATCTTTTTTTCTCCAGATAATATTTGCATAGTGCACCATTCACCAAGCCTTAACAGTGAGGAAACCTGATTGCATTAAAGGGAATTACATGAATAATTCATGACATCACATTTTGTAATCCTCATGTTAATAAGCAGGAAACCAAGAGTTTATTTTCTGGAAAATATTTTCAAATCATTTTGATTATGTGCATAATGTGTACTATTAGTGTGGCGAGACGCTTTGCACCTTTTCTTTATTTTTCTACTTAAAAAATGGTGTTGTCCCAAATTATTGTCAATTTCATGCACTGAAACCTGAATGTATAAAATACCAAGGAAATATTAAATTATAAACATGAAAAAAACCTGGCAAACATTTAACAACTCAAATGTTTTAGCGTTTTTAATTCCATGAAACTGAAATAACCCTAATGATTGAATTGATAAAAACAGATATGTAACAATGAAGTGTTCAAATTTGTGCGATTTTAGCGAAATGACATGTTTAAGTGATGATTCATACATGAACTAAGATATCGACAATCTATCTATAATCCATGGAAAGAAAGGCTGCATTTAAGTGAAGACTATCCTTTATACATCTGTAATGCAACATTTCAGCTCCACACAATACTGAACCTCTATCTATCTATCTATCTATCTATCTATCTATCTATCTATCTATCTATCTATCTATCTATCATCTATGTATCTATAATCTATCTATCCCTCTATCAATCTATCTATAATCTATCTATAATCTATCTATGTATGTATCTATCATTTATCTATCTACTCATCCATCTATGTTTCTATCGATCCACCACCCTCAGATCCTTCAGATGGAACCTGAAAACCCATCTCTTCAGGAAAGTTTACAGCCTGCAATGACCAAGCTGCCGCCTCACCGCCACCAGAGCTGCTGCACCCCTGACCTACTGTCTCCTCCCCATAATCCTGTAGAATGTAAGCCCACAAGGGCAGGGTCCTCTCCCCTCTGTACCAGTCTGTCATTGTTAATTTGTTTACTGTAAACCAGATCTATAATTTTGTATGTAACCCACATGTACAGCACCATGGAATTAATGGTGCTATATAAATAATAATAATAATAATAATATCTATCATCTATCTATGTATATATCTATGTATCTTTCTATATATCGCTATCACTCCTTGTCTTTCTCTTAATGCATTTTTTTATTTTTTTTTTGCTACTTATTTAGTATCTATCTATCTAATCTAATCATATTTTGCTTACTATGTATAGATTTATAGTTCTTATTTCTATTACTATCTATCAAACTGATCATTTGTCTATTATCTATATTTATCTATCTCTATTTATTTATTGAGCTATGTCTATTACTCATATGTATAGTTTGTTGCTATCATTTACTATCTCTATCTATACATACTACAATTCTGTCTAAACTATATTCTTTTCTATATTTATATCTAAGCGTCTATCTGTATCTTTGTTTATCTGTCTATATATTTATTTTCTGTGCCTTTTATCTGCTTCCTTTATTTCATCCCTGTAAGCCCATTATCATTCTGAGCACCAATTATTACTGAGCAGCATCTCAAGCTGCAATAATTGTATACCTGTGCCATCTGTGGCTTCCCTTTAAACAAATCTTCCTGTGGACAGCTCAAGGGCTGTTCTGTGAGGTCAGGAGGATCCCCTGCTGAGACAGCCACAAATTTTTCTTGTAAAAAGAAACCGAAGTTGGCGTGTGTATGTCAGCAATGTTGTTTGTGATTAGCATAGCCTGTCTATAGGAAAATAAAAGAGAAGCTACGAGGCATTTCCATTTCCATGGGCCCATCAAACATAACATTGATGTCATGTAACATTAAAAGTGTCCTGCGCACAAAGCTGTAACATTTTATATGGTAATTAGCCAGTTTTATAGCTGTACACAACTTAATATGGTATCATTCAAATGAACGGCTTTAATTTACGGGCAACCGCAACATTAGTCTTTTCATAGTGTCATTAGCCAGGGCACAGTCTTTATACGGAAAACCTTATATTTTATACATAGCCTTCCATCAATAACAACAGGCTGTATTCCATTCACACTGTCAATGACTGATCCTATCTAAAATGTCTTCATGAACGCCGCAATTACTTCCCTTACACCGTGAGGATCCGCAAATAAAAATGTCTTTCCAAAATAGAAACTACCTGCAGTCACAATGTGAGATATACATCAATAATGGAAGCTTTATTATATAAGAATGACAAAAGATGACCTTCAAGATCGTAGGCCCTCCGTAATGGGTGCAAGCATTGCTTTACAATACCGATTGCTGGAAACCCCTGCATTCACTTGGAATTTAATTTTCCGAAGCCATTCATTCACTTCGCATAAAATGATTCTGTTCACTATCCCTCCTCCCACTACAACCATCATTGCTCAAAATGACATCCAAAGATTCAGAGATATTACTATGTCAGTACTAGCTGCCTTGCAGGAAAATTCATCGACTCTTACCAGTCCCTGACATCCTGTTTTATTCTTCACTCTCCTCTGATCAGCTCCTCTTTTATATGTATGTTATGCCCGGTAGGGATGTAACGGGAAATTGTATAATCGTATCTGCTCTGCTGTTTTGCTGGTAGAGACTTGTATTGTTCAAAATTTGGAAGATTCTTGTCTGATTTATTTGGAAATATTCCTGCATATTCTATATAGGGATTGCAACAGTAATCAATATCAGAGGTATATTCATTCATGCAACCCCCTTCTGCAGTCATATAAAAGCAATGGTGAGAATAACAAGGGAAGATCTTATGTTAGAGTATCACCTAAGAACAATCCTGGCTCCCTGGCTCTTTATCAGTGTAACACAAAGGGTAATGGAAGGATGAAGGAAAGGAATGGAAACGTGACAAGAACAGCCAGCCAATAAAATCCAGAAATAAATAGTCCCATTATATGGAATAGTATCAGGAATGAAATATAGGTTACAATGGGAGGAAGAGGTGCCTGTCTGCTAGGAAAATTGTGATAGGGCTTTTATGTTGGCATTCATTTTCAGAAAATCTGGTATTTAAAGATTCTTGGCAATATTTATGTATTTGCTAGGTAGATGAGTTTGCATTCTGTGTTATCAGAAAATTGAAACCCAGAGTCCTTCTGTATTATTATACTACAGAATTCAATGTGAGGATTATGTTGTGAACAGTAATATTTCCCTTTAAAGGAACATTAAATTATATTTTTTAAAAATGTATACAATTCATGTTATACTATTCTGTCAAATCGCAATAAATAAATGCAATGTTAATCCTTCTCATAATCTCAAATCTCTGGATGTAGGGCATCTGGCAGCAGGAAGAGCCCTCCCTCCGTGCTCTGTCTTCAATAGACCGATAGCACTCGTCATGCTAAAACTTGCTCCATCATCTGTTTTCCAAACTAAAACAAAAAAGATCAGTAAAAGATGCAATATTTATTAATCAAAAAGAGTCCGTTCACTGGGCACTGCTAAGTTAGGAGAAGTGCTTATTTTTCATCATATGGGTATATGCGAGGTGGGGCAATGCTGACCGCCCCTGGGTGCCCGCTATGTATCACATAAATATAGCATAAAAAGGAAAAAAGATAGCGGCACTCACCGGGCGTGTTTCAAAGGTGCTTTATTTGGGTACCCTCATTCCAGGGTCCCACTCGGAAGGGAGGGGGTGCAGAGACAGCAGAGATGACGGATCTCTGTTTCGGGGCTCCTACCCCTTCCACGGACCGTGGAAGGGGTAGGAG